>JALBCR010000778.1:202500-335229 GCA_030710515.1 Abscondita cerata | reverse complement strand
TTGATTAAAGGTAAAATTAAAAATAAAACACAATGAGAAGAAGAAGAATAAAAGAATTGGGTAAAGGGGATACGAAGACAAGAGAGAGAAGGACATGTTTTACAAATTATTTATTTTCTATATTAGGTAATAATCTATTCAATTTAATTCTCTACGTCATAATTTTGGTAACGATTTTATGAGCGTATAAATTTGTTTTTGGAAACAAACAAGACCGGTAAATTAAAATTTATTTCAAAAAGACTTGTCATTTTAAAATTACATGCAAATGAAAATTTATAAAATCTTTTGTTCTATTTATTCAACGAAAAAAAAAGGTTCATAAATATGTAACGACGTAATTTTGCACACGCCAATAAATTTTGACGTTTGATTGATAGTTTGTATAACATTATGTAATAGTAACGATGTTTAAAAATTTATATACTCACTCTAACTGCGCTCTGTCGATTGGATGTTCACATTCGGCAGCATCGCGAAGAAGAAACATGAAACAAAAGATACATACATTAATTTCGAACAATTTGTAATTCAAAACAGTTTCGTTTTAAGCTTGTGAAAGAGTGCGTATGCAAATTATGCGTAAGTTGCACACATTATCGGTGGCTGTTTTCCAAATTTAATGTCTACATTGAAATTCATTTGTGCGCAAATTTTATGCAAACTTAGTTTTCAGAAGTTAATTACTTTTCAAACAATATTTAAGCTTCTTGTTGAAGGTTTAAAATAAAGAAGAGGATCTGCTGATCTAATACAATTAAGAGAAGTTAGGATTAAAACCAGAAAAAATGTTAACAGTGTAGTGAAGTTGTTGAAGATAAAATTAAATGACTTTTTTTAAACTAAATTAAATTTCATATTAGAATTGATTTTCCGTTGGATTCCTTCAATAGTTTTATTTTACTGTAGTGTAATGTAACAATCGTTTTTTTTATAATCACTCTATAATCTCTTTGTTTAGATATTAAAAGCCAATTGTTTCCAGAAAGATGAGCTGCAATATAAACTTTCATCTCGTAGGTCTCGATTTCAATGGAATAGGATTTCTTACGGAAATATGTTTTACATCGCTTTGCGTAAGCTGACGGATTAAAACAACAATTTTGGACGGTCGAGTGTAGAACACAAACAAAATATAGTATTAATAACAATGACAAAAACTAACAAACATCAGATGAAAGTTTACAGTAAATGAATGCGGGAATCGTGGCTTTGTTATTATTTGAAACGCTTCGTTTACGACCTACAGGGTGTTATAAAATGTTTATTTGCCTCGGTTTTTTGGCGATATTTTGCGAACTAATTTGAATATTTTGGACTCGGGGGTTTTTGTGGTCGAGAAACTTAAATATTTCATTGATTTTGATGCAGCTTGCAGAGGGTGCCATCTACCGTGTGAGTATGCTAAAAGTTAATCTGGCCATAACTTTTTACCACCCGGTATATTGACGTTCCATTTGTTAACTTTTCAGTTCTGGAGCAAGAAGGTATACTTGGACCGATGTTCCCCTGCTAGATCAACCGTTTTCAAGATATTGGTTGATAAACAGTTTAATTTAATTCCTTATAATCCTTAGCTAATTGGAATTAAAAATCAAAGTAACGCTTACTTTTAACTTTGAATTTAAGAACTAAAATAGAGAAATAAATAATAAAACTAAATAAATAAATGTTGCAAAAACCCCCGTGTCACAAAGGACAGAACCATATTCAAATTTGTTCGCAAAATATCGCAAAAAACCGAGGAAAATTAAAAAATTTTAACACTCTGTAGGTCCTAAACGAAGTATTTCCGGACCTAGGATTATATAAACTTTTTTTCTTATTTTTGGGTCTAAAATCACTACGCGAAGTTTGTCCGTAGGGTTACTGGACACCCCTGTATAGTTTTCGGAGATATGTAAGCGTTCCAACCTTGCATTTTGATGACAGCAATGCCGTTTTGGCACGCCGAATGTTGTAGAATACCGATACATTTGATTTAAAAGTTAGACGCACCCTGGCAACCTATGTAGGGATCTTGTAAGCACATTACCTACCTCCGAGGGCATTGATTCTGAAAATATCCGTTTCGTCAATTTTTTACCATAGGAGTACCTTTGCATATCGGACCTGCTTTGGCATTATGCATTGTTGAACATGATGTGTGCATGAGTATAAAGCGGTAGGGGCCCGCATCATCATCAATTACCCCGGTACTCTACAGGAACATATTAAAAAAAATCACTAGTTTCCTCTGTGTTTGCAGCGCGTCTCGAACTGAAAGTTTGCATATTGACTTTATGTTTCTATTTCACATTTTAACACAATGATTTCGATTTTGCCTACCTCACAGGGGCAGATTTCTGAAAAACTCCATTTCGTTTGTATTTGTCATCGGATTGCTCAACATTTTGCGTACCGGCCTGCTTACCCCTTGTACTGTTGAACATCATGTGTGGATTTGTAGGGGTACAAACCATCCCGCCATCATATGTCTGGCCTCTAAAAGTCAAACTTAGTGATTTTAAAGAAAATGTTCATTCGCATTGTAGACTTTCTTCTTATGAACTGCAACTTAATAGGTTTTTATTTTGCATATAATTGCAATGAAACCACTCGAAAGACTGGTTCTTACTGAAAAGTGGAAGTTCTTTTATTCTATCCCTTTGGTATTTCCTTTCTTTGAGACTAAAACGTCGAGCACTCGTATATTACACGTGAAATAATAAATCAAAATGAAAATTTTAATTCGAGACGACGGACAAACACTGAAGAAATAGCGATTGTTTGGAATATGCTCCCTCAGATGTGTGCAAATGATGATAGATGCCCACTCCGCTGCTTATACTCATGCATGTTGAACGATGCATAATGCCAAAGCAGGTTCATATGCAAAGTTTTGTACTACTTCCATGGTAAAAATCGACGGAACGGATATTTTTAGGAATCTGCCCCTGGGAGGTAGGCAACCTTATTTGACTGATCCTAAACACACCTGAACATAGTGATCAACGATTCAATACCGACGTAATAAAACTTTTTTGGGATCTACACCCGCGTATAGCGGGCCCCTGCAGGAATTGGTAGGGTACCTCCAAATCTTAAATCGAATGTATGGGTACCTACAACATTCGTGCTAAACGGCATTGCTGTATCACAAAATGCAATGTTGAACCTGGGTTTGTCGCTTACAGCTTGGACTAATAGTGACATGTATAAAATAAACTAAGACAAATGCCAACAGTTAATTGTAACGACATGTGTGCGTTTTAAAGTGCATAGCGCTATCTAAGCGACAGCGTTTTTAATGTTAGAAACACACGTGTGTCGATGAGCTAAGAAAACTTGTACAGAAGCATAACACGCAACGAAAGAACACCTGATGCCGCATTTCGCTCTTATTATGAGCTCATCAGAGGTGTATACTTGGGTGCGGTATACAACTGTTATCAAGACGGCGGTTAACGGAACTGGAGGAAAATTATTTTTTGCATGGCTACCCCAACAAAGGCGTAGGGGTTGAAGCTTCCGAGTCAGCAGTTTAAATAATACGTATTCCAGACTCCCAGGTTTATTTAGATTGTCATACAGTTTATTATTCCATATATTACACGATTTCGTACATATACAATGATTAGAAATATTATTTTCCGAAAATGTTTCGATTAATTTTAACACTTACAATTCGAAGCTTCAAAGGTAAAAAAAAGAGGAAATACCAAATTTATTTCAAAGAACTTATCAAAGTCGGCTCGCGCAACGTTCAAAATCACCTCTTCAAATTTAATACGCGCTGGGGGAAGTTCAGCGGTACAAGAACAAATGAGTATTTAAATTAACGTAAGTGAACCAAAACGTTAAACACCCTCTCTCCGAAGAAAAAGCAAGCTTCCCAAGAAATAAATAGAAAAGTTAATGAACAGGATGTTGGAATGGTTTGAGAAACTCAACGTGTGATTTGGAAATATCATGAGATCGAGGATCTTGAAGCAGGACTGAAACGGGAGTGGTAAACCCAATGATTATCTTTAGGGGTAGACCACTGGGGATGGAACTTTGATTCAGAAGTTAGGTTAGGTGTGGAGGAGAACGACTTAACGAGCACAAACTGACCTCTTTTAAAATTTGGTTTCTGGAGACGAGTTACCATTAAAATATGTTTTAGGTAGTTCTCTAGCTTTATTTATTCGTCTACTAATCCTTCGTGCGACAGTTGTTGAGCATCGAGATTACCGTCGAAGTCCCAAAGATTATCAAGGGGTGTAGGTAATTCATGGCCAAAAAGACATGGGCTGGTGATGTTTTAATTGTTTCATGATAAGTACGGTTACAGTTAAAGACAAAAAGAAAGGCAGGACTTTCGGTCCAATATGAGTGCTTCAACGAATACTGTTTTAGTAAAAGCGAGAGATTAAATTTTAAGTTTCGGTTACATCTTTCAGACAGGTTAGACTTGGATGGTAGGGAGAAATGAACGCTTGTCGAATTCCCCATTGGGTACAAAAAATTGAGTTAAGGTATGGCCAGTAAAACACTTGGCATTATCCAATACGATTACTCTAGGTGGACCGAAAGTGGTACAAAGATCTGTCAGTTGTTTCACCACTACTTCAGCAGTTGCTCTTTTACAAGGAAAGACTTGTAACCATTTGGAAAATGAATCAACGCACACAAGAATATATTTGTACCCATAAGACGAAGAAATAATCGGACCAACAAAATCGATATACAATTTTTCCCGCCGTCTTGTACAGTTGTATACCGCACTTAAGTATACACCTCTGATGAGCTCATAATAAGAGCGGAATGCGGCATCAGGTGTTCTTTCGTTGCGTGTTATGCTTCTGTACAAGTTTTTACTTGGCTTTTTTTCGGCTTGTGTTTCTAGCATTAAAGTTGTCGCTTAGATAGCGCTATGCACTTTAAACGCACACATGTCGTTACAATTAACTGTTGGCATTTTTCTTAGTTTATACTATTCATACGTGTCAATGTTTTACACGAGATGTCGTAAGACACACATTTTGCTTATGTATAAAATAAACTAATTTGTATACTAGCATTGGAAAAAGTGTTTACTTAATAAAATCCAACGTTGTAATTGTGGAATGAAGTGGAAATGAAATTTAGATAAATATAAATACTTGTATTTGAAACATTTACAAGAATTATGTAGTAATATATCCCGTGTGGGGTTGCTAGTCCCTCATTGGGCGCCTCTCCAGGTGGCGGATAGGGAAGCCTCCCAGATATGGGTGGTACCTGGAAAATAAATTACCAAGGTGGACAAAAAGTAGCATGGCATAGGAAGAAGTTATGTCATTATGATGACAAGGCTGCAGAAGAATGACTTCTGTACTGGCTTGTCATCATGTACTTACAGGCGGTTATCATAGTATGATTTATTCGGCTGCAACACTGCGATGAGGAAAGCAACGGGAAACTACCTCATTACATTCC
Organism: Abscondita cerata; assembly: GCA_030710515.1. NCBI lineage: Eukaryota > Metazoa > Arthropoda > Insecta > Coleoptera > Lampyridae > Abscondita > Abscondita cerata. The sequence goes on along the minus strand of JALBCR010000778.1, from coordinate 329,787 downwards.
CAAGAAAAATCATAATGGCAAGTAATGACACAGTAAGACGAAGTACTGATCATGCGACTCAGTAACCAAGATAGCAGGAACTTCCAGGTCGTCATCCAGCTAAACCCCTGCACATTAAACGATAAATGCAAATTTCTAAATAAAACGGCCATTAAGATAAATACATGGAACGCTCGTACACACACAACACTATCCAAGAAATGAACAGGCTTAACGTTGAGATTATGGGCATCAGTGAGATGCGATGGCCAGGTACGGGACAGCGCCACATACAAGAGCATCAGGTATACTACTCTGGAAGCGAAAATGGATTACACAAAAACGGAGTTGATTTCATTGTTAACAAATCCACAGCAAAGTATGTAATAAACTTTGTCCCAGTGTGGATAGATAGCTGTATTGCAGCTGGAAACTAAGCCAATAAAACTTAATATCGTACAAGTTTATACACCCACAGCGGACAAGAGTGAGGACGACATTGAAGAGTTTTACAATTCATTAGCAACCATTTTGAATCAGATTCCTAAAATGATATGACTGGGTGATTTTAACGCAAAGTTGGTTGAACCTTGACCCATTCGGATTAGGGGAAAGAAATCCAAAAATACCTTTTGTTGCTGAATATCAATTTGTCGTCCTTAATATCATTCTTTAAATTACCATCGCGCAGACTGTATACATGGCGCTCTGCCGAGGGATCAACCGGACAACATAGTCAGGAACCAAATTGACTATATGTTAGTAAACAAGAGTTCCGAAACAGCTGTCAATCCGTTAAAGCGTACCGGGAGCCGATGTGGGATCAGATCATAATCCACTAGTTGGTTCTTTTCAAATAAAACTAAAAAGTTAAAAACCGACAAACAAGAAAACGTGGGACGTTACAAAAATTGAAAGACGCCAGCTCTCAGGACACAAGTAATAGCACAGATAAATACAGAATTTAAAAATATCCATACAAGAGGAACGGTCGACGAACAGCTGAATAGTATGCAGAATATTATACATAACATCAGTGACAAACACTTAAGGCCAGAAAGAAAGAAGAACAAAGCATGGATGACGAAAGAAATCCTCGACTTAATGTTACAAAGAAGAAAAGTAAAGAAAAATCAACATAAAAATCCTACAGAAGCTAATCAGAAGAGAAATTAGGAAAACAAAACAAGATTGGTATAGTTTAAAATGTGAAGAAATTGAAATATTAAAAAGAAAGCATGACAACTTCAAGAAGCATAAGAAAATAAAAAAAGCTGCTAGACTAACAACATTAACATTATAATCATTGATAAAGAAGAGAAGGTAGATACATGGAAAACCTATATAACTGTACTATTCAGAGATGACGATAGACTACTCCCCTTTCAGTTATCGAATGTAATTCAGGACCAGACATAACAATAGGTGAGGTAAGAAAGACACTCATAAAAAGACAATGTTCTGATTATCGTACCATAAACCTTATGAGTCACCTCCTGAAAACCTTTCTAAAAATAATTCAGCAACGCATTTATAGACCTTGTGAAGAGTATCTAGGACCAACACAATTTGGATTCAGGAATGCAACAGGAACAAGAGAAGCTCTCTCTGCATACAAGTGCTATTTTAAAGATGCCGTGACATGAGCTGCGATGTACGCTTGTTTCATCGACTACCATAAGGCGTTTGACACAGTTCGACACAGTAAAATGGTAGACGTACTTAAAAAGGTTAGAATAGATGGACGAGATTTAAGAATAATCACAAACCTGTACGGGGGTCAAATCACTGATAACATACTTATCCAAAAAGATGTCCGGCAAGGTTGTGTCCTGTCCCCCATAATTTTCAATGTGTACTCTGAGCATATTTTCAAGAAAGCGTTAGAAAATTCAGAAGATGGCATAGGAACAAGTTTTAAATTGTAATTGGGATCACACGTTGAAATAAAATTGCAAAATAGAAAGGCTCAGAGATTGTTTGTTTTAAATTATATAGCAATATGTGGCATTAAAACGAAACAACAATAAAAAAAAGGCTTGAAGCATAAGAAATGTGGCTCTATAGACGTATATTAAAATATCCTGGACGCAACACGTTATCAATGCCACCGTGTTACATAAGATGAATAAAGAGATCGAAGTCATAAAAATTATAAAACTGTGAAAACTTAAATACTTACGCCACATAATGAGAAATGGAGACCATCATCGTTTGCTTTAGCTCGTATTTCAAGGAAAAGTATTGAGAAAGGGAGGTCCAGGAAGGAGAAGGATATAATAATAATAATAATAAAGGACTTTATTGCAATAAAAGAAAGATACATAATAGATACATAAAATATAAAAGATTTTTTTTTATAAAAATATATCGTGGCTCAAGAATTTAAGAACATGGTACAATACTACAACAACAGGACTTTTTAGAGCCGCGATAAATAAAATACAAATAGCCAGAATGATCGCTAAAATATCCGTTAACGAATCTGCAAAAACAAAAGAAGATGTAGTAATTTTAAAGTTTACTTAGGTCGTTTTTCTTAACTAAAGCCGGTTTTGCGTTGATGTGAGAGTCGAACGCCAACTTTTCTTACTCAAAGCAATAGTTTAAATGGGTAAATTTGATAAAATCACAGCTCGCATTGCTCACCAAATTGTGAAAGATTGAAGCAGGGTCGTTTTTAGCGAAAATAGGGTTAAAGCGCTCCGTTGCAAACTCAAGAAGTTTTGAGGCGCTAGTACGCTGGCTTTTCTTACTTAAAATATAGTATTAATTCAACTTTGAAGTTGGCTTCGCTTCGCTTAACTTCTTGCGTAAATACAAAAAAAAAAAATAAATAAATAAATGAAGAAGAAATTTGTTGTTATTATTATTGATAAAACATGGAAGTTAAGAATGCATTATTGTAAAACAAAAAATTAACAAAAAAAATAAAAAGAAAATCTGTATTAAATTGTGTTTATACAAGAAAGTATATTGAAACAAAAGTGGAAGTCAAAGAGTAAAAAAGCAAAACTCCCATTTTATGCTAAATTCAAAACTCAAAAAAATAAGACTCTTTTTTCTTCTAGAGAAAAAATTGCCAATTACACTTTTATTTTTTGCAATTTTAAGCAACAAAAAACAAAAATTGAATTTTTTCACTCTTAAATATAAAACTACAAATTATTTTTTCTAGAATTAAAAAAAATTAAAAATTACGACAAATGCATTTGTTTCCATAGTTAAATTTTTTTTTTTTTTGAATTGGCTTTGGACAATAAAATCATTCAGCCACGAAACATGTGTTTGTGTGATACGCATATTCAATGTTATTTTTTTATATAATTTGATGAAATTAAAAAATTAATATTATCAGTTTCTAATTGTAGCCAAAGCACAGCAATGAAAAATCTAATACTCGGGTATAGTCCGTAAAATGTAAGATTCGTATTTTCGGATTAGCGCTTCATTCAACTGCCACAGGTAGAAAGTATATCTATTTCGTTTCCTCCTACAGCGTATGATGTAGGCAGAAAAAGTAGAATGTTTTAACGCGACGGGTGGTGAACTAACACCTTCACTACACGTAACGAGATATCGTACATTTAAACATTTGGTTAGAAAGAGACAACAAAACGAATGGTATGTTGCAGTTTAACCAGTAAATACTCATAAATTCGCTTTAAAGCGGTATTGAAAATGTTTCTAGCGTAAAGTGCATAACTTGTAATTCTAAATATATTTATGTTAATCATTTGAAACAATGCTTTAATGACCTTTTCTAAAACAAATTAGATAATGACGTTACCGTAATTATTTCTTTTTAATGAGTTACACATATTTTTAAATACAGTAATGACATTAACCTTCATTTATCTTGGCAGAAAGTATAAATTCAACTAATGAAGTGAATTATTGTGTAGTTTTCTTCGTGCTTTCTCTTTTAAAACGTCGAAAGATGCCTGGCAAATGCTTAAATGAACGGTGCCGCGAATTAGTTCTTAACGTACATGAATATTTCTGCAGAGAAAAGATAACAGTGGCTCTTTATGTAGTGTTATGGCAGTGCAGCGAAGAACATGTGATGCTTTAAAAATATCAGTTGACACATTAAAAAGATCATTGCTAGTGAAAAACTAACACTCCATTGCCTAAAAGGAACAAGAGATGTCGGAAAAATATAAAACTACTGATATACCAGAAGGATTAAAACATACAATAAGGGATGTACTGTATGACATGTACGCACAAAAGAAACATGTCACGTTAGATGCGCTTAAACATACGTTACATGTTAAAGGCTTGTTAGAAGCATCTAGACCGACCATAAGTAAGATTTTGAGTGATATTGGTTTTAAGTATAAGAAAGACTGTAATCGGAGAGCGCTGTGCGAAAAGAACAGTGTTGTATTTGCGCGTGTTAAATTTCTAAAACAATATATACAGAACATGAATGCAGAATCACCTTTATCTGTTGTGTTTCTGGATGAAACGTGGATATTTTCCAGAGGATCACCTAAAAGATCTTGGCAAGATGATACTCCAAATACTGTTAAAAATGCCCAATATTCTTCAACTGGGAAAAGGTATATTATTTTGCACGCTGGAAATTCTGATGGTTTTATAGAAGGTGCAAGTTTAGTATTTGTTGCAAAATCTAAAACATCAGACTACCACGATAATATGGACTCTACGGTTTTTGAAAAATGGTTAACAGAACAGTTATTACCAAAGCTATGCAATCCGTCTTTGATAATTATGGACAACGCGTCTTATCATTCCCGTCTTATGGAACGAATGCCGTCGACTGCTTGGAAAACAAGAAATACAGGAGTGGTTGAAAAATAAAAATATATCTTTTCCGAAAAGATTTAAAGATAAATCTTTTGAATCTTGCAAAGAAACATGCAATAGAAAACGCTACGTAGTGGACAACATTATTCAAGAACATGGTCACTTTATTCTTCGACTACCACCCTACCATTGTCAATTTAATGCAATTGAACACATTTGGGGATCTGCAAGTCCTATTACGACAAACACATCGGTAGAGATGGATATTCGGATGCTAGTGTGTTACACATGTGGGAAGAATCTCTGCAACAGTGTGATAGTGCAGTGTGGAAAAACAATTTTACATACTGAAAAAGTTATAGTACAGGGGTGGTCACGAGAGCAATTATTAGATGTCGAGGTAACACCATTAATCATTTCTGTTGGAAGCAGTGATTCGGAAGATGATTTATATGCAGATACAGAGGACATGGTTTAAAACATATTTGTTTTTTTAATTTGTACCTATTTATCAATGCTTTGTGTAATTTTTGTAAATATTTATTTCTATAATTATGTACGATATGTTGTACTACTGTTGTTTAGTGGTTGATTAAAATATTTACTACTTAAACTTTTATTTGGATTAACACAAAATCATAAATATGAGATTGAACAGTTTGAATGTTTGGAAAACGTAACTTTGGTTTTTTATTAACTTTCTATTAGTAAGCATGTACTTACTTAATAATAAGTAAACAATAATTCACTTCATTAGTTGAATTTATACTTTCTGCCAAGATAAATGAAGGTTAATGTCATTACTGTATTTAAAAATATGTGTAACTCATTAAAAGAAATAATTACGGTAACGTCATTATCTAATTTGTTTTAGAAAAGGTCATTAAAGCATTGTTTCAAATGATTAACATAAATATATTTAGAATTACAAGTTATGCACTTTACGCTAGAAACATTTTCAATACCGCTTTAAAGCGAATTTATGTGAGTATTTACTGGTTAAACTGCAACATACCATTCGTTTTGTTGTCTCTTTTTAACCAAATGTTTAAATGTACGATATCTCGTTACGTGTAGTGAAGGTGTTAGTTCACCACCCGTCGCGTTAAAAACATTCTACTTTTTTCTGCCTACATCATACGCTGTAGGAGGAAACGAAATAGATATACTTTCTACCTGTGGCAGTTGAATGAAGCGCTAATCCGAAAATACGAATCTTACATTTTACGGACTTATAGTGGAATGTTTTTCTAATTAGTTGGTCCATTAGGTACAATATCCTGTTTTCATTGTGATGGAACTGGAATAACTGTGATTTAGATCGCCAATGTAATGAGTTATCGCAATCGCAGAATTGAGTAGTAGCTAACTCTTTCTGTAAAGTTGCCTTTAAAGTTACCATGACCAGCATCGAACATATGCTGGCATAAACTTTTCTGGATGGACGTACTACGTTGCTCAAAAGGTATAGAAGGTAGATATTATAAATTTTAAAGTAATGAAAATTATTGTTAGAAGCCAGTCCATAAGTAAGTTAAGCCATTGTTCTTTAATATCGATTTTGATGCACTTTATAAATATCTAAATACGAAAAGAAAAATTAAGAGGATTTGCTTTACAAGTAGAGGCTTCTATGGGATTAGCTACCTCGCAATTTCCTTCAAATACAGAGTTATCCCCTTATCCCACTTATAGGAAACGCTTTCCCCTGTATCTAAAATTTTTATTGTGTTTGTAACAGGATATTCATTATTATAGGGTTATGTAGAAGCTTATGTAGGTGTTTTAATGATCTTAATACTGATTTCGAATCTGATAACAGAATGCAGTAATTTACCCTAGTGTTGCTTATTTCTAGAACCCAGTTTAATGCCATGGAAATTGCTACTGCTTCTGCTTTGTAAATATGGAAGAGAGCGAGTTAACTTTCTTTAATTTATAACCGGCTGTTGGAACAAAAACCTAACACTAACCTAACCTAAAATTATGACACCAAAATTATACTTGGAAAAAATAGAAAAAAGAAACGCATTACAATACAATTAGAAAAATATGAAAAGAAAAGTTTATTTTAGAAACTTCTGGATAAATACAAAAAGAATGCTAATGCACATTAACGGTGAAACATCAATTCAAGACTACATTTTACGCAATAACAATTGAAAACAACTTCTGTAACATAATTTCCCGTATTTATAAGAATTGGAATGGTAGAATTCTACATTCGGTTTCCGTTCGTACATCCATAGATGGCGTGAGAATGCACTTGGATCATCTTATTTGGGATTCCCGCGCTTAGAAGATTTGGCCTATTAGTATAATTTGGCATTATTTTAAAAGTGGTCTTGGGTCCATATCACAACTTTCAATTTTCATAAGGCCCAACTCCAAAATTGATCATAACAACTCCCAATTTCCGTTCAACTACGTTTCTCATTTCATAACGCTTAACTTTGTCATAACTCCCAACCAGTGTATCGCAACGCCTTCATTTATAGCAGTTTGGCAACCTTGCTCTTTACCCATAACTTACGTAGTTTGTTTATAACACCTCCTGGTCACAACGCCCAAATTACATGAAAGCATGCCGTAATTTTTTTAAAAATGAAAATTATAATAACTGTAACCTACCAACCAAATTCATAGATTAAAACATATAACTATTTTAAGAAGAAAATTATAATAACTGTAACCTACCAACCAACACCTCGTTCCCCCGTTAATTACCAACAACACCATTTACCCCACAATCACATAAAACATGTACTGTTATTAACACACCAAGTTATGGGTGAAAAGCAAGGTTAGCTAAACTGCTATAAATGATAGCGTTGTAATATACACAAGTTGGGAGTTATGACAAAGTTAGCTGTTATAAAAGAAACGTAGTTGGTAGTTGTGAAAATAGTTGCGAGTTATGATACATTCTTGAGTTGGGTGTTGTGAAAATTGGGCGTTGTGATTAAGCCCCATGGTCTTTTGAGGTAGTTAGTTCGGACGTCCCTAGTAAGTTCTCTAATTTATTATATCATAAAAATTATCAATAATAGAATTTTCTCTCTTTTCGCATTTTTAGCTATTATAGTCCGCATAACTCTATAAGGCAACGGGGGCCCGAATGTGGAATGTAGATTTACCAATTAGACCACATTTGTTTTCTTTTTGCGGTCAGCGTCTGAAACATCCACTCAACCGATGCCGCAACAGGCACGCCACCATTAAACGCCGATACTCCTTTGAGTCCGTTCCAAATGCCAAAGGTACCATCGCTGCCGCTTAGAGTACAATTATGTGACCGTAGCGGGTAGAAAAACCAAGAGAATGCTAGGAGATACCATCCGCCGATATGCTGACGGCATTATCAGAGCTGCTAAAGGACAATGAGCAGGCGTAGTTTTGAAAAAATTATAAGAACAAATGGCGAAACTGGTTGGAATTTACCACCGCTTTTCATCGACAAAACTTAACGTACAAATATCTTTTCGAAGAAGAAATAAGAAATCGGATACAAAAACCAAAAGAAACAACGTCCATGCGAAGGCACGGAGAAATGTTTACAGAGTCGCGGCTAGGAAACAACATTATGTATAGCCAAGAGATTTCGCTAGTTTAGCCGAATTCTTAGAAGTAACTGCGCAACTTGAAGCTATCCCAAAAGTGAACGAGACTAAAAAACAGCTTGTTAACCCTGAGAAATCCGAGACAAAACAGGTAGCCGTTATAATGGAACCCAAGAATATCGAAGAGAGCAATGTCGCCGAGTATTTTGCTAAAGATGCGGGCGACCTAATGTAATCTCTCGGGATATCTCGAGACTTAAACCGAGAAACCCGTGAAAGAAGTAAGGCCCCTTCCCACCCGTAAAAGCCCAGATTGTTGACAGAACAAACATCAGAAAACTACAGACTGGAAGAATTAGTTGTTGAATGTCAATAAGTTCATGAAGCCTTCACCTAAAAAGGTTACTCCATAGCCGTGTTAGATTTCCGCTTGTTTGTAGTACTCAAGATTAACAAACGAATATTCTGGAGCCTTATTGACAGTGACGCCGCACGGTCGTACATTAATCAAGAAGCCCTAGAATGGGCCCAAAAACATCAACGATTTGTTGACTCTCTCGAAGTGAATACCGTCGCGAATGGAATTGAAACAAGAATATTCGCAAGTCCCGCTGTAAGAGGAGAGTAAACACATTATGGTTTGCATCCTTTTTTGGTGAGGTCTTTTCACATGTTTTTAAAACCCGATTTTAAACTGTAGTTGTAAAATTCAACAAATCTTTTAAAATTTTTGTACTATTATTAGGCTTGATAACGTACTAAAATGCAAAAAGATATTAAAATAAAAAAAAATTTAATACTGAGGAAGTCGCTTAGAAACCTACCCATAGCTCAGTGTTGTAGAGTGGGTTGCAGGAAGAAAAGTGGAAAACTTCTAAAGCGACAACAGGAGCTAAGTAATTACCCTTAAGCAGTAAGTATTAAAGAAAGTAAGACAAACAAACTTGTAGAAAAAGACTACAAAATATCAGACGATGTTCATCAAAGTAAGGCGAGACAACAACATATTTATTTATTTATTTCTATGGTACATTTTAAATATTGTATTGTGATGTAAATGTTATGTTTGGTGCCACAGAGGTTCAGTATACACCTGTATAGTGTAGTGACAAAACCGTGTGCAATTGTGGATTGGTTCGTCTTGGCAAAACATTTGCTTCAAGGTTTAGGAAACCACTAAAACCTAAACATGCCAACCCTTACCCATCTTAGTATTCATATGTATTAATATTAATTAAGTATGTAAACATTATAAAAGTAAATAAGAACATAAAATAAAACAGCACAGCCATTGCATGACGACATATAATGGACCGGTCCAATCGCCAGTCACGAAAATGACAAAAAATAGTAGGTTAAAAAAATTGCAAAAAAACAATGGAAAAACAGAAGGAATCATCGACTGCAAATGCTTTTGTGTTTATAAATGGTAAACCCGATGTTTATGTGGTATCTTAAAAATGTAAATCGTAATACAACTAACGTTTGATACAACACAAAAACAGCGTTGGGAAGATACAATTAATAACGGTTTTAACACCGAAATTCTAAACTTGTCTGCCGTATATCGATGTCAGCTTCACAAGAACAGATGTATATCCTCAACACAAATGACTGGATTAATAATGGATTGTGATATTGGACAGCAATCTACCTTAATTTATCCCTCCCTAGTATCGGTATTGAAGAAGTTGTCCATATAGCTTACACCCAAATGTAAAATTTGTATTGAAGAATGTGCGCTGAAGTTGAAGGGTATAGAACGCACACCACTCGGTGATCAACAAATATTTTTACTTCTTGGAAAAAAGTGATTTTTAATCCCCGAGTAGTTCTTAAAGCTTATAAAATGTCGATAAAAGTCACTTTTTCTGTTTGATCAAAGCCCGGGACTTCTATCGGTATCGCTGATGTTGATAGCTTAGCCATTAAAACACGTGTCCGAGTAAAGTTTTTTGGTGCAGTTTTTGGTATTTTTCTGTTTGTTAAATAGACTCTGCAGTTTAGTGTTCCATCCCTTTGATTGTTGGAGATGTTAATTGAAAACGTCAACTCCAGACCATAATTTTTCGACTCTTTAACTTCACAAAGTGGTCTTGCAACCAGGCAGGACTTCGAATTTTAAGTCTTTTAGCTGGAGGGATCTCAAAATCATTCCAAATTGGTAAGTTTTTGTTAAGTTGGCATTTATCCCATTCTCGCTTTGCTTTTTGTCGAATGTTCGATAGACTTGTAACTATCTTACATATTTTTGTTGTGATTCCCCTTAATAGGTCGGCTTTTGTATAAACTTTTCGCTTTTGTTTGTTATTTTGTGTTAAAATATTATTTATTTTTTTTTAATTAATTTATTACCCACAACATATTTATTTACAATTTGGCAGCCGTACGTGTACTGCGCTTTATCTTTAAGTTGTTTTTCGTTAAAAGGGTAATTATCTGTTTTGCTAGACGCGGTTTAAATAATCTTCATTTCGAAATATTATCTTGTGTTCAAAGTAACTGGGAATTTAGTATTCTCATCCAGTATTTGCTCAAGCGGTTTTTATAGAATTTTCGGCACAGCTTCACATTAATCTAGCTAGGTAGTTTATGCCTTATTGTAACGACTGCCATTGAGGCACTTAATAGGAAGAATTTTCATAACGACACACCTTTTAGGCGCCTTGTAACAAAAAATCATTTCGATTTCTGTATGAATGACACCAACCCGAACCGTTTCAACCTATTCGCGTTTGATTGTCGCTTGGTACGGTTTGATTCTTGCAGTCTACCGTTACCGTAGGCTCGACACACAAGGTTGTAGCCGGTTTCGCCTCTCGCGTAGTTTTTAGTCTAAGAATTGATTATTATTATTTGATAATTACAAATTATTATAGGCAGCGCTGTAATTTAGTTTGGTCTTGGGTAAAGATTACAGCTAGTACCTGAAACAGTCCTGAGTTGTTTGTTATACTGCATAACCTGGTCGACGGCGTTTGAGTTTTGTTTTTGTTTCTGAAGCAAATTTAATTAAGTTTTTTGGATGCGACCGGAGTTTGTTTTCAACCCGGGAATTACCCACCCCGTTCTACTGGTTGTACATTGAACGTGTCTAAAATGAGGTTAAATTACAGGAATTGATTCTTTGTAACTGGAATTACGCGAATTAGTTTGTTTACTTTGTAAATTGAGGATCACGTAGTTGATAAGATTTAATTTGGAAATTTTTGTGACAATCTTTATTAACATTGTTAAGATATTAGGAGATTTGTTCTTAATTATGTAGGTAGTTCAGATGCAATAAAATATGTTAATTTTACGTTGTCAGTAGCCTTTTTAATACATAGCTGATTCCGTTTTGTGTGCGTTTTGAAAACTTTTCAGATCAGTTATAGTACTTTCACAAAGTAGGTTCTAGAAAGTACCTCTTCAAGTCGAGCTTACGGTAAACGAGGGCTGGAAGATAATCACCAAGTCATCCTCGTTTTACCATACAAATAAATAAATAAATCCTCGTTTAGCGACTTTTTAATTTTGAATTTCTTAATGTTTGACAATCCGACGACCTTGAAATTTAACCCAGGTTATCTTACAAAAGCAACTTCTCGCGAACCACGCCTAATTTCTTCTGGGCTACGTCGCAAATTTCAATTTATGTTGCGTTTTTATTCATAATTGACGTGGAATTCTTTTTGCACGTAATAATGCCTCACAATATTTTTGATTTTGTGAGTATTTTACAGATTTCTGACAAAAAAAAAATAAAATCTTTCCAACATGTAAAATTATCATCAGCAACTATCTGAGCCACGCCGATTTGAGTAATATTTTGTTAATCTCTAAATCCAAATCTTTGGATTAAGGTAATTTGTTTTGAAAAAAAATTTGAATAACTGAACTTCCCATGTTCTACGTTTAGTGCATTATAAAAAAAGATTAAACAAAACTGTGTTTATTTTACAACATACAAAACAACACATATGTCTCATAAGTATAACCGCTACCAAAATGCAGTAATTTCTTTTTGTATTAAAATGTACATGCTTTATTAATTTTTTTGTAGTGGCGTAACACTTGTACTTTTCATTTTAGTGATATTGCACTTATATATGCTTTAAATAGAGTAAATTATGTATACAATCAGAGAAAATTAGACTAAATCCCGCCTACTCATATTCTCATCGATATAAAAGAGGTAGTAACTCAGTAGGCGTCTTTCTAAACAATGTACTTAAACAAAGAATACACTCGTTGATTTTACGCCACAGATTTGCATAAAATAATATGAGCCTCTCGATCGCAAATAATATTTATCTTTGCGCCTCCATTCACTTCCATAATAACAAAACGATAAATAAAACTTTCATAATCTCACAATTTTTTCGCTCCAAGCAATTTCAGTTTAGCATTCCTTTTTTGTAAGCAATAAAAAATTATTACCAACACGAAATGCAATCGTAAATTGCACAATTATCTCGTTGATTAAAGATAACGAATCGAAAACTGAGCGCTTGTTGCTTTCGATACATCAATACGTCGTTAGCTTGAGGATGTAAGTGACAGATTTCTCTCAACTATTTCAATTCATATACCCCAAAGAATTTGAGGTCGTCGTCTATTGATTTTCTAACCGAAAATGGTGTCGTCCAATTATTCGTTGAAAACGATGCATATCTAAAATCGTTTAACGAGTCTCTTTTTCTGTTTGCTTCCGCTTTAAAGAGCATTTGATCTTCAACGGCTTTGGTTTTTTTTGGGAAAAGTTTTTGTTCAGAATACTTTTAAAGTCAAGATGTTGCACATTGAAAATCGGTTTTCCATTGAAATACATCTATAGATGCATAAATAATTACAATTTTTTAGTTTAACAATATCTTCAGGAATAGTATTATATACAACTTTTATATGAACAATTTTATTTCTTTATACTTTGGGACTATCTTTTTTCTATCTTTTTCTTTCATCCCTTTTTTTCTTCCTTCTTTTTATTTACCTATACTATATTTTACCTTTCTTTACTTTTTCCAACAATTTCTTAATATTTCGTTCCTCAACTCAGTCTATCTCATGCTGTTATGCAAAGATAATGCAACAGTTGAATGGCTTAAAGCGGTGGCAGTGGATCTACACCCTTGAGAGGATTCTGAGGTGTAAGCTACGAAGAAGGCTGATATACCTCAAAGCAGTACCTTACTAGGATACTTCCCCAAGTCCTCGGAGCTGTCGGTGTAGAGGATTTTACAAGGGCAGAACGAGGAATCAACACCTCTACATGGAGGGTAATAAAGAAGGAGGCGAGGGGTACTTCTGCAATCCTAATCCTCTCTATCGACCAAAAATCAAGTCAAACAGTGGAATCCATAGGGAACAAACTGTTCTGCGACTTTACGGAGGTGCCTATTAAAATTAGGAAACCTCAAGAACCAGCAATGGAAGAAGAAGCATCTGATCCTCAAGACACAGTTACCATGGAGGTAGTGGAGGAGGGTTGAACACTACCTACTTCAACTACAATCTAACTATGGGTACGTGCAGCCAACAGGAAACATCTAATTCTTGCGGTGGACACCAATGCCCCCAACACCACCTTGGGAAGCACCGACACAAATGTTAGAGCTGAGTCACTTTATGAATACTTACTTACTACTAACATGGTGGTGGTGAGACAGGAGGTTCTCGATTTAACCTTAGTGTCTAGGGGGAGGGTTTCAAACCTAATAAGTGACTGGGAAGTGTCTAGGGAGGCGTCTCTTTCCGATTACTGTTTGATCATGTTCAATTCGGGAGGCTGTTGCATGACAAACCAAATATACAAGATTCCTAGTAAGACCAATTGGGAAGGATACAGAAGTAACTTACATGATGGCATGAACGAAGTACCAACAAAAATAAGGTCAATAAACGACTTGGAGAAAACAGTTGACCTCACAACAAAGGCCATAACGGAAGCCTTTGAGGTAAACTGTCTTCTCAAAATCAAAAAAACTAGATGTAAAATACCCTGGTCGAATAAAGAGCTAAGCAAATGGCAAAGCAAGGCTAGAAGGGAGTTTAACAAATCAAAGAAATCTAACAACTGGGAAGAATACCGTAAGGCTCTTACTGAATTCAATGTGAAACTTTGTAAATCAAAGAGAAGCTCTTGGAGGACCTTTTGTGAGAACCTTGACGAAGCACCTGATATAAGCAAAGTGCAGAAGACTTTATCAAAAGGTAGCCAAGAAAATATACCTGCACTTAACCTTGAAGATGGCACTCTAACATTAACCTTCCAGGAAACTGTGGAAGCTTTGATTACAAAACATTATCCTAGGAAGGATTCATAACGAACAACACTCGTTGGACTGTCCCTTAAACAATGATCGCCTAAAGGATTAACGGGCCATAGGACTTAAAGCTAACTTGCTAATGGAGTGTCCCGATCTCATTCAACAAGGGCAAGCCATTCTACTAAAACACGTAAAATATTTGATGTTTGCTATATGGCTATGTCCCAATTACGGTGAAAGTAAAAGTCATGGCTCTATAATGGGGGTAAAACCCCGATGATATAAATTATGCCATTAAGCTCTCTAATACGCTTAAAGAGTGGAAAATTGGTGTACCAATATATAAGACGGAGGCACTGAACTTAAACCTCTTCATAAACAGCACAATTGTAGATTTTACTGAACAAAAAAATTTAAATATTCCAAGTATTCAACTAAATGGAATCACCATTGCCCTCTCTAAAGAAGTAAAATACCTGGGGGTGACAATGAACTAAAATTAACGTAGGAGAGGCACTTGACAAAAATTACCAACAAGGCTATAAAAACTTTATGGTCATGCCGCCAAATAGTTGGCAAAACGTGGGGTTTAAACCCTAGGGCAACTAACTGATCTATAAGCAGGTTGTCAAACCTGGAGTTTTCTATACATTCGCAGTTTTGTGGAGGAAAGTAGACCAAAGTTCCGCGCAAGCAAAACTGGCAAAGGTGCAAAGGCTTACATGTCTGCTCATCATTGGTTCCATGAAATCCACCCTTCTCAGTCTAGATTCTCTACCGGTGGCAATTAAGGAGAAAGCTATGAAGCAGACTCTCAAATTACATGAGGTATACCATTTTAAAAAAGCAACCTCAAAGGTCATCTAGAAATCCTTATAACAACTCCTTTACTAGATATGGCTTCAGTAAGCGGCCAGATGAACTTTAAAGTGATCTTTGATCATAAATACAATGTTCGATTCCTCACTAAAGAAAACTGGACTGGAGACACGGATTGCGTGCCGGGATCTTCCCAAAAATGGTTCA
The DNA here is from genome assembly GCA_030710515.1 of Abscondita cerata. Classification (NCBI taxonomy): domain Eukaryota; kingdom Metazoa; phylum Arthropoda; class Insecta; order Coleoptera; family Lampyridae; genus Abscondita; species Abscondita cerata. Next base: position 314,195 of record JALBCR010000778.1, on the reverse strand, counting down.
CAAACGGATACAAAATTAGAAATGATGTGGGGACAGGAATGGTGGAACCAAGGTTCAGAAGACAGAAGTTCCTCTGTGCTGACGTCACCATTTTTCAAACAAAAGTACCCGCTATTTACATGGTAACAGAACGTCTCCTCACCAATAACCGATGCAAACATCATATAAGTTGGACAGTCAAGCGGCATTAAAAGCACTATATACGGCTTTAGCCAGAGGAATTATCAGGAGGTTCTTACCAACTTGGCCAACAAACAAATCAACAGAATTTGGAGTAATTTGCCAGATCTCCATCATTCTAAGAAATTACTTAGCCCTAATTAAAAGAGGGGGAAGGGAGTGTTAAACTTACGCAGAAGAGAGTAAAAACTACTCTGTGGTATAGTAACAAGACACATCCATTCAGGTATCACTTAAAAAAGATGGGACTGGTGGATGATGATACATGCAGGTACTGTGGGGGAGAGGTGGAGCGCATGGACCACACCATTATGAGGTGCTCGGCCCTGTGCCTAAAGAAATACAAACACTTAGAACTCGTCTTTATATTGGAAGAAGATCTACTAAAGCTCCCGACTAAGGATTTGATCAAATTTGTCAAAGACATAAATCTTCCCTAAGTCCAACTAGAGGAGGCACAGAAGATCTAATTTGGTCGCAGTGTAGAAGGTTCTTTCCATGACACTCACCCCATTTCTAATAATAAAATAACTTTTTTCAATTTTATTTCTTTCTCTAAAATATGTCCTGATTTCTCTGTATATAAACCCGACGGCTATCTCTCTGTTTCCTTACATTTTCTTTCCATCACCCTTACTCAAACTCCATACCTGTGTCACTGTTCTATTTCCTTTCTTTACTAATTCCCTAATGTGCCATTCATTACTACTAACAAACCTTGGTTCGTATCTCGAACCTCTTTTACACTTTCGACCTCTTCTCTCCTCACAACCAGTTTGTTCATTTTTCTTCATTTCTCATTTTTAAAAGAACATTAAGTTTAGCATCTCCATGATTTTACCATGTTGTTCGTGTACGCTAACACTCATACTTTTATTCCTACTCTGCTGTCTTCTTTTTTCTAAATTTGCGTACAATGCAATCAGACCCCTGCTCTTCTTTGTTGCTTTTGCTTCTACCACATTCCATAACACTAACCCAATTTGTTTATTTTTCTTTCTCTTTTTTTCCTTTTCTAAATTGTCTCTTTTCCCCTTACATAGTTTTTAGCTACGACTTTCTCTATTTATTCTTTTTTTATCCACACTTTGTGACGTTTTTTTTTAGGTTTATCTACTCCGGAAGTAAAATATAAGATAAAGATAGGTTTGACTGGTAGAAAATTTCCTAGTAAGTATGCAACTCAAGTTACATGCACATGGCGGTGGGAAACCTCTTTTGCTTGCAGATTTAAAAAAATTGATGTGTTCTCTTTATCTGAGTTTTTGTCTTGGTTAACGTTACTATAAACGGTCTTTTTATTCGATCAAATATTGACGGTCAAAACTGTTAACATTCCCTTTTTAAGAATCCAACTAAAACATTAGTTAATTGTTAAGGGATCAACCCAAGGGAAAATTTCCGTGAATCACGAGGAAATATATCGGATATACCTTTCTCCCATCGTGAGTATTCTTTTCTTATATTTCTGTTTGTGTGAATTCTTTCCTCTACCACCATTTTGTTTACAAGTGTAGACCTTCGACTGGAATATGGTTTATGGCTACTAAATAAATAATTAAGCTGGATCTCTGAATTGTGGCTATACAGCGTCTCTGCGGCCCCGCAATCTTATCCTTTTTCTGTACTAGCGAATTGTTCAGGTATAGGAATCTAGCCACTTCGAACTCACCTTTGGAACAGCGGAAAAAGAGAAAACTACAATCAGAAAAGTGAAACAAACTGTATGTTGTTATTTTATCATGTTATATGCACCCGCGTTTGTACCTGTAGTCCAACGTAAATTTAATTAACTTGTTGCGCTTTGTTAATTATTTAATGGGATTTCAAGAAAGATCCTTTGAAAAACTCATTATATGTCACTGCGCTTTGTACTATTACTTAATTTTGAATACGTCGTGGAATATCGGTGCTTTAATTGTTTCGTATCTCTCGATCGCTAAAAAATCTGACTCGTGTCTGTAAGTACCTCGTATTTATTGTTTTACGTATAATTTTTGTGTTACCAAGTTCTTGTTGTTTGACAAAAATTATATTGATGTTTTCTACGGTTGTTTCTGTATTTGGAATATCTAGTCACTCCAAAATATTTCATATACTATCCGCTAAGTGGCGCCCTCTTTATTCTCTCCTTCTGCAGTGTGAAAGCTTTCCACTTTTTAACCAGTAAGTACCACCACGATTCTTTTCCGACAAACAGAGCTGCCGGCCTGGATTTCGCACTGCATCCATTTTATATATTTTGTTTATCAAAAACTTTCAAATATCTTTCTGTTTTTTGCATTTGTTCTTATTTTTCGGTTTTCATCTAAGTATATTCTCGTCCCTCTCAATTTTCCTTTAATTCTCAATAATCCCATTTTCCCTCCAACTTGTCACCTTTGCCACTGTAACTCCTTGCGCTAATTGCATCATTACCCCCACCCGGCTCTCTATATTTATTTTAGCATTAATCACATCTTTGGAATTAGTCTTTTTTTATTATCATTTCTTTTTTCAGTTCTTTCCAATTTAATAATTCTATTTAAACTAAACCATATCATTAAAAAAATAACCATTGATGAATCAGTACTGAAACATCTACCTATTTGTGACACAAATTATAATAAAATCAAATTAAAACTTAAATACCAACTGAATCACCTAAACTTTATCAAAGCATTCGTCCAATTTTATTTTTTGGACTAAGCGTATTACATCAAATCTATTACAACAGCTTACAGCGTTCAACTGAATAAGCTTCACACGGTTAGGCTAAGATAACAGAATATATATTGCACCCCGCAAAAATTGATAAAGACCTTACGTCTTTAATCATTTAGGTCAAACAAGCAATTAGACGGAGCCGATGTTTATTCATATAACTTTTCGCACAACTCCGCCCACCCGACCCACAAAAAAACAAGACAATGGCCTAAATAGAGATTTTGCCAAAACCAAACTTTGACCTAAAATTAATAAAGTTTTAAATTTATAAACTCGAGTCACAACCAAATACGTAACTTTTATTTTGGTAAATATTGTATATTGTATAAGGTAGGAAATGTATTCAAAGTTGACATACTCTGCCCGAACAATATTCAGTTCTAGAGATATACGACTTAATAATAGAGTACCTGAGTGTAATGGAAATTTTGAACAATAGCTCTTTATTTCGAGAGTTTTTGTTTTTACGATCGATCGAGTCTCGCGAATGATACGCTTTGAAAATATGTTTTGCCGAGAAAAAAGTAAAATCTATCGGTTATTGAGTAAAAAAGTTTATTTCTTACTTTGAAATAAGCTTCAATTTAGGATGATCTAACTCTCAGAAAATAATATGTCTATAATTACGCGGGACAGCTTATTTCGACGTAACCATTTCAATGCCGCCATCTCGACACGGCCGCTTTAATGCGAGCTTATCTGGATGCCAGCTAATACCGATGCAAACTCATCTCGACCCGAGCTCATCTCGGCGCAAGCTCATCTTGATGTAAGCACGATTTTTTTAAATTTACCTATTTTACAAAATTTTTGTTGTCTAGTTGACCCCGCGTCGAGATGTACTAGCGTAGAGAGCGTGCGTTAAGACATCTACGTACTAGAAAAATTACAAAAGTCAAATTTTAACTTTTTCTGAATTTCTAAAAGTATTGCTTATACTTTCTTTGGTTTATTACAGTAACGTTTCCACTTTATATTAAATGTTACACGAGAATAAACACTGAACTATAGGAAACAAGGGCAGAAGTGCATAACTTTAATAAGAAACGGGAGAAAAAGTCAAGAAACTGAAAGAATAAATAGAGAACATCTACAAAATATTAATTGTAACGTAGTGATGAAAGGGCTAGAGGTGAACAGAGGAAAAGAGAGTTAAAAGAGTATTGAAAAAATGTTGAAAAGTAAGGTAGAGAACAAATAACGAATAGATGAAAATGTGGTTGGAGGGAGAAAAGGAGTTAAAAATGTGGATAACAAAACTAAAAACCGAGGGCGGAAAGAAAAAAAAACAAAGAAGAAATAAGTCGTGACAAGAAGAAAATATAGCAAAAATAAAAATAAAGAGAACGGTTTTGATAATCCACAAACAAATTTAAGTCGGTGGGATTAGTGGAGACATATTTGGAAGTGCAGTTAACGGTTAGAATTGAGAAAAATGTTAATTACGAAATGACAGAGCAGAACTCAAACTGACACTAAAAAAGTGTAGAAAGAATAAAGAAGGACGAAAGTATAGAGTATTAACTTGTAGGTAAAGAAATGGAGAAAAGGGTAAGAATTCAAACAGAAAGAAATACATTAATACTGTACGAAGGGATCGAAAGCAGAAAAGAAAATAAATTACTCAACAAAAGATAGAGGAACAGAAAGTAAAACACAGAAAAAACAATATTATTAAAGGAGAAATAAAAAGCTAAAAGTAATAGAAAAAGAGATAGTAAAATGGTCAAAGATAACCACATGCAGCGAAGAAGAGCTAGAACTACATGAAACGACAAATAAAAGGATTTAATAGTGGACAAGATATTGGAGAACGTATGAAGAAAGAATCTGCAAAATGTGTGGAGAAGACTGGGAAAACCTAAAACATTTGTGAGATGATGGCAGTGAAGTAAGAATGAAAAAAAGAAGACACCACTGGGAAAAAATGGTGAAGGGTCAGAATTGATAAGAAAAGTGGTAGAAAGAAGAAGATGGCTAGAAGAAAAGAAAATTGTTAAAGTTATAAACATTGAAAGGGAGTGGGTAGTGATGTTTTGATGCTTTAATGTTGTAATCGGAATTAATTTTAATGATAGGATAGGGAAAGAAGAAGGAATGCTAGTACTTAGGATAAAGAGTGTCGGAGAGAAATAGACAAAAAGTAAAATTGTTAGAAATGTGGGAGAAAAGAAAAAAAGATAAGAAAGGAAAGAAGTATAAACAAAATTGAACGAGGGATAGAATGGATAGGTAAAGAAGATAATGATAAAAGTACAAGGCTTATACAAACAAGCAAAGAAACCATTAAACATATAGTAAAAAGAATTGAAAAGGCAGTAAAGAAGCAAAACTAGAAAATGAAAAAGGAAAGAGGAAAGAATGGTGGAACAGAAAGTGTTAGAATATAAAAACAAGTTAAGAAGGGGGGAAAAAGAATAGACATAGAGCAATTGAGAAAGCTAAAGAGAAACAAATATAACAAAGGAAAGAATAATCTAAAACAGAATTTCAGGAAAACAAAAATATAAAATACGAAAAAGTATATAGTTTTGTGAGAAAAAGAGCAGTACAGGAACGATGATATATATATATATATATATATATATATAGTAATAACAGATATACTAAAAAAAGTAAGAGCATTTAAAAAGAAGAAATAGAACAGGTAATAAAAAAGTCCAGACAGAAAATCTACAAAGACTGGCGGAACGTAGGAGAAACAATAATAATATACCTGAAAGAAGATGAGAAGTTGTTTAAAATTGAGTTTTACCAAAATTTTAAAGCGTTATAGAATCTCAAAAAAGGACAAAAGTGGTTACAGAAGAAATAAACAAAGATGCAAGTATAGATACAAATTAACACAATTATAAAATGTGCGATTAATATATAAAAAAATTATTTATTCGGAAATTACGAATATGAATAAAAAATTGTCCCAAATTGAAAAATTATAAAACTGGATAGAATGCAAAAAAGTATTAAACAAGTATCAAATTATAAGAAGAAATTAGCGAAAATGAAGAAACAAACGGGTATTTATCGATAAGAAGAAAAGTGAAACAGGAGGAAAATGTTAAAATAATAATAGGAAAAAAACTTATATATTATATAAGTGACAAAGTGAAATAACAAAGAGTGAAAATGAGAAAAAAGGCGAAGAAAAAATTGATAAAAAAGTATAAAACAAATAAAGAATACATACACTACATACAGTATATTGCGATGGCCATGATGATAATTTAGAACACAAGAAATTTTAATGAAAACATTTACAATGATCCTCTATTGGTATTTAAACATACACAGCAGTATTACAATTCCAGTGTTTAACTAAATCAAAATTTTTAATTTGTTTAAACGCTTTTTCGTGAGCGGTAAACAATACAATGTTTTTTACCGATTTGAATGATGCACCAATTTGCGTACACTAACTACTACTACACTTTAACAATGTTATCCAACATTGTTCCAGATTAATTCTTCTTAAATTAAATCCAATTATTTATTTGGCTTTTTACGTCGTATTGTCTTCAAAATTCTTTTCAAATTAAAATCACTTTTTATTTGGCTTTCTCGTAGTATCGTTACAAAAATTCGTTTATTTCTTTACTGTTGATACAAATATTGAATTCTCCTTTGATGACGGATCAAAATCAAAAGACGAAAAACGCTTTATCAACAACAGGCCCTTTTTTATACCATTTCAGCCAAATTCAGGGCGCCGTATATTTATAACCATTTTAACTAATCTTTTTAGCGTTAACATCACATTTATCATTGTAATTTTAACCTAAATTAGTTCACAATCTGTGTTTTCTGTGAAGATGATTTATAGCTCAGATTTAAATGAATCTATTTTTTCTTACGTTAACATAGCAATATACAACACATTCAATACATACAACTCAAATACATTTTGTATCTTTAGATTTTAGAAATTCTATAATATTTCTAAAATTTTTACACTGCCAATGAAAACTGATAACTTAAGTCTCCTCAAGATTTAAAAAAACAAGACAACAAACATTTTCAAAGTCAAGTTTTTCATTAGTACGAACATCACAGACGTGAAGAATAGCATTGTGAACCAGTTCAAAGTAATTGATGAACTTGCCGCCATGGATGACAAAAGCTTCCAGAACATGAAGTTTGATATCGTCGAAAGTCTTTGTGGAATAGACGAACGGTTTATAGACACAAAGGAAGAGCTAAAAAAAGACGTCGCGGTGATAATAGAAGAGATAGTAGCAGTTCATAAAGATAATAACAAAAGGTTCACAAAGCTGGAAGACCTTATCATTAATTACAACACGAGCTTATTTCAGCCAGTTTAGGAGCAGTTAAATGTCAGTCGGTAAACGGAGGCACAACTCTGCACAAAGTAAAAATTCCCAAGTTTAACGGCAAGAGCTCGTGGGCGACTTACAAACTCCAGTTCGAAGGGCAGTGGTAAATAACCAGTGAGGCGACAAAGAAAAATTCATCAACTTGTCCTTAGCGTTCCAAGAAGACGTGGCTCTGGTAAGTATTGGTGGAACGTTTGAAAAGCTATACAATGTCTTAGAAGATAGATACGGGGAAGGCCATTTTCGGCCACTATATTGGTCCCAATTTACCACCCGTAGGAGAGAGCCAAAAGAATCGCTTCATAAATTCGCCGCTTCCAGATGACGCAAGGTAGCTTCTGCTTATTAACGCGTTTGTGACTGGACCAGATTCGACGAAAATGGCAGCTGCGGTGATGACTGCGAACAAAGCGGGTTTCTGGGACTGTGTAGGGGTAGCGCTGGGCTACGAGACTACTCGCAGAACAACCATGCAGCATTAACATGGTTCTTGAACTTTAAAAGCTTTAAAAAAAGAACAAGTGGCTAACTGCATCCAACGACTGCAGAAACACATCTTCAAGACCAAACACCGACGTGGACAATTGCACGGTAATGCGGACATTATTAAGAAGACCATCTTCTTTAAGCTGTAGTAACTGTCGTAAGACCGAACTTAAGTAGTAAATAACAAGAAGCCTAAATTGGCTTACGGACAGGATCCCAGGATGGAATTAACCTACGAGAGAACCGAACTAAGAAATCGATTCTGTGCTGCAGTGGAAAAAAGTTGGAAAAAACCGGCACGGCAATCGCCGGTATTGAAGAACTACTGGACACAATGGTATTCATTTACCATGGATGACAGCATCCGGAAAAGGGCGAAGAAGAACGAAGAAGAGTCAGACGCAACTAAACCGACCATTCTTCCATAAAGTTGTTGCAAGGACGTCCTAAGGAAGGCTCATGACGTCATTTTTGGTAAATATTTTGAAATAAATAGTACTTTGAACAGAATCCGTGAGCGGTTTTATTAGAAAAATTGGAAGACGAATGTTCAAAGTTGGTGCAGGGAATGTAAGACGTGCGGGGCAGTTAACGGCTCTCAAAAAACACCAAGAGCACTGATGAGAAAATACAACGTCGGAAGCCCATTTGAAGGAGTATCCATAGACATCGCTGGACCTTTCCCTAAAACAAAGAATGGTAACAAGTACATTCTGCTGGTGATGGACTACTTTAGTAAATGGCCCGAACCATATGCGTTAGTAAACCAGGAAGCGACAACAGTTGCCGAGATATTTGTAAAGAATTGGATTTGTCAATATGGAATTGCACACTGAACAAGGACGGAACTTTGAGTCTCAGTTGTTTCACCACCTATGCAAAATTTTGGAAATCCATAAGACTAGGACTGCTCCATTGCACCCTTAATCAAACGGAGTGGTTGAGCGGATGAACATTGCCCTAGTAAGACCGCATGAAGAACTTGTGTCGTTACACAACCAGCAAAGACGTCGCCAAGTTACGTGCCAACTGGGTAGGTCTCTATAAGATTTTGAAAAGGATCAACAACGTTGTCTATCGGATAAGAAAACTTTCAGAGGGAAGCCCGGGTCGTACACTCAAACCGTTAGGTGCCGTACCATGGGGTAAACGAGCCCCAAATCCAGACACTAGCGCTGGCCGACGTAGAAGACTAAAAGTTTAAAACGTGTTACAAAGGAAACCAACACTCAAAATGGAGTTGCAACCGAGTCAACAATTTTCATGTTTGAGGCGCCATTGGAATATGCCTTGGCACACTGTGTTTCCCGTGACCATCAGGTTAGAAAAGGAATTCAAGTCGCTTTTTCAAAGAAAATAAGATCTAAGTCAGTCAGGTAGCGTACTAAGAATGGAAAGCTATGGTAAAACTCAGAAAGATTGCAATATTGCAAGAATACAGTCAAATAATAATTTAAAAATTTCTAGTGATAAGTTTTATAAAGCAAACTTCGAAAATATGCTGTAAAGAAAATACGCTTGATAAACGTGATCACAGGTCAACAACAATCTTACCTGCCGATACAAAGAGAAAGTGACGTCAACGGTCCAACTTTTACAAACCAAAACGGTCGCCTCGATGCTGGTATAAATAGGCTCTCAAAAGAAAGAACGAGAACCTGATTCTCCGTCGTCTTCAAAGAACCTTCTTCTCCATCTTCTGAGAATCACCTTCGTATCCATCGTCTTAGAAAAATCCGTTCTCGCCGCTGTAATTTGTTAGTATTCGCCGTTTTCCAAACTTATAATTGTTTCCAATTTAATTTTTTATTTTGCCGTTTTGAATTAAAATATATTTTATTTGCCGTTTTTATTGTTATTTCAGTGCCTTGAGACCGTAGTGACCTAGTGCTCTGCCGCAATCAAAGTTTAGAAATAACATCTCGTTGAATACATTTCAGATCGTAAGGGTTCCCCTTGCGAGACGTTCGTAAGGACCTGGTTCTTGTAAGAAATACCTTAGTTTTTTTATCGTTATTTCAGGCCTTGACCGTACGTTGTTTGAACAAAGTTAAACGGAAATATGTTCAGACCGTATTTCACTATGCTTCAAATTCTGTGTCTTTCTGACTAACCGTAAGGGACCTGGCTACTAATCGTAACGTCGTTAAAGTCTATTGCTGCCAGCGTTGCTAGTATTCACCGTTAATAATTGCGAGACCTTTCGGGCGGAAAAAGTATCCTCTGCTAGAAACCATTTGCCATTTGCATATTTGAATCCCTATATATTAATTCCGACAGTTCTCCCTAGAAAGCACTCGTAAAACAGAGGCAACATTTAAACTGACAAACCTGGCAGATGAGAGACCACTAGTTGTTGTAACCTAATTGATGTTAATAATTAATCAAAATAATTAATTTCAATACGTTTATATTTTATTTTGATGTTGCAGAGTTACCAACCACCAGGGGCCGCATTCCAATCGTCCGCCGGCGCCGAGTCAACCGCAAAGCCGCATTCTAGCGGACGGAAGCCGGCAATAGAATCCATTTCTTTAAATATTTTTATTATCAATCAATTTTCTTTTTTTTTTTAATTATTGTATATTGGTGAAATAAATTGCTGAAACTTTTTTTTCGTATTTGTCTCCGATTAGAGCTACCCAGACCGGCAAGCCTACAAAGGCATTAACCTACAAAGGCAATTAATGAATTGCCATCTCGAAAATCGGTTATGGGGTGGATAAGTTGGAAACACGATTGAGGAGATCTTCAGTTCAGGACGCAATTGTACCAAAAAAACAGAGGATTGACCGAGACGGTCATTTCTTAAGAAGGGACAATGTAGCGATTTCGGAAAAATTCTCGCATAAACAATATAAATCGTATGAATATAAAAAAATGCCGGCTATAAAAATAAAAACATTGACAGTTTATTAACAATAATTATTGTTGGTTTTAGACGTTGATTTTCATGGGTAGAAGTTTTAATAAATCATACCTTTATGTTTATCAAATAACCGTGTCCAGTATTAATATAATAATTAATAAAAGTTCTAAGTTAACAAAATTCACATCAAATCAAATTCAAGTTTTACGAAAACAACTGCCGTAAGACAATGTTGACATATAACAAATTCAAACGGAATTTATATTTGTGCAGAAATAGACAAAAGAGGTTAATAGAACAAACTATGTTAGCACGTTAATAACACGTCACAAACAATACAACTCTAGGTACATATTGACGTTTCTAACCTAGAAATGCGTTCGCGCGAGTCGTTCATTTTGCAAAACAATCACTACTGTCCATCATACAAAAGGATGTGAAAGAACAAAGAAAATATAAAAGAAGCGAAAGAAAAGGCTGAAAAGTCAGAGACGTTGTCGCAACCGAATTCGTTTTTTTATTGAATTTTTGATACAGCAGTTATGACCTCGTAAAATACTCAGCACATTCATGGGTATTGCAACGTAATTTATTTGTTTTTTGTTGGAAAGTGAGAAAAGTTTTGGACTGTTTAAAATTTGTCGCATTGTTTATTTAATAATATTTACTTACTACATTATTCAGTTTTTATTTTCATTTATTATTATATGATTCAATTCTGATTTTATTTACTTTAAATTAAATCACTCATCAACACTTATTTTTTTAATTTACATGATCTTGCATACCTTTCTGAAGCTGTAATTAGTAAACGCCACTCACCTGAAACAGAACAACAAAATTAGTCACCATTGTAAATAATCGTGAAAAAAAAGGTAAGTGTTGGCCATTGTAGCACCATATCGTAAGTAATGGTGCAAAGATTATAATTGAATTGGGTGCAAACAAGAGATCAATACTACGATAATAGTGCATTGATGTTTCTTTGTTACCTTGCTGTGTAATACTCGAAGAAGGCGATCAGTACTTCTAGAGACCTTGAAAAAGCAGCCCACATTGTTCATCATGGTTCTGAAGTTATTTCACTAGACATCTATTAAACACTTGAGTTTATTGATTAGATTTAGTAAAAAAGTACTATCGACCATAATTTATTTTAGTTAACGCGCTACGTTATCTGCAAGAAAATGTTGTTATTATGGTAGTGGACGTGGGTTAAATAAAAATTACATAAATAAAAATTTAAAAAAATCAGTAATCCGGACGAAGGACCATATTTTATTAAAGATACACATTTGATTGGCAGACGATTAGGTTTAATTAAACATAACGACGGTCGGTGTATTTAAAAATGTGGAGGAAAAAATTTGCCTTAAAAAGTGGTCTGTAGTTTTTCGACAGGAGCCGCAATGTATCCGTTCCAAATATGATATAGTTAAGGTTTAATTAAAGTTGACAAAGAACTCACCAATAGAAATTATTTACTGTTCTTTATAAGTTTAATTGAAGAGACTTTTTTTTTGTTACTTAATGTACCTTCGCGTACGGGAAAGTGAATGTAACTGTTGTGTTTTCCACAACTATAGAGCATTACATAATTTTTTGCTAAATGTAATGCTGTTTATGATATTTGGTGACCGTATAGCGCCGAACTCTGGTTTTCCAAATCAAATTGGCACCCAACGTAGGGTTTCATGCGAATAAAACCTCTTATAAATTCACCGACGGTTATCACCCATGTTGATTATTAGATCTACAGACATAACGGGCTCGACCAACTGTATAATTGTTTTGAGAAATTTTATATGCAACACTGCAACTATAAACAGTTTGTAAAAAGCAGAGGCTTATCCATAAAAGCATTTTGGAGTAGCGTGAAGCGCCGAATATCATAATTGTATAGTTTTATTGTTATTTGTCTATTCCCCAACCATGCCCGACATATTGCTGTTTTATGGATGTGTTAAATAAATAAATAAATTTTTCTAAACGACAATTTATCTTGGTAGCAATTGGCGCCTAACGTGGGGCTTTATACAAATGACTTCTTTAGACTCACTAATCCTTTGTCAGCTATGCCCTTTACTAGACCTCAGTAATAAAAATTTTTAAATGCAATGTCTAAAAAGTATCCGACTTTTGGCCAGAAAAAATATTTTGAATACCTGACGGAGTTGAGACCTTTCAAAGTAGGCCCCTTGTGCTTGCACACACTTAGCCCACCGATCCTTCCACTACTGGAGACACCTCTGGAAGTCTTCTTTTGGAATAGTGTTTAGCTCCGTCATCGCGTTCCGCATTATCTGTTCTCTACTTTCAAAACGACACCCTTTCAGTGGCGTCTTCAATTTTAGAAACAACCAGGAGTCGCCAGGAGCCAAGTCTAGAGAGTAGGGAGGTTGGCAAACGGTTGTTATTTAATGGTTCGCTAAGAAAGTGTGGATCAATTGGGATGAGTGTGCAGGGGCGTTGTCATGATGCAAGCGCAAGTTGTTCGCCGTTTATATGTCTGGTCTTTGGCTTCTAGAATCACCAAGCTTTTGACGGAATTTGATTCGTTCAGTCACACGAACACTACGAACAACACCTTACTTGGCGACAACCAGCCAGAGACTTGCACGAGCAAACGCGGTGAAAAAATTCAAGCGTGCGCATTAAGGTTTCTTCTTCCGCCGTGCACAGAGGCGCCGCCTTAAAATCACTACTTAGCACGGGAAAAATTAAGGTCGGATACTTTTTAAACAGGCTTCGTATATTCTAGTGTAAAGCATGTATTATCATAAAACCTTCGTTAAACTACAATCCAGTCTGGAAAATTTTTTTTTTCCTAAAATTAAATATTTAGGCGCCAACTGTTTTCGGTTGGAGTTGTAGTTTGACGAAAGGTTTCTCATAAATTACATGCTTAACACTCAACTAAATTAAATATTTTGTTTGACTAAAGTGAAAACTGAAACTTTTTAATTTAACCATCGTTAAACTACCATCAAACCTGGAAACAATTGGCGCCCAACGTGAGGTTTCATACAAATAAAAATGCCTAACTACTCTATGCAGTCATGATAATCACTTGACAAAAACACAATAAAGGGCTCAACCAATACGTTACTTTTCTGTGGAACTGCGGTAAAATATGACTTTTTCAGGGGGCTCTAAAGTTTTTGGTATCTCAAAACCTTTAAGATTTCCAACGTCATACTGTAAGGACAATGTAAGCTCGATCCACTCAAAAAGTTGCAAATATCCTAAGTAAAAGTTAAAACTAACCAACTACAATATTTTTGGACAACTAAAATAAAAACCGACTCTTGATAGTCTGGGTATTAACAACGAATAACCTTGAGACACCATGCGACAACCAACCAAACGGATTACCAAGAATTTCAAAAGTTTTATTGAATTCCAGTGCGACTACAATTTAATCAAGATCAATTTAGCCATCGAAACCAAGACAGACTCGAGTTTACTAGTTACCGAATGCGCTCGTATTAGATAGACGAGCGGAGTTACGAAGACGATTTTGATTCAACCAAAAAAAACATCAGCTTTAGTTAATCACCCACGGTTTTCCAGAGAAACAAAAAAAAAGAACAGCTCTTAATTAGTAGTTATTCATAAAACGAAAATTATTTTACCAATTTTTTCATCTAGATTGATGCTGTAGACGTTCCGAAGTTAATGTACCATGAGTTTTAGGTTATCCAGTGACGCTTATGATGACATCAAATCTACTCCAACATTGATCTCATATTATATAAGGCATTATTTTTAAATTTCCCAAAAATCAGAATTTGAAGTACGTCGACAGATTCAAATATGTAAGATTTTACAACTCGCAGAAATTCCTGTTGCAGGAAAGCAGTTGATGTATATTAGTAAGGGTTGTTTATATGTCTTCAACCTTTCATTTTTAAGGATTAATTTTGTTTGATTTTGCAATCTTCAGAGCAACACCATAAAAGGTATGCGGTATGTTATATGCGGTAATGCACGCGGTTTAGTTGCCGTTCGGTTATGATTTTGTACGAACATGATTTTTTCCTGTCGATCTGTACGACGTGTTGATGATGATATTTTTTTGTACGTCTAGTACTACTTTCTAGGATGACGTTTCGCCTTTCAGCTGGTTACGTTTTTCCATTTTGTTGGTGGTAACACGTTTAACATCCACCACCGCCCATCAAGTTTTGTTTGTCAATTTTCTCGCTTTCTGATTTTGAGGGTAAAACCACCATTGCAATTACTTGACCACAACAGTTACAGAGTAAAGTTTACTAACAAATCTTAAACCCTTATTTTGAAAATTAGAAAATGCTCTGCATCTTTATATTGTGTTCAATATAAAATTTTAAAGTAATTCCAGATTGTCGTTTGGTATCAAAGCTATCTTTCAATTCTACCTACGTAAGTAGAATAATTTTTAAAATTGTATTTTTTTCTTTAATTGTTAAATGGAAACAATATAAGATTAACTGAAAAAAGTCCACTTTATTAACATTACAAAGACTTTTATATAAAAATCCTTGTCCAGTCACTCACAACCTCTTATAAAAAGAACAGGATTTACTTCAAAATCATGCAAATGTTTCAAAGAGGCATTAATTGAATTTCGTCGATACGCCACCGATATTTTAGCTGTCGCCGTCTTATTTTTTATTCGATTCACGAAAGAGGTAGAAGCAAAAAATTTTAATGTGATATAGATAAGCAAACAGCCGGGGGTTGATATAAACGCACGTTAAAGTGCTTACCCCCGGGGATGGATCGATAGCAGATAAGAAGAGCTCAAACGCTTTGGGGGCGCATTTGTACTTCTTACCACGTTGAATGTTCTTTACAAGTTTCGCGCACATTTTTTTTACTTTAATTGTGTGAGAAAAATTTTAATTGCGTTTAATTTTATTTTCTACGCTAAGCAATTGAACTGGTCAAGCACGTTGTAAAAATGATGTTTCAACATGTGAGCGAAAAATAATTGAATTCGTTCTTGACATCAGGCACGTGGAGTTAATTAATGTTTGCGTTTTAGTAATAGAATTGGGGATCTTATCAATTTAATTTTTTTGAGACACTCCTTTTTCGATTTCAATTTTGGTAATTAAAAACTAATTATCAAATTTTAGCGTAAAACAACGTAATTCCTTTAACTAAATAATTACAAAAAGTACAATAGCATCAATAATTCAATATTATTCAAATTAAATGGTTGATAATGTACGCCGACAATATTAATTCATACGGTAAATATAAATATGGAATTAAAAAACCTATTGTTTGGTAATAAATCCTATATGATAAATTATAACCTATACAAAATCATGAATTTTAATACGATAGAAATTTTGGTTACTTAAAAAATTTAAGCTGAATATGATATTTGTAATCGTACAATAAGCAAATTTAAGCGAATAATTTGACGTTTAGTATAAACCAGGTTTTTACCTGGTTTGTAAAAAAACAGACTTTATACTTTATAGTTTTGTTGTTGTTCTGTTGTTTTTGAGTTGCCAGAGTTATTTAAAATAATTGAAAGTATAAGGAGTAGTTTTCAAGCCTCTATCCCAACAGCAATTATAATTAATTTAATAACGCATGGAAATACAGATGTAGATATTTTATGATTTTTTTGAATTATTATAACTGTAATACATTGTAAATTGTTACATTTTATAAAGGAGAATTTTTACATAAAACCTATTAATTAAAGAAATGGGATAATTTATTTAATAACCGAATTAAAACATAATGTTAGATTTTCCATTCTATATTGTTACGCAACTGGAGTTACTTGAATTAGTTAGAATGAACGCGGTGTTCCATAACTCCGTATCCTGAACGTTCGATTATCTTCTAGAATATTATTTTACAAATATAAAAGCGTCGTCATGTATTTATTCAAGCAGTTGCGAATTATCATTTAATGCGAGTGAATATAAATTGTAACGTGTAATGTAGTTGTATTTTTATCTAATTATAAGAACTGTACGTGCAAAATAAATAACCTCTTAATACCTTTGAATAGTGTATTTATTAATCTTGCGGTTGTGAATACGGAACAAAAACAGCGATAATATTTGTAATAGTTATGAAGCAGATACGTTTAACTGTTTCCACGTAATAGTAACTGTAATAAGTTAAAAAAAATTACATAAGAAATATTAACTTTAAATTGAGTAGGGGTAATTGATAGTTATTTATGTATCGAGACACTAAAATTTGATTATTCATGACAAATGTATTTCAGTGGCCATATCCGAGACACGTGAGTCATGAAAGAAACTTCAGTGTTGAGGTACATAATTATTTTTTCAAAATCACAAGTTTGTACAATATTGTACAATTTTTTACGTTCTTTAAGAAGTAAATGTTTGCAGCTGTTTTCATTTTTACAATGTTTTAAAAATGTTTGCATTGCGCATGCGCGATTTTCAAATTTACATACATTTTTCACATCTCTATGCGCAGGATGCGGAAAACGCACTCAGCATAACAAATACAATTAAGAAATACTGACGACAAGAAAAATATTTTACGACCTCGCACACGAAGCAAACAGCCTACTTATCGCATATAAAATGAAGTAGGATCAATAGGCAACTTTTAAGTTAAATAGAGTACAGTTCGATTCAACACTTAACTCGCATCGACTAGTTTCCGTCGCTGACAAGCAGTCAGCACGAGCGCGTCGCTAGCACCTAAATCGCCCAGCGATTTACAACTCGATATGTAACACGAGTCTCATTACTGTGAACACTGCATCTCGTACGCTACGAACGCATTAGACGACCTACGTAACATCCATGCATGCATGTAAATATTTCATCGCATCTACTGCAAGTGGAGTGTAAATAAACGCATTTAAACACGAAACGACAATTTAGTTTTTTCTCTAGTTAAACCGGTGCCTAGTATTCACATTAGACGCCACAGTGGTAACCCCTGAGGTGATGTAAAATCAATGAAAGGCCAACTTTCGAGGAGAAGTCATCCAGCAACACGTCAACAACAACAAGTATAACCACAATTATTTTGAATACCTACGACGTAAACGACATGAACGGGAAAGCCGCTCCAACCGCCTCCCCGACAACACGCCCGTTAACAATACCATCAACGCGTGCCATTGCTGCTTCTGCCATAGACATCGTACGCACCGGCATTCTCCTCCCGCATTCAATGATGTAACGCACATCAACTTGGGCTGAAAGACCACAAACGATGACGTTTTATCAACGAAATCGTACAAGAAAAACCCGTCAAGGTAAAATGCAACAACCTTTGCAACAACCACACCGGCAAAGGAAACGACCGCTGCAACAACCACGAACGCAACGACCGCTGCTTTAGAGTAACAAACGTCTCGATAAAATAGCCGCCAACGATCAATCGCACTAGCCCACACGTCACAGAACCCACAGGCCCAAGTCTTTGACTTACATCCACGCTAAAGCCGCATGCTTGTCCACACACGTCACAAAGCTTGGACGCCTGGTTTTGACGTCCATTTGCCTGTCGCATACAAGACGCGCAGAGCAACGAGCTCGCGCATAAATGCTGTCGTACACAGCACACGCTACGCACAAATCCACCTCTGAAGTAAGCAAAACAAAAAGCAGCAACGACAAACCCCGCAACCGTAGCATCCGCGACTACATCCACTACGAATGCATCGACGCCCTAGGACGCCGCCACGACCTAAACGCCACATATGATCACACGATTCGGTTGATGAGTCAAAACACTTAAAAAATGCATATCTACTGTAAGTAGAACGTAAATAAACGCATTTAAACACGAACAACGAACAATTCTTTCTCCGATCAAACCGGCGTCTAGTATACACCTTAGACGCCACAATTGTAACTGAACGATGAAATGCTGACAGTTGATGACATCAGCATAAATTAATTTAACTATCAATTTAGCTTTTTAAATTTTCCAAAGCTTACCTGATAAGACAATTATTTACAGTGAATTACTTTAGTGCGGATTTTATTTACTTGCCAATTTTTTGATACTTTAGTGACGATTTCGGGAAAAAGTTTTTTACTAAAAGTTAAAATAAGTAGAGTGTGATCATTGTAATTAATTTAATAACCGAATTGAAACAAAATGTTAGATTTTTTCATCAAAGAAACCAGAAGTAGATGCTGTAATAATTGTTTTAAATAAGAAAAGTTAATTTAAGTAGAGTGGAATTATTGTAATTAATTTAATTTTGTTTTTTTTATTATCATAAGCCAAGTAATTGTAGCTACAATATATTTATTTTTTGTTCATTTATAAAAAGAACAGATTTTTTTTTTAATTAGTACGGGTTGTTATATCTTTTTTGATCGAATTGAAGTTATAAAGAATTTTCAAATTAATAAATTTTGGAATTTAGTTCAATTATATTTATATTATTTAATAATTATTTAATATTTTGAGAAATTGAATCGAATGTTTGATATTATACGCAGACAGTATCAATTAGTAAGAGGTAATATAGGCAACAAACAAATAATTTAGATGAAACTTTTCGCCGTCACAATTTTTAAATAATTATTAAAAATGATAAACAATGCAAAACAAGAACTTTAATTAAAATTTTTTTTGATCATTTGTAAAACATTAACGTTTTTGTTAAAAAAAACCAAAAAGCAATGTACTTATAAAAACTCGATATTTTGGATTACATTTTTTAATTTAATAATTTATTAGTGTTGTACGCAAACATTAATAATTCATACGGTATAAAATGAACAAATAAACATTTTTAAGAGTGTATTATTACAATTAGAAATAATAACAATCGGATGTTTTTCAAATTAAAAGTAATATTGTTTTAATCTAAAACAAACAAAAAGTATTCATAAAAGTCAAATAATTACAAATCGGATTGGTTCTAGTAATCATATTACAAATAGCAGAAAACAAATTAACGATCATTTTGTAAAAAAAATAATAAAAAACGTTATACGTAGATGTTATTAATCCATACAGATAAAACTGATTTCATCATAAAAAAAAATTTTAATATGGTAGTATTTAATTTCAATTCAGAGGATAATTAACACATTATGCAATGTTTTCTTGGACTAATAAATCTTTAATAAAAAAAATAAAATCATTAAAAATATGTTGGATTGCTTTAAAAAAATGTTAACAAAAACTGTATTTTGGATTAAATTTTTAATTCGTTCGTTAAATTCTGTACACAGATATTATTAATCCGTACGGTAAAACATGGACATAAAATGTGGTCCAAATTAATGCACCAAATTTTAGTCATAGGTTTTACATTTTTTTTATTATAAAAAATTAATTTCTTTGTATTTCAGGTTAAAAACATCAAATTTGATTTGAAGAGGTTTTGGGATAAAATTTTTTGGAAAATTTTCTCCATGTGTTAGTTTAGTCGTGCTTAATTACAAATTAATAGTATATTTTTTGAGTTAGTGTTTATTTGTGAAAAAAATAATTAACCAATAAGTAACAAAAATTAGAAAACCAAACGTGCAGACAAAAAGATAAATTTAAATATTATTTAACTTTATCTTTTTTAGTGTCCCTTTTTACGTTTTATTACTTTTAGTGCGGCCTCTTTTTATTACACGAGCAGATGCGTACAAAGGTTAACTTCAACCAAATCAGTGGACACAAAAAATCGATAATCCATTAGAGATGTACATTGAAAATACAAAAAAAATCACTTTTATATAGCGAACCCGTTAGAAAACAAACTCGGTACGAAGACGCATGGACCGGATCAAATTTAATCTGGCGCACGAGCAAAAAAAAATTTGATACATTAGCATGCAACGAATAATTCACGTTTGAATAAATTCAAAAAGGATTTCGAACAACGGCGAGTTTTCCGTTTTTTCTGCCTGTTTTAGTTTCGAGAAATGAAACTCGGCTCAACAACCGTGCGACGAATTATCCTTATTTTATACAACACGAAAAGGTAAGTCGCGCACAACTAATAAACCCTACGTTTGTAATTATCGGATTATGGGGATGTGCGCGAGAACCATGAAAATGCTGTTATTAAAGTGGTAACCAGATTAGAATTTTTTTTATGAATCATTTTCGGTTTGACGTCACGTTTAATAAATTCTTTCTATTTGGGCCAGTGTGGTTTAATTAAAAAATAAAGAAAATATTAATTACAAGGTGAAGACGAATTGCGTCGTTTTCAAATTAAAAAGGAAACGCTTTGAGCAACTTCTCTTAAAGTACAAAAACAAATCTCTTTGGTTTAGACTCCAACTTGGATATAATAGAGTTATTTACTAAATAGATTCTGTAAGAGCTTAATTCCCCAAGTAGCAATTCCTTATATCTTTTTAACCTAAACAACTTTCAAGGGTGAGTCTATCGATTTTGAAGAGAATATTGACACAAACGAATGCTGTCTTTGTTAAATTTTAAGATAAACTGATGCACTTTGAATCATTTATTTTGTAGAAGCGTTGAATTATTTACGGATTAAAAAAAAGTGCGCTGTTAAAGGATTATTGTTAATATGATATAGTCGCCCAACGTGGGAACTTTAAATGTACCTGAACAAAATAAAAGTAGGGGTAAACCAGCGTCATCGTGTGAAAGTAAATACTTAGTTAACTACTTACAATGATATCAATAAATTAATTAAACATAAAAACAGTACGTTACCTAATTTGCGTAAAATGAATTAAGATACATTTATTTATATTAAAATAGAATAATTAAAAGACTTTGTCGATTGGTTTATTAATTACATTGTCTGGTCAAAGAACTCTTTGTGCCGCGGATGCGTACGAACGCACTTGAGTTATTATGGTGAGTTGGTCCCTCGATTAAATTACCATAATTATATAATTAGGTTTTGTGTTTAATGGACGCAACAGTTTATGAAGCTCTTAAATGAAGAGAGCAATTTTAAGTGTTCAAAAAAATCGTCTTTAAAATGTAATAACCTACATTTTAACCACTTGTTGCTGACGTCTGCAGTTGACATCTGATAAAGTACGTACGTTTAAGAAAGGATTCGTATTTTTTTATTATTACAACAATTATTTCTTTGTCAGAAACAAAGAACTCCCAAACTAATTAACACCAGTTTTTGACCCTTTGATTAAATTACGAGATTACAAATAACTTGTAGTTAAATTTATCAAAGCTGGCGTTGCGTGATTATCTATAAAAAAAAGTTAAATACAAAATTACCCACTACCATAATACCACATGTTCGTTATCAAAGCTGAATCAAAAATGCACATTGCGTTTAGAACGTAACACTGCGACAATCTTGAGGCAAGCACCCAGTTAAAGGGTAATTCAAAACCGTGACACAACAGGACCGAACTAAACCGGCATGGCTTACTTGACACTTGTAGCTCGGTTGAATATCAGCTACTAGAGGAACTCGCGGGATCGCCCTCTCTTACAGCCCAGTCTGATCGATATTGCCATAGAAACATAGTACTAGCACCACAGTGCGTTTTAAGACATTATTTGCACATTTTATTTATTTCGTCACAAATAACCGATCTCGCACTAACAAAATTTAATACTTTCTCTAAAACAAGCGTTCGTTTTAATTAAAAATCTATTGGAAAATTGGTAGAAAAGTGAAAGCTTTTTCTTTTCAAATTCATGCTAAAATTTGTATTTATTGTTTTTTATATTGACTTGTTTTCATGTCGTAAATAACAAGGACGTTGAGAAGAACTAGAGCAACAAAATACAATGCTTACTAGTAACAAGAATCAAAATACAAAATTAACATAAAAAATTTAGGTTGCAAACTGAGTCGTAACTAAACCGAAGTGATTACAATTAAACACAACGCACTAATTTTAATTGACATTGACAACTATGTGAATGAATGTTATCAATATGTACGATAATTGCATGCAAACAAGCTGTACGTTATTGTAAGGAATTTGTTATTGTAATTTGTGGTCAAGACTTTTCTATGTTCCACAGGACAACCAAACAATCCTTTTCGATAGTAAAGTATTTTTTTTTTTTTTTTTTTTTTTTTTTTTTTTTTTTTTTTTTTTTTTTTTTAAAATTTTTTTTTTTTTAAAATTTTATTTTTTTTTTTTTTTTTTTTTTTTTTTTTTTTTTTTTTTTTTTTTAAAATTTTTTTTTTTTTTTTTTTTTTTTTTTTTTTTTTTTTTTTTTTTTTTTTTTTTTTTTTTTTTTTTATTTTTTTTTTTTTTTCCACTCCTTTTCCTTTTTTTCTTTTACTTAAATCTTTTTTTCCTTCCATTTTACAGTTTCCTTTTGAGATCCTCCCACTAGTACTTGTTTTTGTTTTCATCGTTCTCCGTTCTAAACTTTGCATTTCTTTTTTTTTTCCATTAAACTCATTACCCCCGTTATATATTTAGGCTTGTCATTTGTTATTAAGTCCTTATACCTCTGGTTATACCTATTACTCTTTATCTTCTCTCTCCTTTCCTGCATTTTTATACCCTTATCCCTCATTACTATGTTCCCCTCACTTCTCTTTTATATCTTTCCACCTCTTCCACTCCACTTACCTCCAACACTCGAAAAAAAAATTTATTTTCTTTTCTATCTTCCAGCTCTTCCTCATATCTCAGCGTTTTCTTCCCCGCTTGTATTCATACTTTTTTTATGTTTCCTCTAATCATTCTATTTCTTAACCCCACGTCTGCCCCAGTATTATGTACTCCTTCTTTTCTAATTCTCTTACTTGTCTTTCATCCCTATTATCATACCTAATTTTACAGCCTAAGTATTTCCACTCATCAACTTTTTCTAACTCCTTTTCATCCCACCCAACCCTCATTTCACTCTTACCCTGCATCTTGTATCCTCATATATCTCTTTAATATCATCCACCAAATCACCACTTTACTACTTTCCTTCATCATTATCATTACTTTCCCTGTCTTCATTATCAAATGCTTTCTACCCTTTTCTTTAAATTTCCTTATAACTTCTCATTTCTTTTCTTTTTCCTCCCTTGTAAATAAGACATATTATAGCCTCTTTCCATTTTCCAGGAAACCCTTTTCCCTTTCATATCTTGTTCATTATTCTTCTTACTCTTTCTCTTATATTTGTATTTTCCCTGGTTCCTCTGAGTGTTACCTGTACCTCTCGTTTTTCTATTCTTGTTTTTTATTGTATTAACCAGCTCTTCTTTCTCTATCTTTTCCTCCTTTGCTCTCTCTCTCTCTCATTCATTCTATATTATTATCCTGTTTTTCTTCCATTTATCTAAGCGTCTCATATAATAATCTCGCCATTTCCTTTCCATACTTCTATTTCCTGTTTTCGTTTCTTTGTTAATTAATTTCCATGCTTGTTCCTCAATTTTTTTTTTTATTTTTCTTTTATATTACTTTTCCCTTCCTTTGCATCTTTTCCTGTATTCCCTCCCAGAGATTTGTACTTTTCTATACCTATTTTTTCTTTCACCTCCTCCTTTACTTTCTTATTTCTGTTTTTGATTTTTGTCCTCCTCAACCCTTTTACTGTCTTCTGTTTCTCTTCCATCCTCCTTTTACACCGTTCTATATTTTCTTCTGTCAATATATTTATTTTGCTCCTTTTCTTCCTGCATTTCAAATTCCTCCCCCAACAATATTCACTTTCATGGGCTGGTTCTGATTCTATCTCATCTCCTATTATTAACATTTCTATATCCCTGATACTGTTATTGTTTGCTATCACATAATCTATTACAGACTCCACCCTCCCACCTGATTATGTAAAATATCATTTCCCTCCCTCCTCTGTGTTTCCAATCAAAATTGTCCATCCGCTTTCTTTACACAATTTTATTGTTTTTTTCCTTACCCGTTTAATTTCTTAACCTCCGAACTCATTTTGTTCATTTTTCCATCATACCTCCTTCCTCGCCTATTTTCGCATGCAAATCATCATCTATTATAATTTTTCCTTCTC
The DNA here is from genome assembly GCA_030710515.1 of Abscondita cerata. Lineage (NCBI taxonomy): Eukaryota > Metazoa > Arthropoda > Insecta > Coleoptera > Lampyridae > Abscondita > Abscondita cerata. The sequence continues at coordinate 289,709 of JALBCR010000778.1, read as the reverse complement.
CCCTTTCTAATAGTAATCATTCTATAATATTTCTTGTTTTTCCATCTATCTTCACTCTCGTTTTGACTATTCCTTTATCTTTTATTTCAGTCTTTACTATCCCCTTCTTTTTAACATTAATTATTATCTCCCCTTTCGTCTTCCTTTTTTTCTTCTTTTCCTCCGCAAATTGTATACTCCACACAAACTCTTCCGGCATCTTATTCTTTCGATTTTTTCTTTCATTTAAGTCTCCACCATCCCCATCATTTAAAAACCGCTTATATATCTCGAAAAATTTTCCTTATATTTTTCAACCCCGCATATTCAAAAAAAGTATTATAATTTTCCCTTTTACTTTACTATAATTGCCCTTTCCTTCCCCTCTTTCCCCTTTTCCTTCATCCTCACCCAAAAGTTTTTTGCTATCCCTCTCTTGTTCTTATTCCACATTGCATTCTTTTTTACCTAATCAGTTTTTTTAAGTTTGCTTTCAGGCAGTTTTTTATTTCGTGTGAAAGCAAACAACATACGCATTTTTGTTCATTTTTAAGTTGCATTTGCATCAAGTTTTAATAAAGGGTTTTGCGCCACCAAGCGTTATTTTACTGCACTATTTGTGTAAAAATAATAAAGTCAATTAAATTCCACGGTATACCCGGTCCAGTTTTTTATTTAAACGTTTGTTATGTTCGCTCTTTTTACTGTAAAACTGATGTGGTGTCGAGTGAACACATTCACTTTAGTCAGTTTCAAGAATGGGTGTGGGTAATTTTTATAGATTTTTTTGCCATGGAAATCAATCTTTGACTTTGAAATTATTTAGCACGTCAGATTTTTATAAAAATTTAGATTAAATGGCTATCTTAACGTTTTTTATAAATTCTTTTTGATAACCAAATGTTTTTGTTCTAATTTTCCACAATTGTATCACATAGTAACTACAAACTAACTGGCCGGATTTGCTTTTGAGCTTGCCTTAACCGGTCGTATGTTCTCTCCTACATCGGTTGCATCTTTCTCTGATCTAGCCATAATGGTCGGATCTTCTTCTGATATTGTTTTTCTTGGTTATAATTTCAAGGTTAGATTTGTAATTAGAAATCTGAAGTTTGGTGGAATAAAACAAGCGACTTTGCGTAACTAAAACCCTTAAATTCAAATTGCACATCTTTATTTAAAAAATTGTAGAATAATTTGAGAAAATTGATTTTAAAGCCATATGGTAGAACTATGCCATGCAATTAAGGAAAATTGAAACAAACAAATTTGGTTCTTAAAGGAAATTCATAAAAATAATTAAAATAATAATTTTTTGGGGCATGCGCATACGTATTATAAAAAAGGATAGTTAACAGAAGTATGCGCTTGATTCATTGATCAATTAAGATGAATAAAACAAATGAACTATATTAGCCGATTTCCAAATTTGTTCAACACAGAAAAGGAATGTTCAGCGGTTATTTGTTCGGTAGAAAAGCTTTGCTCCTACTTAAGCACTTATAGATTTGGTATGATGCTCAATTATGTATTGTTAATTGTTGAAAAAACGTGGTTAAGTGTTGTTTTTATGCACACCCCACAAGAAATATCTTCATTCGTAGAATTTATCTTTTTATGGTGCTTTTGGTTTAAAGTTGTGTTGTGTTGAATAGTCTACAATTATAGGTTGATGCTAAGTTGTTCATAATATTGGTTATTTATGTTTGCGCCACGTTGATTTATTTGTTGTCCTTTAATTTTTTTTAAAGTAGTGTTTATATATATATATATATATTTTTTTTTTTTTATTTTTTATTTTTTTTTTTTTTTTTTTTTTTTTTTTTTTTTTATTTTTTTTTTTTTTTTTTTTTTTTTTTTTTTTTTTTTTTTTTTTTATTTTTTTTTTTTTTTTTTTTTTTTTTTTTTTTTTTTTTTTTTTTTTTTTTTTTTTTTTTTTTTTTTTTTTTTTTTTTTTAAATTTTTTTTTTTTTTTTTTTTTTTTTTTTTTTTTTTTTTTTTTTATATAATTTATTTTTTATTAATTTTTTTTTTTTTTTTTATTTTTTTTTTTTTTTTTTTTTTTTTTTTTATTAATTATAAAAAAAAAAATTTAAAAAAAATATATAAAAAAAAAATTATAAATAAATTTATAAATTAATATGGGTAGGATTATACCTTCAACCGTGATGGTTTAATTCAAACAAACGCAAGGTCTTGCTGCAACAATTTGTTATAAAAATGGACTGATCAAATCAATGTCTGTTGTAATACAATAAAATAAACGCCTTAGCACTTACTAACAAATCCATACAAACAAACTTAATTTAAGTTTCACGCTTTACACAACTGTCGCCACTGTTATGCATAAAAAATTAGCAATTAGTACGCGTTTAATTTAGATTTAAATTAAGCCGTTACAATACTTTTATTCTCGACATTTAAAATGTCAGTTGAGTGGTTTTTAATATCTTTTTATCAAGTTTTTTTAATTAGGTCTCATAAATCATGTTTATAACTTTGGTTGCTAACATCTTTAAATACTCAAAAGCTATTAGTGTCTACTTTAACCTACTATTTTTTTTAAATAAGACAAGGTATACATTAATATTTCATTTAAGGTAACCTGTCGATCATAAACTGTAATAACTACATTTTAAAATTTGGTTGAGGTTAGGTGTAGATTACAATTATTTTCGTAATTTATAGAACTAAATTGATAGCAAACAAGTACTGTTTGTTCTTAATTAAACAATTTTAATTTGTTAGTGTACTGTAAACAGAGCAAACTACGTCATACATTATACTAATTTAAACAACGAGGGAGATATAAAAAGTATTTAGACATTACGAATTTATACGGCCACTTAGAACAAAGAAAATTAAAATTCGTACCGGTTTAGTATGTACTTTGCGCTAAAACGTTTTTAATTATTAGAAATTTATACCAAACCTTTAACTGCTATAACTTAAGCGAAAATTTAGTTAAAACGCGTACAACCAAAAAAATTTCATTCCTTAAACCGATTGCGCTCACACACCAACAAACTAAATTTTAATTTCCTCTCTGTCGCTTTTACTCTTTCCCGTATTAAATTTATTGCATCAATTTGTAGTATAAGTGCCAAGTCAAACAGCCGTTATAAAACTAATTGCCCGATTAACTGTTTACCTTTTTTCACCAAATTAATTTGCGCTTACGTAACTTACAAGAAAACAAACAACGTTAACTAAATTGGAAAATAACAATTATGTCTTACTTGTAAACAAATGCACAAAGCAAATTTTATCGATTTGTTAAAAAACTAAAACTTTCAAAAGTTTCTATAAATTTTTGGTGCAATAAGTATTTTATTTGGTAAGTGAACAAAATCGATACTAGTTCTATTTTCCGTTCAGCGCATACAAAACTTTCTTGATAAAAACGTAAAAATTTTTAGAGCGCGAGGTAAAGTTTTTAGAAAACTCCCGGTCGCATCGAGACGATATTGTTTGTTTTGTGTGGCTTTAACGACTTCAATGTTAATACACTCAATTTGGGCAAGGTATAATGTTTTTATGTTACGTAAGCACGCAACTTTACGTGTTTGTCAAATGCAACTACAATCGATAATGTTTAAAAATAGCAACAGAAATAATGAATAAATAAAGTTTTCGGTTGCAAGATAGACAGGTTTGGCAGGTGAAACCAAAATTATTAAAACTTGTATTTTATACTTTATTGAAATACCACTGAAACACTAAAACGCAAACTCTGTTATAAAATTGAACAAAACTGTATAAATAAAAAAAAATAATAAAAATGTATACATCATTGTTCCGACAGCTAACCCACATATTTTTAGTGAAAAGTTATTATCATTCTTTAGTACCTATGGCTATGATGTCGAATTATTTAAACCCTTAAATTGACATAGTCGCATCTAAATTTGAGCAAAACTTTTCAATACTTAATACAACTGCTAAGCACTCCTTGTCCGTAGTGTTAATTTTATTTGTCTAATTAAAGGCATACTTTGACTTATTTGTCGTAATTCTAGAAATAGGAATATTTTGAATTGCTTCTATTTTTTTGGTTTAATATTAATTTGCTTTCTCTTTGTCAAAGCTTCTGTCATTTGTAATTAGAACTGAAAGTATTCGAATATTTGGTATTAATTAGTTCTAATCTGACATATTTTTGAAAACCATTGTAGACAACGGTTTGGATGAGTGTTTAGATTCTTCTTCGTAGTTTAAAAGTTACTTTATTTCTTTTACCGGATAAATTGTTTATACTTATTTTATTTTTTTTATTCTCTTGTTAATACTGGTTATCTTTCCTTTTTTTTCTGTAGTACTTTAATTATTTAGTTAGCTTTCTCATCTTCTATTTTTTTTTCTTAATCTGCTATATCTTTCCTTCAATTGCTATTAACTTTTTTTCTGGCTAGACTATTCTGTTATTATATTTTTTTAAATTTTATTTAACATATTTCGTTTATTTTATTTTATTATTATTTATTTTCTTTTTTGTTGTAATACTTTCGATATTATTATTTTTTTTATATTCACATTACTTGTTACATCGGATTTTCCGCATTGCCCGTAGCTCTTATCTTTTGCATTTACAATACTTTTGTTATATTATTTTTTTTATAATTTTAATATTAAGTTACACAAACAACAAGTTCTCCTTTTCTTGCTTTTCTATCATTTTCTTTAAAATGAGTTAATTTTTTGCATCCGTGCCTACATATCCTGCACCTCCTTTTCTTATCTTATCACTAGTATTTTACCTGGTTTTTTCATTCTTACTTCCATTATTCTTTTTTGCCCTTGCATGCAAGTGCATTAGTCTATTTTTCTTTCAGTGCACGCTTCCCTTTTCTCAAATATAGCGTTTATGCCTGAAAATATTGCAAATACATTCATCTTTTCAATTTTTAACTCGGTTTTTAATTTAATAATTAATTAATTAAGTGCGATCTTGGATTGTATTTGTACATTTTTGTAACTACCTACAAGAATGTAAATGAAGACAACAATTTTTAATACTAAAAGCAACGCTAGGCACTCCTTTTCCGCAGTGCTAGATTAGTTGTATATTTAAAAACCAAGTTTGTCTTGTTTCTATCGTATTTTTAAGAAGTAGAAAAAGTTTGGATTCAATACATACAGCAACTTTAAGGAATTTTTTGTTGTAGTTTTAATGATTTCACGACATATTTTTACTGCAAAAACCCTTTTAATTCTTTTTTAGTTTACTTCTTCTACCTATTGTCTTTTGCCAGTGAAATCGTTTTTACTTATTCTTTTCTGTCTTTCGTCAATTTTGGTAAGTTTTTCTTTCGTTTTAATTTTGTGGCACTTTTGGTTATTTTTTACTTTTATAGGTATTAGTTGTTGTTTATTATTACTTTCCGCTTTGTCCTTTTGTACTTACTATCTTCTAGTTTATTTCACTATTAAATCTCATAAAGGTTGAATATAACTCCTTTAAATTTCTTTTTATTTTTCGCTATGGTATATTGAAACAGCTACTACCTCGATTTTAATGAAACTTGTTACATACACTACAGTGAAGGGCTATATTTTTAATATACAAAAATTATGTTTAAAATAAAAATAAACAAATAACAATTTAGATTTAAAGTTACCATTTAAATGAGAGATAAAATTAAATTAATTTTAGTATAAAAAATTTTTAAATGTCATTTTATTAACAATAATAATCAATTAATTAACCATACATATAAATAAAATCAACAAAATAATTTAGTTTGTACACAATGAATATTTTCCTTTAATTAAAGAAATAATTTTGCTTAGTAAGTAAGTTGTGTTTGTAGCGATAATAAAAAAATACAGTGAACGCTCTGTAATAAGTGTTATTGAAATTAATTTTCGTGAACCCAAAACAATGACGAACGCGTATTAGTTTTACAAAGGTTAAAGTGAACGAATTAACTTTAGTGTTGGAAGGTTAAGAGTGTAAATGACAGACAACCCTTAAATATTGAAGAAAAGTGAAAAAAAACATTTATAAAATGTTTATGGTGTAAACAAGAAAGGAGGGGACCGCGTGTTCTAACTTGAAATAAGCATTTATTCAATATGGCATTCAGTTTTTCAATCGTCAACCAAAAAGTATCATTAATTCACCAAATTAGCGTTGAACAATAAACAAGTTTTATGATTTGTAATTTAAGGATAAATTAGTAAACTACGGCAAGAAAAATGCAATAAAATGATCTAATAATCAAGGTCTATGATAATTTATGGGTACACCTAACAAACGACTACGAAATCAAAATAACAGGAGGCAGGTGTTTGACCTCATCATCTATCAACGAAAACAAAAAGATTGATGATATATAAACTATTGATTATAATTCATGAATGTACGTCGCGTACGAAAAAATCTAAATTAAGTTATTATTTTTTTCAAAAATACAATGACTGCACAAAATGTTTTTTTTACTTATTCTTACTGCGTCTAAAGAGTCCCTTTTGTGTAAGTTGTATAAAAGTCAGTTGCTACAACAACAGGTATTACAAGAATGATAGTTCTATCTATTTTATTTCACACGTATTCTCTTATTACAATTTTTTGAGAACAAATGGTTTTAGACGTCATTACATCATGTATACATACCCTCTTTAAAACGCAAAACGTTATTTTAATAAACTTTTTGTCTCTTGCCCTCAAAATGCTTTGATAAAAGGAGATGGTTTTGATTTAATCCTGTTTAAATGTATGAAAAATAAATATCTTCGAGTTTAGCTGTAGGAGCTAGAAAACTGGAAGCTATTTGTTGTTCATTTTATGAGAAGCACAGCAGGACAATGGCGAATATATTCCACGACGATATATTAAACCGTCTAAAATATTTCAGTTTAAAACTTCCAAGGATTTGTTTTAATTCAGTTGGCCAAATTGTTATACGAAGAATATGTAATTAGTAAAACAATACTAGCTGTAGTAGACTCATATTTCATGTTAACCGTATTAAAAACAGGCACAGAACAAGAGAGAGCGTCGGGGCCTATGTGAAAAGTGGTAAAATTGTATTGTTGTAATCTGATAGACGACCTAGCAATTGACTAGTTGGTTAACCCAAAACAATAAGAGATAGTCGGTTACAACCGTAAACTTTGTTCCTTTAACGTATGGTCGAAGTTTGTCGATGTCCCATAGGACCGCTACACAATCTTTTTCTGTTGCTAAGTAATAACGTTCATTTTTTATTTATTTTCGTATCATCTTTGTTCAAATGTTTCATTTTTATCAAGCTTCACTTTACTTCTGTTAGACATCAGGAGTATTATTTCTTCTATCTCATCATCTTTCTTGTATATGTCTAACTCTTCTACTTAACCTTTTTCTTCTCCATGTTTTCTTTATTTTTAAATTTTCTTTTAGTTTTTCTTTAATTCTTCTTTTCTTCTTTTACATTCTTCCCTATGTTATGTTATATATAAAGTCACTACTTCGATTTTAATGAGACTTGATATGTTATTCATAATACAAAAACATTTTCAAAAATATTACTTACACCTATTTCTCTTTATAAAAAAATATATTCTAATACAATTATACGCCTTTTGTTTAAAAAAAAGTTGCTAAGCGATTTTTAATTAGAGTTGTTTACAATTTTATAATCTATAACTTTTATTGTATTATTTTTTCTAAAATACAATTTTTATTTTCCTTCTTTTTAAGTAAACTTTTATTGGTTTTGGAAGAAACTTGAACCCAGTCTTAGAGGGATAATATTTTGTTAAGCAGTTAGATATAGTTAAACAAATGTTGGTTGTTACTAAATCAATAATAAATTGTAAATATTTTAGAAAACAGTTAAGTATTTATCTGTTTCTACAACGCATCGGTTCTGTTTTCTTTTTTTTCACGCAAAGTGATGTTTTCTTTATAAACTTGAAATGTATTTTTATTGAAAACATAATAAATATTTCAGCTGAAAAACTGTAAGTCAAACTTTTATGATTTATATTGAGAACAAAAACCGCAATAACCTAAAAACGGTTTTGTTTTTTTTTTTGATAAAATTTACATTTTAAAATTCAATAGAAATTCGTTCAAGTGTTGAAAACGATACCGCAACAACAATGACTTATCCTGTAGATCTGCACGAAATGTTCCTTTTTTTACTTGTTCTTACTGCGTCCGAAGGGTCTCTTTTGTATAGTGGTATAAAAAGTAGTTGCTATAGCAACAGGTATTACAAGAGTGACAGTGACTTTTAGATCTATCTTGTTTCACACGTTTTCTCTTATTACAATTTTTTTGTGAACAAAAGGCCTTAGACGTCAATACATCATACACACACCCTCTTTAAAACGCAAAACGTTATTTTAATTAATTTTTCGCCCTCAAGATGTTTTGATGAATGAGGGTGTATAAAAATGAATGTTTTTGTGTGATTTGCGCAATTAATTATTTAAAATTATGACTTACGTACGGTTTTGTTTTAAATTTTAGCAGTTTGATTTGTGCCGGTGACGAAATTAAATCAGATTTACCACATCTGGATTTGATTCAATTATTCTACAGTATGCTAATTTGTAGTGCTGTTCGAGATTTAATAGCGAAAGAAGAGCCTCATTTCATTTATCAGAAAATGAATAACTCATTTCGAATTAGACAAAAAATTTCATAAATAATTTCAATTATTGTGATACAGTTTGAACATGAACTCTTAAACGTCAATTTTATATCTATTTTGTAATTGTCTTATTATTTTGAATTGATGACTGACGTTGTTGTGAAGTGGTGTCACTTTTAGAAACAAGGTTATAATATAGATATTGAAAAAATATGAAAAAAGGAAAGTTGTTTTCTTTTATATATATGTAGTACTGGTAGTTTCGCACAAATGTTTAATGTTCGAAGTTTTACCGACAAAAACATGGGGCAAATCAAAAATAACCGGAGTTAGATCTGGGTCGCTTTGATAAAAATGACCGTTAAAAATTCGAATTAAAACTTGACAGATTCCCCCCAGCGAGATGGAAACCCATGCTAAGTAAATTAGTGAGGGCAATACACTAATCGAAATCAAAAGTACAACCCAAAAAATTAGAGTGATTTTCCAAGTTTGGACTTAAGGCGGACTTAGCAATACGAAATTGTTTAGCCAAGAACCCAGGAACAAAATTAAAATTAAAAAAAAAACTAAAGAATGTTTGATAAATATCGGTAATAAAAAAAGTAAATACAACAAGGTTTAAAATCTCGATCTGTGCAAGCGTCAATTTCTCGAGACTTCCCCATATTCAAAATTTACACTATTTTAATTCCCTTAGGTAGCTACAGCGAAGAAAGTAACGTAAACCAGTTTTAAGACGGCTATTGAATTTTAGACACACTAATATGTTTAACTACAACAGATTGAAAATAATTATATACAAAACAATGGTAATAAATTGAAAATAAAATATACGAGATGCGTCGTAGTTTTATTCCGCGCATAGTTCTAGTATATCGTCCCGAAGGGACAGCGTAGACACGGCGTAGGAAACAAATTACCGATCATACTCGCAATGGTAGTGCAGGTAGTGCCAATTAAACCCTGATTTAAAGACAGGGATGTTTTCCTGTAAGTATTAATTGTTTAACCTATTAATGCGGTTTTTAAACGTAAATTTATTAAACTTGCAGGCGGTGTTCTATTAAGCTAAAAGCTTTCGTAGCTTGTATTAAGTATCAAGATGCTATGTATGCAACGGAAACTTACTATGTCCTGCTTTGCGGACGATTCTCTATCAATGAACGTGCATCATGGATGTTCTTTAACAACACTTGGTCAGCAGGTTTTTTGACGAGTTAACAGGATGTTAGTTATAAACAAGTGTCCGTACATTGTCGAGTGCTAATCGGACAGTGTTTGACAGGAAAGGTTAGTTTTAGTAGGTATCGGGGTCGCAGCAGATTTTAATCGCCGGTCCTTTAACACAGTAGTCGTAACGAAGAGAATTAAAATGTATTCAACTCTATCAATGAAGGAAATCTAATTAACGGATGAAACTAATATTGATTAAGAGAGAGTATTACAATTAAGAACTGGTTATGGAATCAAAAGAATATTTAAGTTCAGGCGGTCGTCAACGTTTACTAGTTCAGGTCAGAATAATTAAGAGGATTAAGAAAGGCAGATGAGAATAATTCTTAAGATAATAAATACGACGAAGAGATATTTAGAGAGAAAAAGACTGGAAGTAAATGCAGAAACAACAAAAATGATAATATGTAAGAAAAAAAGAAAGAGAGACGAAAAGAGGTGGTGGTAGGGAGGAGAGTAGATCGAAAGAGTGGATAGATATAAATTCATAGGATACATCAAAAGGTACGATTACAAAGACCAGATAGAGATTTAAGACAAAAAATAGTAAAATTTAAGGTAGATATGAACGCTGGGAGTTTTTGGAAAATATATGGAAAAGAGAAAATGGTTGTTGGAGATGGACGTTAAGTTTAGAGAGAGAGAGACATCTAGATATTTAATAGAGAAAAAAATATAACTAGAGAAAATAAGATTAGGAACAGGAAGAAAACGATGAAATTTGAGAAAAGAATGGAGAATAAGAAAGGTAGTAAAATTTTGTATGTATGTTGGAAAGAGATAGAAATAGGAAAAATATATCACAGAAGAAAATAGAAAAGCATATTACAGAAGAAGAGAATACGTGATAGAAGAAGTAGAAAGTTAAGAAAAGAAGGAAGAAGGATAGAAGTAGAAATAACAAAGAGAGACAAAGATAATCAGATACAATGAAGAAAAATAAAAATTAAAAAGGAAGATACAATATGGGAAATGTGGTCATAATAGTTGAAAGAATTTCGAAGTACTTAACGGGAGGGCTGAAGCAAGAAAAAAGCATAATAGCTAAGTTTAGACTGAGTAATGAAAAAACAGAAATAAATATTAGATGAAAAGTAAAGAAAGATTATGTAGAATGTATGGAAATGATTAGGAAAATATTAAACATATAGTGGATAAAAAAAGGTAGACAAACCTGAACAAAGTAAAACGTTAAAGTACTAAATTTTGAAGCAAGGAATAGAAAAATAATTGACCTTGGAGAAATTAGTCATTTCTGGTAGAATCTTTATTAAAATAAACTCGACCAAAAATATATTTGTTAATTTTTAACTTCAACAATTTTATTTGCAGTGACTCGTAAAATTTTTTAAAGATCGATTTTCAATCAGTATTAGAAATCTCAGAATCTTCAGGAGGAGGATGACCAAAAATATCCCCATATAGTATAAATTTACGACTACAAAATGCATAGTAGCGAGTACAATCCAACACTTCATGATTAGCAGACCAAATAACACAACCAATTTTTGTCAGGTATGATGTTTTCCTTAACATATGCAGCAAGTATAGTTTTCAATACGCAGTTGACCATTTCAGCAAGGTTAGCGACCGGATGGCAGTAGCTGAACTTTATGGAAAGAAACAAGAGAATTTTGTAAAGTAATCAATGACCATTAGAATCTAGGAGTATCCTTAATTAAATGAGGTACTAGACCTACGACGTCCATGGCAAGTATCTGCTACGGCTGAGTAGGTTTAGCTTTATAAACTATAAAACCGGCAGCTTTTTCTTGTTTAACTTTGTTAGCAGACACATTTAGAAAAATGGCAAATATATACCACGACATTCAATCTTATATGCGGACAGTAATAATGTTAACAAAGACGTTCTAACGTTTTCATCACCCCGCAATGTCCAGCAGTGGATATGTCATGAGACAGATATGAAAGTCGTGACCTATGGTATTTAGGCAATCAATAATTTTCAATCTGAGGGAAGTTGAGAGATAGAAAAAAATTGAGTACGACGATATTTAAACCATGTGAAATATTTCAGTTTTAAAACTGTTGCAAATTTGTTTTTACCCCGTTGGCCCGGTTGTTATATCAAGGTCTGTAATTGGTAAAACAATACCAGCTGTAGTGGACTTAGATTTTACGTTAACCGTATTAAGAACACGCACAAAACAAGACAGAGAGCGTCGGGGACTATGTAAAAAGTTTGCTGTGAGAAGTGGTAAAATCGTATTGTTGTAATCTGATAGACCACCTAGTCAATCGACCTGAAGAACTTTGAAGTTGGTTAAGCCATAACAATAAGTGATGGTCGCTTATAACCGTGAACTTTGTTTCTTCCAGATAAGGTCGAAATTTTTCGATAGCTTACAAAACCGCTAGACATTCTTTCTCGGTTGCCAAGAAATAAATTTTATTTTTCTTTAGAAAACAGCTGATGTAACTGAATACTTATTCTCCGTCTTCCATGAATTGGCTTAAGACAAGTCCTAACCCAAAATTAGATGCATCAGTTTGTATAACAAAAAAACGGGACAAGTCATAATAAGTAAAAATAAAAAATTTTTTAAAAATTAAAAAAATTTATTTTAAAAAAAAATTTCAAGACAAGTAAATTTTAGGTAAGGGTAGTAAGAGGGCGATAATCGAGGAAAAATTTGGCATAGATCGCTTATACCGGCTGTTTATACCTACTAATCGTCAAACCTCTGACTGAAGTCGGTAAAAAATAGCCAATACTTTATCATTCTGGTGAATTTAAATGACCTACGACCAGGTAGATTAAAGCTGCTATTGATAGGTATTTTCCAATAAGCAGAACAGATATCTAGACTAGACAAAAAACGAACATCTTGTAAATGATCCAGGATAGTACACGGCTTCTATAAATGATTGTCTCATCACGTGAGCGTTAGGAAATGCCAATATGCAGTTTAAATTGATAGTAAATTAATGTCATCATCTGTCAGTTATTTCATCATTCCGTTGAAATTATTATCCGTGGATGTAATGGTGTGTTGTTCGTCGTTTATCGTTAATTTTGTTCATTTAATTGCCAACTGAAACAATCATTTATAGAAACTTTGTATATTATGTATCCTTTACGGTTACAGCATTTATTTTCTGAAGTCTACGCAGAATCGGTAAGACTTGTCCTTTTTTAAACTAAACAATCGGGTCAGACCAAATTGCATCAGAATGCTGGACTGGATAACGAGTAGTAACGCTGTTTGATTAGTTCCGCATTAGTTCAAATATGAGTTGAGAACATTCAGTACTAGTTAAATTAGAATGCAAGTTATAGTGTCTGTATCCGGAGAAAAAGTCCAAAAACTTGAGCGGAAATCAATAATGCAATTCACGACTTTCCAGAAGTCAATGTCTTGATGTGAAATTGAAAGATATCAGAAACCACAAAAACATTATTAGTTTTCATCTTGCTCTCGAAAAACATATGTAGTGTTCCGGATGCAATCACATGACCCCGCATTCCATTAGCAACAGCACAAGAAGAAGCCGGTAGTAAATATGAAATCCAATAGAGTTTTTTGTTTATCTTCTAGATTGGAGGTTGAAAAAAATTGAAACTCAATCACTCGACTTGACAACTCCTTGACTTCTTTTAAACGCGCCATGTTGATCACAACCATAACAGTGGAGTACCTGGAGACGAGGACAATCTAGCGATCAGTGACCTTGACTGAGACAGTTCCAACAAGTCATACGAGTTGTACGAAGAGCATTGTTATTTAAAGATCAAGAAGGTTGTCATGATGAAACATGGACTGGTGGGTTTCTGTCGAGAAAAAGCAGGATCAACATACATAATTGAGCAGAGCGTTGATTAAGTGGAGGTTTACTGCTATCTTGTTCTAGTTTTTTTCTTAGTTACAGTAGTTGAAAAATAGAAAAGATTTCGAATAGAGCTAGGGGCACAAAAAAATTAAGCCCCACGTTGGGCGCCAAGTAATTTGAGATGGCTGAAACGTAATTTAGAACAAAATAATATTTTTTTAGAGTGATTTTATTGACTGCATACATAGATTAAATAAATAAAGTGAGTCCTCTTGCATATATGTGTTGCATATATACTCAGAAGTTACGTAACTGCTTGCCTGCTTGTGGAGCGTGTTCAGTTTCTTATATGATAAAGTTATTTTACTACTTTACACAACATTGGCAACTATATTTAATAAAACAAAAATGTTTTTAATAAATACATTAATAAAATGAATCTAAAACAATTATGAAAACAAATTAATTTTGATGTAAAGCTCAATACTTAATTCAACAGAATTACAAACGCTTTTTGTTTGCGTATCCTTATGTTTACATTGACAACCATTACTAAATTAATTAATTTCAAAATTAATTTCATTTTCTGTATTTTACAAATAAAAGAAAAATGTTTGTCTCAGGTTATGTAAAATTTATCTAAATTACAAAAATGTTAATTATTTACCCGCCAGCCACGACAGCCAATTAAAAATTAAGCGGATTTCCTTTGAAACACGTTTTTCTACGATTTTTAGTAGCAAATTTAATCTTATAGAATCAAAATATTTAAAATATTAAAATGTCATGCAAATGTAAAATGCATAACATAAGTTTTTAAGTAAGTCAATTTCAAACTTAAAACTCGATTATCATTCACCTAGCAGTAAAATAAACTTAATATTAAACTAATTAAAAATGTTCAAGAAAGTAACAAATATAATTTCATTATTATTTTAACGTTCTCTTAATGATTGACTCAAATTAAATTAAAACGCTTTCTCAAAATTCAGCTCGTAGTTGCTTTTAATAAAAAAAAAATTGATAAAAGATTCATCTCAAATTTCTTTGTAACGTTTTTTTTTTACTGTTATATTTTTAATCTGCGCGTTAACCTTTATCGGACGGAGAGAATTTTTTTTATGACGCATTATAAAAATAAAATATAGTAATCGAAAAATACCAATGGTAAACAATTACCAGCGATAAATCAATAGTAGGTATAATGAATTAGTAAAATTGTAAATAAATAATTGACGATTATTCAATGAAATGGGTCAAACGTTTTTAACACATTTCTAGGTTAGTTTTATTATTGTACAAAGAATAAAATAATGATCCAAATAACGATACGTTCTAAAAAATGTTGTGGTAAATAACATAATTTAGAATTTGTTTTTGTATAATTAATATTCACGAAAATATAGTTATAACAAAAATTTATATAAACCCACCTAAACGCTCCAAAGTAGAATAAACTCTTACTGCTCCAAAAGTTGCAGAGACACAAAAACTTCAGTTTCTGAAGTATGAGTAAACGGCACCACTAATAAATTCACAAAGCCCTTTATTTAACAGAACAATATACTAGCTTCAATGAACTCGAAAGTTTTAATCTTTAATTATTAATAATTAATTTTATTTTATTAAAAAGTAGCATTGATACTCGGCGTTGCCCGGGTTACGCGGGCCTGCTATTGCTTGTAGTTCCTCTCAGAGAAAACAGGGAGGGCTGTGACTTAGCCTATATTACTTTTGGTAATGTAAGGTAATTTTCAACTCCGGAGGATCCTCCGTTTGGACGGCCATATTTGACAAACAATCAGGCAGACAGACACAAAATCACCTATATTGATATAAAACTTTGTTTAATGTTATTAATTTTAACAAAAAAAAACAAACCTTTTGCGATTTGAACCGGGGACCGCTCGTTCGAAATGGCGGTGATTCAATACACGCGGCCACTATGGATTCTTTAATTTCCTTAACACGTTACATAAATATAACAAAATTAATTACAAACAATTTTCAACCAAATGTTTAAAATTGATAAATTTGTCGATTTAGTATAATTTCTTTATTTTTAAAAAGCATTTTAATTTTTGATAATATCTTTATTTTTGCCGTTTAGAAGTTATCACGATTTAAAATTACCGTCACGTAACGTTTGAAATTGTATTTTATCGCATTTCAATTTTCTTTTTAACTTGGGGATTTAAAAATTTAAAAAATTCGTAATATAAGCTGGTAAGATGCGTTACAAACATTTTTTTTTACGTACTTCAAACGCCTTTTTGATCTATAGTTTCACGTTTCAATAAAAAAAATCCTTAACAAAAGTTAAAAACCCGTTTTTCCAATCTCGAATGTATTTTTAAAATTTAATTAACTGTTTCGGTTCTAATGAAAAATAATTTTGAAAAATAAACGTTTTTTTAAAATGTTTAACCTTTTTGCTCTTTTTGAGGGTGTTCTTCATATTCAATGTGGTTTTCATCAATAAGATCCTATATTAACATTTTGACCTGTATCTAAAACCCTCCAGAGGGCTTTAGTCGGCGAAAAATTGGTTTCTGTAAAAATTTGTCGGGCAAAAATTCGTCGGGCAAATATCCGGCGTTGTCCTGATTACGCAGTTTCATGTAACCTTACTTTCTACTTCATCTCAGATAGGTCAGGGAGGGCTTATGTTACTCCCCGTAAAATTTTGATCATGTAAGTCAATTTTCAGCCTTGAGAAATGCTCAATTTGGGCGGCTATAATTAACAAGCAAAAAGATAGACAATCACCTATTTTTATGTAGATTTTGTTCCACCTAAAAATTATTAATTAATTTATTTCTAGAATTTTCTGCAAATGTTTGTAATAAAGAATACATTCTTGACAAACGTGTTTTATTGATTAAATTTTTTTACCGAAAAGCGGAAGAATAGAATGAATAAATTACGGCAACCGCTTGTTTTTTTTGCTACTAAATGGAGAAAAGTATCTTTAGTAGAAGAATACAGTCCATTATATGGCAATATTTATTTATGAATTAATTGTAATTAATTATTGCGGCGACGGACAAAACTAATTTCCTGTTAAAACTAAACCACAGCCGTAAACCAATGAGAGTATAGAGTTGCCAAACGACAACACCAATAATATCCATGTTCCATTGCGAAACATCAACAAACACAGTCAGCATCACGAAAACAAAACGCTGACGAACAGGAAGCTCAAACCGACCTTGCTGACTTTGTAAGTAACTTACTTTGCACAATATAAATAGTAGGTTAAGGATTAAGTAGCAAATAAGTAGTTTAAGCAGTGTCATGCATTAAATCAAGTCGTACAAGTAGTACAATACTGCATTTTACGCTGTGTCGGCAATCGTGCTGTTCATATTCAAATATTCAAACCGCGGTGGGCGTACTTCATCAACCACCTCCGCTGGCTACACCGAAGGCCACAGTGGTGACCCCACGACGTGACAAATCGGCCGCGAAGGAAGGAAATTACTATCAGAAGGTGCCAACAAACTCTACGGAGCACAGCACATTTGCACCAACGTAGATTTAATTTAATATACCAACAGATAGACATGAACACTACCGCCATTACGCCCGTCACGTTTGCTGTCGCCCCACCAATCAACGTTTCAACGCCCGTCAACGCTACAACGCCGAGCATGATAACGCGTGCCACCACCAACACAACGAGTGCCATTGCCACCTCCGTCAACACAACATGTGTTATCGTTTCGTCCACCATAGACCTCCTCGGCACCAACCCACCATCGCACCTTGATTTGGTAGTTTCCGAAAAGACGAAACGCCAAACCGCTGCAACATCTCCAACCGCTGCATCATTCCTTAAACGCCACAACTGCTACTTAGGAGGACACATGGATCAAGGACACACCTACGTTTTGGAACGACAGAGCTGTCCGCGATTACGCACACTCATACACCGCTCGAAACCAAAACTCAACAGGCTCCATCGTGCAACTGTGCCAGATTAACGCGCTTGCCTACACGCTATGAAGTTTGCGACGTCGGTTTCGGGCACCTTCGCCAGTCAAATACAGGACGCGTTGGAGCAACAAGCTGCTGGCATAAGTTTTGAGATACTGCCTGTCGCGTACAGGTTCTAAGGCGCGCTTTTGACATACATATGTACTTCACAAAGCCTACTACGCCCAATTGCGACGTCTTATCAGCATTCGCATCGCAACAACACTAACAAGAGCCCCCCAGACACAAACGAAAACTCAAGAAGATACACACCCAAAAACGGAAAATATTTTTTACATATCTTATCGTGGAGCCCAATCCACTAAGAAGAAACCCCTGTCGGGTTACCAAAGGACAACGCCAATAATATCCAAATACCACAAAATGCGGAACATCAACAAAACACAGTCAGCATTACAAAAACAAAACGCCGACGAACAGAAAGCTCAAACGGACATATATAAATAATAAGTTAAGGATCAAAAAGCAATTAAGTAGTCGAAGCGGTACTATGCAGTAAATCAAGTTGTACAAGCGATACAATACTACAAAGCGTAGTAACATTTACGCCGTGTCAGTAGTCGCGCCATTCATCAATGTAAATATCGTGTAAATATTATAATGTAAGTAGCAACCAAATAAACAATGTACAAATCATGGTGGGCGTACTTCATCCAACTCTGCGGCCAACCACCGATGCGGACCCCACAAGACAGTTGCACCAACTCTCTATTATTTTTACGTAGGGTAATTAAAACTTTGAGCAGGTATCGGCATCACTATAATGTTTTTAAAGTTATGTTTACATGAATTGTAAAATATGCAGGAAATTTAGTTGCAATGTAAGCAGTACCTAATTTATTAAAGTGATATTAAGATCAAGTACTCTATTATGTAGCACCAACCATTTTTTTATTTCTAAAAAACCGAAAAGAGATAAAAACGATACTGTTACATGCAAAAGGAAGTTAAAACAAGCGAATTAAAAACGTAACATAAATAGGGGTAAACCGTAGCTTAGTGGGAGGAGTTGATTTGATAAGGTCGAAGAAAATGGTTACAAAATTGTCAATAACAATCGATAAATTCGTCAAAATTGAGAGGACGCCAAACAAGGTCACGACGTTAAATAGCTTCCAGCCCTTGTTAACTGAAAGTCTGTCCAGGATGGTACTTACTTTAAGAAAGTACTGTCATAAAACTGTAAAAAGTTAACACAACACACACAAAAACAAAATCAAATATAAATTACAAAACCTCGTTACAAAAAAAAATTAACAAGATTTACTGCATTTAAAACAACATAAAAAAACTGATTTAATAAACAAAGTATATACGTGGTTGACACTAGTAAAAAGAACTCTAATTGATTAAGTGATCGCCAATATTCTTTAATAAATCAACCTAATTAAACGATAACTATGTTACGGTCAAACAATTAGAAACAAAACAGACGTAAATCTGACCTAGCGCGTCTTGTATTAATGAATTAAATCTACACACAAAAAGTTTTAGCAATTAATTCTAATAGAGGAAAGACTTTTTTTTAAAGGGGTGTTTCAGATTAGCTGTCGTCAAATCCTTATTTTAAAAACAAAAAAATATTCAAAATTCAATTTGGTAGAGTACGTATGCAATGTAATACAAACTTTAAGCCTCATTAAAATAAAAAAAAGCAAATGTATGAAAAACAGCTAATAAAACCTGATAGAAGAAATCCATCTCTTTAACATAGTGTTTATTAAAAATATTAAAATTAAAAAAACAAAAGTATGCAAAACGACTAAAAATCCTGATAAAAAAAGCGTCTTCTTTAACGTGGTGTTTGAAATTGGCAACGGCAAGTCCTTAATTTTTTAAACCAAAATAAGTTTAATTTCGTAGAATACGTATTGCAGTGATTGTAGAATGTCATAATTTAAATGTTTAGTACTAAGATATAAAAGAATTATTGTATGTTAAAAGATATATCGATATAAAGATTTAAACAAAGTGAAAATAGGGAAGAGACGGCTTTGAGCAGTGAATAATGATGGACGCGTTTTAACACCGTGCATAAAAGAATTGATATAAAGTTTTCTTCGTAAATAATAAAAACGTGATACTTAAAAATTTAATTAACTCAGTTACTGAAAATGAGTACAGTTGATATAAATAGCTGCGCATTGTTGTAAATCCGCGATTGTAGTGAAATGTAGTGAACTGAATTTTGTTCTGCGTTAAACAAAGTGCAATGAAATAAAATTAAAAACAATTAATCAGAGAAATAGTCAATCCGGCACAATTGCAACGCTCAAAACAGTGGAATCATCATATAAACAATCCACAGCGTTAACAGGTCACTGCAGAGAAGACGTTGAAGGTAGCCGTAACATCACGCACAAAAAGCATGAGGTTAGTCTATATTTAAAACAATGTAAATTGTGTTAAAAAAAATCAAATTCTGTAGCCGAATATATTTAGTTACGTTATAAAAACTATGCTCATATTTCTAAAAAACGTTACGATCGATTGGTTTACTTTGTTTATAAAAATTAAAATTTTGTTAAACTATAAACCACGTTTATTATTAAGAATCCAAGGCTTTGGGATATTGTTAACTAAAGAATTCTAAACAAACAAAGTCTTATGTTCGCATTCAATATAAACTTATTTTATTCTACACCAAAATGCAATCACCGCAGTATGTAATAGAATACAAACTTGAAGCTTCATTAGTATCGAAAAACAAAAGTTTGTCGACGGCAATTTCTTAAATTTTCAAAAAATTAATTCAAAGTTTGAATTAGTAAAGTGCGTATATCATAAAACACCAAGCCGCATTAAAATAAAAAAAAACAAAAATATGAAAAACGCCTTAAAGGGTTTAATTTCTTGTAGGTCAATGAATTGCAACTACCTAACAGATAATACACCTAAACGTTACATCGAAATTTTGCAAAATTTTTCGGAAACCGTGTTATCGTTATAAGCGCCATTTTGTCCTTCCATTGTTAAAGTTCCACCTAGATCTGGCAAAAAAATTACCGAATGAATGTCTTCTCCTCCTTCATGTTCATTCCTACTGAAAACCTATTCCCCTCGTTCGATTTATAAAGTTGTTGCATTCTTATCAATCTACACAAAGAAGTCGTGTCAATCTTCTACCACAACGATCTTTACCTCCGACAAGAACGTAATCAGTTAATAATCAACACACTCCTAAAACCGGCATTGCTTGGACACAATTAAACAAGAAATAGGTACCTACGCATAACTTCCATACGTTTTCGACCGAATGTTATAATTACTATACCCATTAAAGACGCGCTTTTGTGACAATTTTTAGTGCTTGCAAGGCTTTGCGATTTAAGTAAATCTCACATTTTGGCGTATTAATCTTGAATGAGATGAGGTCATATTTTTTAAAACGCATAACAACCGAACTTGTCCTTAATATTCTATAATCTGCTGTTAGATAACGCGGGGCAATAGCTAGTCAGTTTACGTGTGATATTACTATACTGTACGTTTAATTTGTTTGCTGAAATATATTTTATTACTACTACTCTACATCTATATCTCACTAAAAATCTCTCACGATCAATCCTGAATACAGTTAGCAGGTGCTGCTTTGAAGCGAATATTAATTTTATTAAAATATATATTGTTCTACTCGATCAAACTGTAACAACATGCAAGATACGAAAGTAAATATTAGCCAAAAAAATCAAGAAAATGCTGAAAATAGTGGGAAAACATGGAAACACTAAAAATCATACCTAAAAGAAAGACGTCGGAAAAAAGGGGAAGACAAAAAAAGTAAAAAATGTTGAAGAAAAAAACAACAAGACATATTAATAATGTAACTATAACTAAAATATTACTAAAGTATAACACAAAAGATTTAATATAATATAACTGACGTGCTCCAGTTATTTTAAATTAGAAAAGTTATGAAGACAAAGAAGCTTATTACGAGTCGGCAATATTATTCACATCTGAAATTATTGATTTGGTTTTTTAAACAACGCGAAAGACACAAAGACGGTTTTAACAAAAAAAGCAATCTATCTCTACTAAATTTGTAATAACTTAACGTTAAATTACACTAAAAGCTCATTCTTTAATAAAACAAGATCAAAGACAAATTATCAAAACAATAAATTTTTTTCGTGTTGTTTCTGGACGTAAGAAAGACGTATTTCCGACCTAAGTATATTGTTTGAATGTGAAGGGTTTATTACATTCTAATGATTAAAAATGAATGCGAAAGCAGAATGCCACCAGCAAACAAAAAGTTTTTAATCTATTTATGCGAAAACAAATAAACGACACAACAAGAAAAACTTTAAGATAATGACGTTAGTGTTCATGATTTTTTTTTTTTTTAAATAAAGTTAAGTGTACTCGGAACACTTTAGTGAATAGTTTAGTCGTGAGTTGTTTGTGCTTTTATGATATGATACAACAAGTTTTCACGTCAAAACGATTGATTTTAATGTTACACGTCATCGATTGCATGCAAACACCTGTTACAACCCTCGTCGCCGTTTATTTAAATAGTTTTGGTTACAGATGGTAAAAAACGTACATAAAAGGTTATGTAGAGTGTGATATTAACAAACTATTGTTTTTAGTTGTCTAGTAAGCTACGATTTTTTAATTTCAAAAATTAGGTCGAGATTACGTCAGAAAATTTATTTCTACAAAAACAATGTATATTTTTAATGTATTAACCGCAAGGTTAAGGATGTTGTTTTTTCATTAGTTGAAAATAACGCACAATTTTGTTGAAACAAAGTTGCAATACTAAATTTGCAAACTCTGTAATTTCCGGTCTACTAGACGTCGCCTTAATAAAATTGGCGACTGCCCCCACGTCAGGCTGGTAAATTAATTTAACATCTCATTCTCGAAAATAAAGGGTGACACACTAAAAGTAGACGTCCACCTTTATAAAAATGTCTCCTTTCTTCAAAGAAATGAACATTAAAGGTCTTTGCGTCTTGGCACATAAAAGAAAAGATTTTTGCAATACGCTTCGCAAAATATACGCTGCATCTATCAATCATCCGATGACATTAAATAAAGTAAGAAAAAAATTAATAATGGAATGGTAAATAATTTCGAAAGCACTAAACGCAATTTACAGTTTATTTGTTTAATATGATTCCATTAAAATTGTGCTGATTTATTATTACGCATTATTTTAAGAAAGTTGGCGGTAGACAGATCGAGCGATATAGCCTAGTAGGTCGAGTTTTATAAATCAAGCACATTTACGGATCGAACTAATTTACATAACGTCAAGCTTAAATGTGTAATAAAAAGGCACCCGTAATTTTTATTTAGGATAGATATTTTTGTGACAACGAAGCAAAAGGTGGTCAATTTGCGATAGATGCAATTTTGAATAAATCATTGTCGTCTTTTATCTACGTTTACGGTCAAGGATTTTCGTGTTTGCAATAAAAATGATTTAGTTAGAAAAGTAGTTTTGTTAGATGTTAATAATTCGTACGGACATGTTATAACAGTTGCACAATAACAACGCGTTATTTGTTTGTGCAACAACCTGTAGAGCTTAAGTTACAAGTCAATTGCAGTTGGATGCAAATTTTTCAAAAATACCTACACACGCCCTCACAACACCAATTATCAAAATTATGTGTAAAAAATGGTTACCTTAATATTTGCTCGCAATTATTAACAACATTAGCCATAAAATAATACATTTTAATTAAAAGAACATTATTTTTATGTGCGAACTTTTCGTGCCTGCGCCCTCGGCGTCGTGAAATCGGCGCTTGGCGTCGAAATCCCGGGTACAACTGAACATCGAAGTTACCCTTGGTGTGCAGCGCCCTCGTGATATAAATGCAGACGTACGTGATACGAATCTTATAGCGAAATAGATGCGTGAAATTGCTCATTTAAAAGGAGGAGGTCTGTGATAATATAACGGCCAACACTTACCCACAAATTGTAGAGTACGGAAAACTTACCTGAAACAAAATAAAAACATTATTTAGGACACAACCAATTAAGACACTTAATAACAGTTTGCACAATTACTATTTATTGTTGTAAATTAATACACAGACGCTCTATAAAATTGTAACAGTGTATTTTTTTATTTGAAAATAATAAAAGCTTTTTTCTTTTTGTTTTGCATTTCATATCATTTTAGTGTTTTAATGATCAGTAAGTAACTTAAAAGAAAAAAAATTTAACATTCTTTCCTCAGTGGGTGTGCAAACTTTTCCTATCATTGAAAGCTATCATATAGTATAAATTGAAATTAGGCGGTTCCTTTGATATTGAACAAGTTTAAAGCACTCAGTGTAAAG
This sequence comes from Abscondita cerata, assembly GCA_030710515.1. NCBI lineage: Eukaryota > Metazoa > Arthropoda > Insecta > Coleoptera > Lampyridae > Abscondita > Abscondita cerata. Next base: position 265,807 of record JALBCR010000778.1, on the reverse strand, counting down.
TTTAGCTATTGCTAATTAAGTTGAGACATGACGTCGTAAAAGCTGTGCCTTCAATTTTTTTTGTTCAAGACCTAATACAAAAATAATGTTTTTTACACTAAACATTAAATACCAAACATCAGAATATTTTTTTAAACTTTAATTTGATATCTCGACATCAATAATTCGTACGAAAACCTATATGCGATTCTTGCAATTTTTTTTAACAACATCTAAGGTTGTTATTTAAGTGTAGCTTTAATCTTTTGTGCCATGTTGTACACGCACGTGTTCTTACATAAAAAAAAACTTTCACAGATTAGAACAACTGATACAACGTCGTTTTGTAGTACGTGAATGTTTTTTCTCAATATTCCTCAATAAAACATCAAATTTTGTTTTCTAATCAAACGAAATTGAGCAAAAAACCGCACACTTTTACTGTTTCCGAATTTTATTGTTATTTTTTATACACGATTTCAATTTTACAACCTAAAATTCGTTCGTGGGGATTTAATTTTGGAATCGATTTGGAAAATCCAAGTTTAGACGCAAATAGCGTGTTTCCAACTTATATTTTTTAAGTAATTGGAACATTAACAAATTTAGTGTTATATTGTTTTAACGCCATATAGGTTTCCGTATGATAATAATTTAAAATAAAATAATAAAGCTGTGACAGTGCATTTGTAACAATAATACTTTCTATAAGACATAGAAAGTTGCAAAATAGACTGATACTGAGAAGAGGATTTCAATAAAAGAAAATAAAATTTAATTATGTTTAACAAATATGAAGTCAAAGAAAAAGAGGATGAAGATACAAAATATTTGAAGAGTAAAAAGTGTAGAATAATAGCAAAGGTATTTATGAAAATTTGTCAAAAAAATAGCAAAACGCTATAGAACAAGAGAGGGATAACATATTGCACTGGAAAAGTTTATTTTAAATAAAAAAATTTAGAAACGAAAATTTATTAATAAAAAAATTAATAGTAAGTGTTCATTTAAATGATCATTGACAACGTAATAAATTTTAGATACGAATTTCTAGAACCAATCTAATTTCAATTAAGAAAAAGAATTACTTTCATTTTTGTAAACAAAGTCTTTTCATTTAATTAAATTAAGTAGGTAGTGAATAGAATTTAAAATAATTTGCAGTCTAAATAGGAGAACTGTTTTGAAACGTCCGGTTAAATTGCACATAAAATCACGTATTGGATATAATATTACCGACAATAAGGCACCGCAAAGTAAGATAACAGCGATACCTAGAAAACAAACTCAGTTATTTTGTGTGTGAACATTTTTTGAAGGACAAATGAAAACGGGAAGATAGAGGGAATTATTACTGAGACAAGAGGATTCGATGTTAAGATATTGAACTGCTAAGACGTAAGAATAAAAGCGCGAGAATTTGGGATTAAAGTGTAGAAGTGAAAACGTTAAAGTACCGAATTGAACGTGAGAGAAAAAAGATAAAATGCGAACGAAGGAAAGTAAAAATATATATTAAAATTACAAGAATTAAGAGATTCAAGAAGAACTAGAGAAAAGCTATAAAATAAAAGATTGTAAAGAGACGAAAACTGAATAGAAGGTTGTATGGACATAGAGAAATATAAAATGTTAAGAAATTTATGCCAGAAATGATAAAAGAAATAATATATAAACAAAATATAAATAAAAAACATGGACATTGATAAACAGAGATTACAAGATTAATACAGAAATAAAAAACCAAAAAAAAAAGAATAAAAATTAAGAAAAAAAGAGAAAATAAAATACAAAGTAAAAAATATCCAAATCAATATTAAAAAAATTAAGATATAAAAAACAAAGATGTCTAATTGACATGGAACAAAAAATAAGTAGAAAATATTCGAAAATGATAAATCAAGAAAATAATAAAATTAAATCAGAGATAAACAAATTGTATGTGAACACTAGATATCTACTTTAAAAAAAAAAAATTAGGAAAAAAAATATTTATTTTTCGCATAAATTATTTTGGCCTCATTGAACTCATTGTACTGTATTTTAAGTAGATTTTATTTGCGTTAAAAAATACATCTGGTTTCGTGCCCACGTTTTCTTGTCCTTTAGTATTTATAAATCAGTCGTGCTCACAATTAAACTTGAAAGAAATGATTATTTTGACAGTTTTTATCAATGGCTTTAATATAAGTTTAGCCACATTAAACCACCCTACTTAGCTTACTCAATAAACTTTTTGTTTGTTCCATGTCAAGCGTGAAAGTCGTTTTGTTTGTAAACTGTTAGATTCTGAGAACTGTTAACGTGTTAATTTTTTTGTAGGGTTCTTTGTTTAGAAAATTAAGAAAAGTAGAAGCTTTCTTAAGTTTGCATGTAAATATTTAAAAAATCAGTTTGTAAGATAAGCAGATTAACAACGACGCGGTACTATATAACTATGCACAAGTACCAAAACTGTAGCGGATTAAAATTGTTATCTTTTTTAACAATGGCTAATTATCGAAGAAAGCTCTCACGTATGAACTAATAAAAGTGATTCGTATGCGAGTACTAAAGTGATACTTTTTGATAACTTTTGACACCGTTTGCGAAACTAAAGGAAAATTCCGTTCGATTTAGGACTTAGGATTTAGCATGCGGTTTTGTTGAGTTTTTTCTTTTACCTGCGAACCAATTGTTGAAATGCCATACCGTTGAAAGCATTTTTTTCAATTTATTTGGCGTAATTAAACTGTTCGTAACAACAACTTATTGTAACGGCTAACTAAGTGTTGGATTATACAGAAGAAAACAACACAACGATAAGTAAATTGATCGTTTACTTCGAATAATTATCGTTTATTGTGTTTTGTGAGCATCTAAGAATATACCCAAATTAAAATAGGACGTGTGTTTTTTGTTTGTACTTTGTTTACAAACTTTGTAAAAAGTTATATGCGCACGGTACCGCTATAATTTATTAGGATCAGTTTAATGTAAAAGAACACAACCGTGGTGTAATCGAAGAGTTGTAGATAAACTCGCATTTCCATTTTAAGCGTTTACGTTTTTTCAGATTTTTAGTAAGCATTTGTGTACATTAAGAAAAGACCTGGGTTGTGTCGAATTAAACCCAGAATCTGACGCGTGCTTTAGTAATCTATAAAGGTAAGTGAGAGACATCTTTCTAGACACGCCGTTGAGTTAGTTTGGCACTTTGTGACGCCGTTTTGCGTTTTGAGTTACATGGCGTAACACAGGAAAGTAAAAAAATATGACACTATTTAAAAATAATCAAGCGATACAGAAAGAAGTAGAGAGAGTAGCAAAATCATTACTAAAGAAAGCGGCAAATTTAGCAGAAAAGGATAAAAATAAGTAAAAAAACAAGAAATATAAATAAAGATCGCACAGATATAAAAAATAAAAAGAAGCTAAGAAAATTATATCTAGAAAAACGTAAAAAAGGAATAGATAATGAAAATCAGTAAATCAAGAAAAAACAGAGAGTTTAAAAAATAGAAAGGGAAAAAAAGTGCAGAATTGTTAAAAAAATTAAAAAACATTCCTTAACCAGTGAAAAGAAAGAAATTAAAAAATATGGTTGGAATCGCAACTAACACACCGGTAACATTTTTTAAACTAACTCCCTCAAAGTATGATTTGCAAAATACAGGGAAAAACAATAAATCGTTTGCCGAAAATTAAAAACATTTATATCCAAATAATCACGTTAGCAAGAAATAAATTAAAAAGCAACTAAACCGAATATTACCCCACAAAATCATAAAACACGCCTAACCGATAGACACACATATATATTACGCTGTAGCAATTCTCAATCATCAAATTATAAAGAAGGGGTGCAAAACGGAGATAAACATATTATTAATCAATGATGTAAGAGAAATTTACCTCGAAACCCAGATCGGCATTTTGCGATAAACGGAGAAAGACAAAAACGTGTCTCAAAACAAAATCAATTCCAAAACCGGATTCGTGCAAGACGCAAAGTCTACGTTATTAACGTAAACAAGTAAATCCAATCAAAGCGACAAGAATACATCTCAAAGTACCTCTATTGCATACTCAAACCTTTCTAAATTTAAATCTCAACAATTAAAATTTAAAACAGGATTTCTACTTCGGTCGGTAAAATACAGAAACCTGTATTTAATAGTAACCTATATCGTAGAGTAAGCAACAGTAAAAACCAATCAAACTTGGCTATTATCCGTAAGAGGGCGCTGATAAATATATAAAGCATTTGTATCGATTCGCCCAGATACCTACTATAAAATAAAAACTTTCTACTCTACCATTACAAACGTAAAGTTTGGTAATTGCTTAAATTTGTCCATTAATTTGACGTCAATAATTTGCGTACATCAAGTTCTCTTACGAATTCTTAATATCTACCTACAAAGTAAAAGCGCCGTCAATATATTCACAAACTGTTGCCATTAATCTTAAAAAAACATTCGTTTTTTTTCATTTATTTATATACCTGAATGTTGATACTACGAAGAATAACTGTGTTACGATCGATCTTGTCTTTTATTTGCTTTTATATCCCATCCTTAACCGAGCACCGTGCTGTGCATAGAAATTTAAATTTAATATTTAAAAAACAGAAACAGTAGTCCGTGTTATCATTTGTTTCGGGAAAAGTCCGAGGGTATCGCGATCTCTGTATGTTTTTGCTATCGGTTGTACTAATACAACAAATAAATAATTTTGCAAAAACCCACTTGCTCTTGTAACACAAATCGAATTATTTTAAGACATTATAGATTCTGCTAATCTTATAATTACATTAACATCTTTCATTGCAAATCTTTTCTAACCTCAATTAGAAAAATTAAACAAATGACATTATTTACTTTAATATGCCATCCACTTTTTTTTAAACTTCATTAACTTTTTTTAACTTTAATAATACAATAATACATTAGCAAAATTTACAAACTTTACCATCAACTTTTTCTAACCTCAATAAACCAACCGAACTTAACTACTTCTCTTGGAAAAATACATACGCCCGGTACTTTTCTTCTAACCTCAATTAACAAAATTTAATCTCTTTGTGTATCTTAAATAACTCAAACTACATTAATTTAATTTAAACAATTTTTTTTAATCTCAATAACGAATCTATTTTTACAATCTATTGCAAAATGGCTAGAAGAAAAACTAGAAGAGAGAATAAGAGAGTTAGTAAGAAATATGGAAAAGCGATGGAAAGAATAAGATACGTGAAATATAAATACCTGGGACGAGGCAGAAACGTAAATTTGAAGAAGTGTGATGATAAAGAAAAATACAAGAAAGAGGTAGTAGAAAAAGTAAACAATTTGAGGAATGAAGAAAAAGCGTGAAGGTTTTTGAACAAAGAAAGAAGAAAGAGAAAAAGAGAACATGATATAGAAATGACAGAATGGAGGAAATTTTGTATAGAGATGCTAAATAGAGAGGAAGAAGGCTCAAAAGAAAAAGAAGTGGTAGACGAAGAAAGAATGAAGGGAAGGGGAGAAATAAATAACAAAGAGATAGAAGAGGTGCTGGAAAGAATTAAAAAAGGAAAAGCAGACACAAGGAGAGCAATGTAAATATACAGGAAAAAAAGTAGGTAAGAGAAAACATAAGAAATACCTTTACTAGAATATAGAATTCTTTGAACAATTGAGAGAAGTGAGCATGTGTCCAATATATAAAGAAGGAGACAGAAAAAGGTAAAAAATTATGGAAGCATAAGTATAACAAATATGGGGGTACAAAAGTCATAATTACAAAGAAGATTACAAAGAGAGATAGAAGACAAAAGGATATACCGGACTGGCAAGCAGGATTTAGGAAAGGGAGGCGGACCATAGACAACATTTATAAATTAAATGAGAGAGAGTCTATTCCTAGACATAAAAACAGCTTTTGACAATGTAAACAGAAGAAACTTATGGAAAATACTTAAAGAAAAGCAAAAACAAAAATGGAGGTTTTTAAAAAGGGTGAGCGGGAGAAAAAAAAAAACAAGCTGGTAGTAGGGGAGGAAAGAGATAGAAAGTGTAAATAAAGTTACATTTGGGGTATAGGCTAAGGTATGAAAATATTAACGAAGCACATGTTAGGGATTTAGTATAGAAAGGAAATGGGATAGTAAGACAGGTGTGGAGTTTGGGAGAAGAGGTAATGGAAATGTAAGGAAGAAGATGGATCTTTGATAAATTAGTAAAAGTGTGATGATGTATGGAGCAGAAATATGAGGGTGGAAGGAATGGGAACATATAGAGAAAGTTTAGAAAAGTATTGAAGATGGACATTGGGTTAGATAAGGTGACGCCAGGATATACTGGTGTCCGGAAATTATGAGCAAAAAACTCGAGGGTAATTCTATTTAAAAATTAATGCCACAAGTTCCTATAACATTTTTCTGAAAATCCAAAATAACGGAGTTACACGGCCTCAAAGCTTGATTTAAAAATCAAGCTTTTTTAATAAAACAAAATAAAACAATTCAATAAAAAACTTGCAACAACTTATTATCTGTCAAAATTAATTGTTTACAAAGCAATTCCCGCAGTTGTTTCCAAAGCATGCTTTGTTAATGTTGAAAATGAGCTGAAGTGAGTTGGTATTCATTCAGTACAAGCAACTTTAAAAAAGCGTTTTTCTCGAAAACAGCTCATTTTACGTCATGTAAGAAGAGGACGTTTTTTGAAGATTTTTTGATGCTCTTTAATTGTGTCATCAAAATTTAGAAAAAAAATCGAACAAAAAAGATATGGATCATTATCCAAAGGTCAAGGGCAAATTAAGCCCTTTAGCTTTGAGGAATTTACGTCAAATTAGAAACAAAAATGCAAACGACTATTATTGGTAAGTGTGCCAAATTTGAAAAAATTGATAGACGAGAAAAAATTTTATTAGAAAAACTTAATTTTTTAAATCAAGCTTTGAGGCAGTGTAACTCCGTTATTTTGGATTTTTCAGAAAAATGTTATAGGAACTTGTAACATTAATTTTTCAAGTAGAATCACCCCTCGAATTTTGGTTATAATTTCGGACACCCTGTATAGTAAGGTAGAAAATAAAATTAGAAAAATAAAAGTTCAAACAGAAAATAAGGCAGTGGCATATAATGACGTAATTGGAGAAAAAGAGGAAACAAAATATCAAGATGTTGTTGGAAAAAAGTAAAGGAAGGTGGTAAAAAGTATGGTCAACAAGAAATAAAGTTGTATTATGAAAGGAAGGAAGAAAATTGAGAGAGAAAATAGTACAAAGTGATAAAGAGACACGAATCTAAAAAAACAAAAATAATAGAAAGAAGAAACAACTAGAGATATGGAGAGATAATAACAGAGGGTATGCCAATGCATATAGTAGGGGGAGAGAAATATAAAAAAAAGAGATGGATGGCCTGGTTCCGCTGTAGAAATAAAAAAATGAAAATAAATATTGGTTGGAGGATGGGAAGAGGTTGTGTAAATTATGTGAGAAGGGATGGGAGAACCTGGAGCACATGATGAGGGAATCTGTAGAGCTAAGGGAAGAAGAAAGAGAGAGAAGAAAGGTTCTGCATGAAGGTGGTGAGGGACTAGAGTGGATGAAAGAGGTAATAAAAAAAAGAGGGAAGACGAAAGAAATATGAAAAACAAAGCAGGAAAAGATTGCATGTTATTTATTTAATTATGATGTATTTGTGTATGGTGGAAAATAAGGAGGAGCTCTTGTTATTTTCAAAGACAAATGAAATTACATAGTAGTAGTAGTATTATCACAAAATTTAAACAAATGCATCCATCCACTATTTTTAATTTAAACAAATTGTCTTCTAACTTCAATCAGCAAACTGGATCTTTAACTTTTCTTCTAACCTGGAGTCAGTCAATCTACTTTAACAACTTTCATATCAAAAGTTTAGTATGTCATGCACGTTAACCTCAATTGACATAATTTACGCAAACGTTATTTCTAACTTTAAATAAGCTAATCTACCTTAATAACCTCAGTTGTAAAAATCAGGGAGTTCTACTAACCTTATTCAGTAAAATTTCTTCTAACATAAATAACAGTAATGTGTGAATAAGGCAATTTACTTTAAAACTTCCATTGCAAAATTCAAATTCAATTCAATATAAATTAAGCCAATTTCTTCAATTACAAAAATGGAATTAAATGACACGTACTGTTCTTCTAACCTCATTCAGTAAAATTTAAAAAATATCTTATTAAATCTTATTAAAATACGTCTATTTTAAACATCTAAAAAAAAATTTATGAATGCGTTTTGTTTACCTCAATGTTGAGATAACGTTCTCTTCGCACTAACCTCAATTTTAAGTTAACCTAGCTTGACACATTCACTTCTATCCTCAGTTTATAACCTCAATTTTCAAAACTCAAAACCTTAACCTTAATTTAAAGTCAATTGTTTTTCTATCGGTATCGCTGATGATAACAGCTTAGCTGTTGAAACACGTGTCCGAGTTGAGTTTTTGGTGCAGTTTTTGGTGGTTTTCTGTTGGTTTCAACTCTCTTTGGACAATAAATGTAGAGATTGTTGTATGACCTTGAGAATAACTTTGATTGCGTGGGGCTTTGTTGTAGTAATCCACTTTGTGTGCTTTTGCTTTCCTTTCTTCTTATGCTTTTATTTTTTATAGAAATTGTTGTGTGTTCCTTAGTAGCACAATATTCTTTTCTGTCGCTTTTTTTTATTTTATTCTTCGGCCTCACTTTTTTCTATCTAATTTTGTGTTTATCTCTAATCTATTTTTTCTTCTATTCTTTATTTTTTCCATGATTTTTCGGTCTATTAATCCTTCTTCTTCTTCCAAACTTTTTGTGTACTGCTTGCAGAACTTGTTTTAAGTATCTCAGAGACGTTTGGAAGAAAGGAAAGAAATTTCAACAGAGCATGGCTCAATAGTCCGGAAAATAATAGTGTTAATAATATTATTTTCAGACGTGTTCCCTTAACACAAAATGACACTAAATGTTGCAACACTTGTTGGTAAGAATAATAATTAAAAAAGAAAATTATGAAACAAAAGTTGTCGAAACTTTTATTATCTATAACCGTTCAATTCTCAACTCATGTTGGCTGTTACTGAATTTTAGGATTAGATTTTACAAACTATTTCGCGATACACTTTTATAGGTTTTCACGTTAAACTATCTTTACGGTGCCTCTCAAATTATAAGATCTCATTTTTTAAAACCGTTGTTAAAATTGCGGTGCTTTTTCTCTACGCTCTTAGACGTTTACTAGATTCAATACAACGATTGTCGTAAGTTAAATTTATTTTTCTACAAATTTCATAAAACTTGTCTTAATTAAAACTTTTCGTTTTTTTTTTAGATAAACAACGGAACCTGTTGAATTCAAGTTTCATCAACAGATGGTAGTTGTTAGTTTGGCAAAGTGCCTATCGATACCCCCTAAGATCAGGGCGTACAAGCTGAAATTATTCATCAACCCAGCCTAACTACAAGACGTTTAACTAAACGAACAAAAATCAATAAAACGAAAAAAGGAAGGTGTATAATTTTGTCTCGTATTTTGCGGCGCTTCCTTTTTCATATGCAGTATATTTAAAACGTAAGACGTGTCGTAATCGCGGTACACAATCTGGACGCCTTTTTTTTAATTTAAGAAGTTTGTATTTAGAAAATAAGAACTTGTTTTGTTATAGTAATTCGAGCAGATGAGACGCCCCAGTTGTAAACGCAATAAATTGCGCAAATTACATTTTTCCTCGCCGACGATAAGTTTCACTAAAATATGTTATGAGTTTTACGACGAGCCATGATTAAAAACGTAATGTAATATAAAAACTAGGATGTTTTAATCAAGCAAACCATGACACTTTTGTTTCACACTACCAATGAAGTTTTAAAATTGTGACGTAAAAGATTAAACAAAAATGGTTAATACCAGAGTTATTTCGGAAAAAAAATTAATTACGAATTTAATACAAAATACAGATGAATTTGAGTAAAATCATTTGTATTTCTTCCGATAGTTACGTAACAAAATGATTATATTTTGTGACATGTATAGTAAGTAGTTGCTTTTTTTACACTTGCTTACAATTTACAGCCAATTGTATACTTGGTTTTACGACATGTCGACATCAAAATTCTTTTTAAAATAAAAAAAATTATTTATTTAATTTTTACGTCGTATAGTCATAAAAATTCTTTTAATTTTTTACTGTTGAGACCAATGTTAAATTGTCACCTGATGACGGATCTGAATCTCTACCTACAAACCGACCGCGTTTACACCTTTTGCAGCTAAAACCTCCTGATATACAATTTTTCTGTTAGTCACGCCCACTTTCAATTTTTTATACTAATAATAATTACAAATCCGGTATCAATACTAATTTTTGTAATTAACTTTTAAAGTACTTTTTTAAGATATAAAATTCTATTTGAAGTATAAAATAGTTTTGATTATTTTAAATTATTTTAATAATAAATAAATTTTTGAACTGTAGAACAGTTTTATACAATTTTGATTTATAATTTTGAGATATTAGGTACAGTTGGAACCTAGAACACTGTATTCAAGTTTCAAGTGTTTTTAAAATATTTCAAAATTCTGTTTTAAGACATAATATACAGTATAAAACGCCGTTTTAAAGTTTTATTTTTAACTACTATTGACTGCAGTGTAAACTATAGTTCTTTTAATTATTTTTATAATAACTTTTTAGGAAAATTTTTGAGATATAAATTATAATTTAAACTATAAATATTCTTATAAAATTTGTATGTTTAGAGTAATTTCTAAAATATAAGAACAATAAAAATAATTTAGTTTGCACTCTTTTCATGAACGTTTTTTTTAAATTTTTTTAGATTTAAGACCCCAATTTTAAGATACAAGATATAGTTTAAACTACAAAACACAGTTTTAAGATATCTATAGTTTGAACAATAGGACACTCTATGACACTTACTATTTTTAGAATAATTTTTAACCCACAAGATATGATTTGAAATTCTCTTTTAAGTTTGTAATTACTTTAATAATATTATAAAAATTCGAGTCGACATTGAAATTGTTTTTAATAAAAAAAGAAATATTTGTTTGGTTTTACGTCGTATCGTCATGAAAATTCTTTTAATTTTTTACTGTTGAGACCAATGTTAAATTCTCACCTAATGACGGATTTGAATCTCTACCTACAAACCAACCGCTTTTATACCTATTTTAGGTAAAACTTTCAACTTTTTTTTATACTAATAATAATTACAAATCCGGTATCAGTACTAATTTTGTAATTAAACATTAAAATAGTTTTTTAAGGTATAAGATTATATTTGCAGTGTAAAAAAAATTTAAATATTTTAAATTTATAAATCAGTTTTATCAAATTTTAATTTATAATTACCTAACAGTTGAGACCTTGAACACTGTATTCAAGTTTTAAGTATTTTTATAAATATTTTAAAATTCTGTTTTAAGATATAATATACAGTATGAACAATAAAATTCGTTTTAAAAGTTTTTATTTATTTTACTACTTTTGACTGCAGTGTAAACCATTGTTTTTTTGATTATTTTTATAACTTTTAGGGCAATTTTTGAGATATAAATTATAATTTAAACTACAAAATATTCTTATAAAGTTTGTATGTTTAGAGGCATTTCTTAGATATAAGACACAATAAAAATAATTAAGTTTGCACTCTTTTATGAAAGTTTTTTTTTGATTTTTTTATGATATATTCTTCAATTTTAAGATACAAGATATAGTTTAAACTATAGAACACAGTTTTAAGTTTCCAGTTTTAAGATATCTATAGTTTGAACAATAGAACACTCTATGAAAGTTTCTATTTTAGAATAATTTTTAACACACAGGATATGGTTTGAAATTCTCTTTTAAATTTGTGATTACTATAATAACTCTTAAGATATTCGAGTCGACATTGAAATTGTTTTTAAATTAAAAAAAATTTGTTTAATTTTTAAAACCAATTATTAGTTTGGCTTTCTTGTCGTATCGTCATAGAAATTGTTTTAATGTTTTACTGTTGAGACCAATATTAAATACTCACCTGATGACGGCTCTGAATCTTTACCAACAAACCGACCGCTTTTATATCTTTTTCAGCTAAAACCTCCTACCATACAACCTTTCTGTTAGTCACGCCCACTTTTAACTTTTTTTATATTATTAATAATTACAAATCCGATATCAATACTAATGTTTGTAATTAAATTTTAAAATACTTTTTAAGATATAAGATTATATTTAAAGTGTAAAAAAAATTTAAATATTTTAGATTAATAGACAGTTTTATAAAATTTTAATTTTTAATTTTTGAGATGTTAGGTACAATTGAAACTTAGAACACTGTATTAAAGTTTTAAAGTTTTTATAAATATTTTTAAATTCTGTTATATAATATACAGTATGAACACTAAAACGCCATTTAAACGTTTCTTTGTTTTTAACAATCTTTGATTGCAGTGTAAACTATTGTTCTTTAATTATTTTATAATAACTTTTAGGACAATTTTAAGATATAAATTATAATTTAAACTACAGAATATTCTCATAAAGTTTGTATGTTTAGAGGCATTTCTTAGATATAAAAACACAATTAAAATAATTAAGTTTGCACTCTTTTCATGAAAGTTTTTTTTAATTGTTTTAAGATTTAAGACCCCAATGTTAAGATATAAGATACAGTTTAAACTATAGAACACAGTTTTAAGTTTCCAGTTTTAAGATATCTATAGATTAAACAATAGAACACTCTATAAAAGTTTCTATTTTTAGAATAATTTTTAACACACAAGATATGGTTTGAAATTTTCTTTTAAGTTTGTGATTACTATTATAATCTTTAAGATACTCGAGTCGACACTGAAATTGTTTTTAACTTAAAAAAAATATTTATTTGGTTTTACGTCGTATCGTCATGGAATTCTTTTAATGTTCTACCTTTGAGACCAATGTTAAATTCTCACCTAATAACAGATTTGAATCTCTTCCTACAAACCGACCGCTTTTACACCTTTTTCAGCTGAAACCTCCTACCATACAATTTTTCTGTTAGTCACGCCCAATTTTAATTTTTTATACTAATAATAATTACAAATCCTATCAGTACTAATTTTTGTAATTAAATTTTAAAATACATTTTAAGATATAAGATTCTATTTAAAGTGTAAAAAATTTTGATAATTTTAAATTAATATTTATTAATAAATAAATTTTTGAACTGTATAACAATTTTATAAAAATTTTTTTTGAGACATTAGTCACACTTGGAACCTAGAACACTGTATTCAAGTTTTAAGTGTTTTTACAAATATTTTGAAATTCTTTTTAAGATATAATATACAGTATGAACAATAAAACGCCGTTTTAATGTCTTTATTTTTTAACAACCTTTGACTACAATGTAAACTATTTTTTTTTATTATTTTTATAATAACTTTTTAGAACCATTTCTGAGATATGAATTATAATTTAAACTAGAGAATATTCTTATAAAGTTTGAATGTTTAGAGTAATTTTTAAGATACAAGATACATTAAAAATAATTAAGTTTGCACTCTTTTATGAAAGCTTTTGTAAGATATAGGACCTTAATTTTAAGATACAAGATATAGTTTAAACTATAGAACACAGTTTTAAGTTTTCAGTTGTAAGATACCTATAGTTTGAACGCTTTATAAAAGTTTCTATTTTTAGAATAATTTTTAACACACGGATATGATTTGAAATTCTTTTTTAAATTTGTGGTAACTATAATAGTTCTTAAGATATTCGAGCCGACATTGAAATTGTTTTGAAGTTAAAAAAAATATTTACTTGGTTTTTACGTCGTATCGTCATGGAAATTCTTTTATTTTTAAAACTAATTATTTATTTGACTTTATGGTCGTATCGTCATAGAAATTCTTTTAATCTCTGAATCTCTACCTACATTTTTTTGGTTTTTTGGTGTTTCAATTTTTTGGTTTTTAAACTTATCTACCTTTAAGAATGTAAATGTATTTCTTTTAAGTGCAATAATTAAACACACTCTTTGTTTCTTTATTGCGGACTTGTATTATGAAATAATTTAATTTCTAATATTGTATCTATTGTATCTAGGGTATGCCTGCCCGTTAAATAAATAAATAAACCGTAGCTTTTATATCTTTTTTAGTTAAAACCCCCTACCCTACGATTTTTCTGTAAACCACGCCCACTTTCAACTTATTTTATACTAATAATAATTACAAATCCGGTATCATTACTAATTTTTGTAATTAAATTTTGAAATACTTTTCAAGATTCTATTTGAAATGTAAAAAAAAATTTTGATTATTTTAAATTAATATTTTAATAATAATTTGGACAATAGAACATTATATGAAAGTTTCTGATTTTTAGAATAATTTTTAAGATACAAGATACAGTTTGAAATTCTATTTTAAACTGGTGATTACTATAATAATTTTTAAGATATTTATACTAAAGAAACGCAGAATGTACTTGGAGGATACTGTGTATTTTGCTTTAATTTCGAATAAATTTTATTGCTGAATAATTAAAAACGATATTTAAAATCGTGTTCTTATAAAACAATTGTTTTTCTAAAAGATTTGGAATGTTAACTTCAAACAAAAGATTAATATTGGCATTTATCGCCGCATTTTTTAAATTTTCATCGCATTATTAAATATTTACGACAACCACGAAATATGCTTCTCTCGAATATTAGGAATTTAACAGGTAACTAAATAAAGAAGTTTTTGCGCGAGGCAATTACGCGAGTTTCTTTTTCCCAACAAAGAAGGTTCCATTATCCAATATTCGACAATGGAAACTTGACGAGGAAATGCTGAACACGTTTCTTGGCCACAATCGATTTTTCTTTTTTTGTAAGGGAGGTGCACCTGTTGAAGGCTACACAACTTTTCAGCTAAATTTTATATTGAAATTAAGGTCGGAGATGCTTAATCACAGCGTGAGTGTCAGTTCGAGGATGTGATTAATTATGGCGCGTGTTTCTATATATTTTTATTTTTAAATAAGTTAAAACAAAAAGAAAGATCGTAATATGTAGGTCGTCGTCTTCAAAAGTAAAATGGAAGAGAACAAAGCGCCTTAAAGTTATAGAATGAAAGAGCAATAAACTCCTCGACGAAACTGCCGGGACATCAAATCTCTGCAAACAGTCGGTGACGCAATCCTTGCTGAAGCTTAATATAATTTTGAATTTACACAAAGCAGATACGGATCTTATTTTGCAAAACAATAATATTCAATTTAATTAGAGCTTAGATGTGAGTTTTAAAACCGAATTAAAATTAATCTCTGCCGTAAAACATAATACGGAAGTTTAACGATGAAAATTGGGTTGAACAAAAAACATTTTAAAGTTACGTGATTTAAACGTAACATGTGACGTTACAATGACTACATTTTTAATATACTTCCTTCAGAGCAAATGTAATAGAATTAAACAAAAAAATTGGGCTAAAAGCTTCACTCAGTAAATTCATTAAAATAAATAAAATTTTTAATTTCTTGTGGGACCTTTGATTCTGTTTCGTTAAATAGCTCTCAATGGGGTGCAAAGATATAAAGCCTTAGCCCCCTCCCTACAAAAAAATTAATTTTTTGACGTTTGCACACGAAAGAGAATTGTTAGGACAGGGAGCTGGAGAAAGAGAAGAAAAGCAAAGGAAAAACAAGGAATAAAATACTTTTTCGGAAAAGAGCGGACATAAAAAATTAAGGGGTAGATTTCTGCGAATAGATTAGAAGTTTTAGGGCTAGTAGAAACATGAATGGTGAGAAAGAAGTAGAATACATGACAGGAAATAATATCAGGAGTAAGAAAGGTGCAAAAAAAAAAAAGATACAAGAAAATGAAGATTTAAAGGGGAGATAAAAACAATCGTGGAGACAGATGACGGAAATAAGTATGAAATAGTAACGGTATATGGAAGAGAAATGAAAGACACAAGAGAAAAAAAGAAATAGCAGTAAAAGAGAAGAAGAGAGTAAAATAATTATAGGAGAAGATTATAACGCAAGATCATTAGAGGAAGTAGGGATGATAGTGAACGGGGAGGAGGAGGACAATTGACAAAAAATAAATGGGCAAGACCGAAAACTGTTAGATTTACGCGAAAACTTCTCTGATTGGATAGATGGAGGTAGAGAAAAAAGAGTAATACACGTTTATAAGCGAAAGACGAGGATCAGTAACAGATTATGTAATTATAAATCAAAGATGCTGTTAGGACATAGATAATCTGTTCATCAGGGAGGAGGAAGAATTAAATCACCAGCCATTAGAATTAAATTTAATAGGGGCAGAAGAGGAAGAAAAAAAAGAGCAGTGAAAAAAAATATGAACAGAAGGAAGTACATAAACATATAAAGGAGAAAGAACAGGAAACATTAGAAGAGGTAGAAGATGAGGAGGTACAGAGAAAAGAAAGAAAATTTGAGGAGAAAAACGGAATTGTGGAACAAGAAATGTGAGATGAAAAGAACGCAAATGAGAAGAAAATTAAAAAAAAGGGGAGGAATACAAAAAAGCAAAGACGAATTTTAAGCTAACATGCAAAAAGAAGAAAAGAAGAATTCAGGGAACTGATGGAAAAGCAGATAGGAAAATAATAAATGAAAACCAAGTTTGGGAGTTTATAAACAAAGAAAGAAAATGAGGAAAAGGGAGAGAATCTAAAATAGATAGCAAAAATAGAAAGAGCATTTCCAAAAAAAATTAGGAGGAAAATACGAGAGGTAAAGAAAGGAAGTAAAAGAGAGAGAAAAGAAAATAAACGAGACTGGGAAATAACCAGAAAAAAAATGAATGAAGCAATAAGAAAAGTAAAAAATTAAAAAAAAAAATAAAAAGTTTTTGAAACAATATGGAAAGGAGGAAGAGAAAAATAAAATAATTAGACAAGCATGGGGAATGGGAGAAAGGATATTTAGAAACAAAAAGGTGGTTGTCCGAAAAAATGGTGAAAAAGTGTTATGATGTACTTAGCAGAGATCTGGAGTTGGAAGGTACGTAAGGAGTTGGAGAAAACTCAAGAGAAATACTAGAGATGGACGTTAGAATTAGATAAAGAAATATATATAAAAATATATAATAGAAGAAGAGTTAAAATTAGAGAAGGCAAGGATACAGACAAGAAGAAGAGCGCTGAAATTTGAGGAAATGATGCAGGACAGACAAGCATATTATAAAAGGAGAGGTACGTAAGGGAAGAAATAAGAAGGAGGAAGAAAGATGGAAGAAGAGGTAGTATTAAGAGATGAGAATAGCCAGAGACTGGAGACAAAGGCAAGGATAAAGAAAACAAAATATAACAAGAGATATCACAATTTAATAGTAGATTAAGTTTAGGGGTAAAGAAACGATAGCAAAATTTTGATCGGGAAATAAGGAGAACAAAAACAAATATTGGAAAAGTGAGAAAGAAATATGGTGTAGAATGTGAAGAAAGAATGCGACGAGCTAAGAAGGGAAGGAAGAGGGAGGAGGACATTACTCAGGGGACAGAATGAATAAATTAAGTGGTAAAAAAATGTGATTGATAGTTAGCACAGTCTAGCATAACTTTACTCAAAGCTAGCACATCTTTAAAAATAAGAGTAAGAATTAAATTTGGAGGGCTAACGCAATCTCAGCCCTCCCACAAAAAAAATATAAATTTTTTGTTATTTGCACTCAATATAAAATAGCTAACATAGACTAGCACAACTTTACTCCGAGCTAACCCCCCCCCCAAACAAAATTTTGAAATTATAATGTTAATTGAGTTATTGAGGTCTGAATGTGGAGGGACTTAGGTTAAGCAAAGTTGTCCTAACCTGTGCTAGTTAATACCTTTTGAGTGCAAACATAAAAATTTGATATTTTTTGTGGGAGGGCTGAGATCGTCCTAGCCCCTACAGATTCAAACTACAATAACCCTGTTATTATAGGTGTGCTAGCGTTAATTTTAATTAGGTTAGCCTGTGACAACTCAGTTCTTTAATGTTCAAACGTCAAAAATTTGAAATTTTGTTGGGGGAGCTGGTTTCCATTGATTTAATTCTCAATAACTTCGATAATAAGTGTGCTAGCGTTGAACAAAGTCGTGCTACCCTGTGCTAGCAATTTGTTTTTGTGGGCGGGGGGGTTCAAGATATAAATAATGTTGCGGTAATTTAAATATAGTATAAAAGTAGTAAAAAAATAACAAAAAACTGAAAACGGAAAAAAGGTTGAATCCAATTTTGAAACAACCGCCCCAAAAAAAGAATAATAAGCAAATAAATAAACTAAACAAATAAATTATCTACATGAAAACACTACCATGAAGAGGCATCAACTAGAGAGAAAATAATGAATATGATTTTTGGAGTAAATTATTTATTTACCTATTTATTTATTCGTATGGTACATTTTCATTATTGAATTGTGATGTAAGTGTTATGTAAGGTGCTCCAGAAGATTATTATAAACCTGTATACTGTCATGACGAAACCGTGTGCAATTAGGATTGGTTTGTCTTAGAGAAAATGAAGACAAACTTTGAAATAATTAGGAAGTCTAAGGCCTGATTTTTTCACTAGACAGATAAAATTAACTGGAGATGAAAAAAATCAGGTCTGAGATAAATAATCAAAAATATATTTAATACAAACATTAATGTTATGTGAAGAAAATCCAATAGAGAGATCACTAAATAGAAATAAGAATATCAAAATGTTATAAAAAAATAGAGCGGTTTATATTTTTAAGAATAGTGGATAAAGAAATATAAAAGTAAACAAACATTATAATATACTTCATTGAGTACATTTTGCTTTTCCGATATTGAAATGTGTAGAAAATTCTGTATACAAACAAACCCAACCGTAAGAATTTTTCAAATAATCAATAACCATATTTCCCTTTCCCATGCGGAAATACAGAAAAAATACTTCTGGCAGATTGCGTGTGCAAATCTAATAAATCTAAATAACTTAAAATATTTTATCTTCACAATTCATTTAGGTGGTTATTTTTATTGGCTAATAAGAATTGTCTGGTAAGCTCTGTATAATTAATGAAATATTAATTAAGTACATTGTGAATTGTGTCACATCTTTAAACTCATGAAAATATATAGTAAACAAAAATAATGTTGCTTTTTTTTTAAACTAATTAATGTCTAAAATATTCTAACAATTTGTTTCCAATTTCAACGAAATAGTGTAAAACTTTGGGCCCCATGTTGGGCGCCAAAATTAAGAATGTAATTTTATTAAAATATTACAGGCTTTAACGGAGAGTGAGTTAGATTAAATTTTGTTCGTAACAACAGCAATAATACTTTTTTTTTAACAAGGGCGCCAAGTTGAATAATGCTTTCAGAAATAAGATGCAAGTGCTGCACTTTTATGATAATTAATGGCGTAACGTAAAAAAACCTAACAAAATGATAACGTGTTACTTGAGAATTTTTTAAAACTAACTTTAATTTTTAATTTACCAAAAACTTATTTACAAAAAAAATGTGTAGACGCTTATAAAGCTAAAATTTCTACAAACTAAACTTCAAGTGGCGAAGAAAGATGTGGGGACAAGCACAAAACAATTGGCAAAGAACATATAGTAAAACTGAATAAACACATGGAGATAAAATCAAAAAGTCTAGTAAAGTTTTTTAAAAAAAGTTAAGAAAAATAAAGAGGAAAGCATAGTGGAGTCTATAAGAACTGATATGAAAAACATAAATGCAAAAGAAAGTAAGAAGACGTAAACCTAAGTAAAAAAGTAGAAAAAGTTAGTATATTAAAAAAGTAGAAATGGCAAAATAATAGGATAGAAAAAGAAACTAATAAATAAAACAGATAACAGAAAATATTTTAGGAAATTGTTGAAATGGAAGAAAAAAGAAGCATAATTATATTTAGCAAAAATATAGAAAGGATAAATGAAGGAAAAAACAAAACAATTGTAAAGATGGATGAAGATTAAGTTGTGGAAGAAGATATGACAATACGTAAAGAACTTGAAAAAAAAAACTGTTAGAAGAAAAAAGAAATATAAGTATACACGTAGTGCACTTCACTTTTCAGATGCACTAGTTGTTGTAACATCTTATTAACGTTAAATGAAGGGGTTATAAAAATTTAAAAAGAAAAAATGCGGAACGAAGAATTGTGAACAGGAAAGAAACAAAAGGAAAATATTACGATAGAAGGTAGATAACGGGGAATAAAAGAAGTGGAAAATACAAAAAGTGTAAGATAAAATAAAATTGTTAAAAAACAATAAAGCAAAAGTATACAAAAACTGATATAGAAAAAATGTATACAAAATATTGTAGAAGGAAAAAAGGAAAGAATGTTACACTTGGTGAAAATCGAAAGAAGTTGATAGATTTAGAAATTATGAACAAGAAGGAAACAAATAAAAAAGATTAGAAAAACAAAATAAATTAGAAAATGTAAAAAAAAATTAGATGATGAGAAAAAAATTATTTTCAGTAGAGTGTAAATTAAGAATAAAAAACAAAATATTTAGAAGGGTACAGTAGATAGTACAAAAGAGTCAAAGAAGACAAAGGGAAGAAACATTGCATAAAATTGTCAAAAACGAGGAAAAAGATCAAATTTGAATAAAAAGGTGAACAATCTAGTTCAATGTAGAACTTGTTAACAGAAAATTTTGTTTGTAACAACAACAATAATACTTTTTAAATAAAAGCGCCAAGTCGAATAATGGTTTTAGAAATAAAATGCAAGTGCTGCACTTTTATAATAATTAATAATGTAACGTAAAATGTCAATATAAACTTCTTTTTATTGTGTTGTCAAAATCTTTATAACCAATTCGATCCAGAAATTGCGTATAAATCGACCTTTAGAATTCGTTCTTTAGAATTCCCGGTTATTTTTATTAGGATAAATAACGTAGAAGTATTTTTTTAAATTAATAAACCCTCAAATTATTTAATTGCTTGTAAGTCGATGAATTGTTTTATTTAATAAAAATCATAGTAAATACATCGATATTCTACACATTGCCGGATGCCGTAAGTACATTGTTGTTCTTATCTACACAAGCGCCATTTTGGTATCCTTTTTAGAACTACTACGTCTAAGATTGGAGATTATTTTAATTTGCCATAAACGTATAACTCGCGTTTTTGTGATAATCTTATGTAATCGCGAGGCCTCCCGAGTTAACGGCGTGTGCTTTATTATGGTACTTATTCTAGTTATGTAAATTGTTTATTTGGTTTTGGCCATATGCTTTCCTACGAGTTGAAGAATAACAACGATATTATATACCTAGTCAATTTAATTGTACTATTTATCTAATTTATTTTCTAAAGGTTTTAATTTATATTTTATGTATTATATGTTTCTTGTAGTAACAGTTTGTTTCTTGTTGTCCTGAGTCCTTTCTATTTAAGGTGAATCACTTCAACTGTAGGATGGCGCCCCTTGCCAAGACCAACTATAAGATTTTTTTAATATAAGTTTTTTAATTAAAACAAACTGTAACAGTTTTTTGATTGATTTTAATTTGTAATTTACCAATAAGGTTTATACCAAAAAATGTGTATAAATTAAAAACAGTTTAACAATTTTTTTTGCACTTATTTAAAATATTACTGTTGTAAGCACTGTACAATTTTAATCGTTAATTGCGTGTTAATTATTAAAGCATTGAATTCGTATAAAGTTTCCTACTTTAGTATGAATTAATAATTGTTGATGAAAGCTAAAACGTAGCCAAAGTTAGAAACAACAGTTAATTAAATACTTAAGCAAAAAAAACTTTTTACACTGCGACTCGTAATTTTCGTCGACAATTATTTGTTACAATTTTTAATTCTATTGACAAAAATCTTTAATTAATTACTGTTACGTGATTTAAACGTAAGGTGGCGAAAGAAAATGACGTATAATTTATAGAATTGTACGTAGAAGTAAAATAGTTGTAGTATAATTAAACCAAAAAATTTAATGAAATTTATTTTTCCAAATTTATTAAATTTTAAATACTGACGTAATAATGACGTTGCCTTTATGTAACGTGGGTTTACGTAAAGCAATTTAAAGTAAACAGTAAAATTATACGGTTTTGAGTGAAACAATCTAATTTATATATAGAAAGTTCGGTGTACGATCAAATTCAATCATAAATATTTTTACCAAATCAATCATTTAATTGATTTTTCCCGTTGGATACGCCAAAAATTTATTTGTGACAGATTGCTTATAAAAAAACTAATAAATCTAAATAAAATTTTTAAATTAAAAAATTCTATTTTTCTGGCTATTTTTAGTCAATAATTCTTCCGCACAATTATAATAAATAATGCGTCACAAAACTCTACATCTAAAAACTGTTACGTTTTAGAAAAAAAAGTTGCGGAAGCAAAATTTGAAGTTTAATACCTGTTTTTGCTATACGACAGGATATGCAATTTTTTTTGTAATAAGAGTGGGATTTTAAATCGATGCGTTAGCGATATACGAAAAAGTAATGCCTTTTCGATTAGAGATTGGAAAAAACATTAAATTTGGGTTTTTCTTAATATATTCTTTCATTTTAAGTTTAAATATAAAAAATAAAATTTTGACTCGTTTGTTTTTGTTTTTCGAAAATATCATATGAACACTATTTCGTAAACAATTGTTGCAACTAAATTCATTTTAAAAAAATTATTTTATATTTATAAGTTAATAGTAATTAGGTCAACATAAATTTAAAAAGAAACAAATTTCATTAAAAAAAAGAAAATAGTAAAAAACAAATTTCAAAATTGCCGTTCGGTTCAAAAATATACTTTAGATTACAATGTTTATTTTGAATTAAAATCTTATCCAGAAGCAATAAGTAAAACAAACTGAACTTATTTATTTTAAGCTACAGTCTATTTGCAAAACTAATAAAACACAAACGAAAGTCGTTCAGTCTAATTAATAACCTGACCAACAATTTAAACGGTGTATTTGTTTTAATAGATTGCGTGTCTCGTTTTAATAGTTAATTAAATAGCAACAGATGAGATTAATTTAGTTGTTCGTAATAGAACTTCGTATTGCAGTAAAAAAGATTGAATAAAAGTATTGGAAAATGCAGTAACAATTTTTTTTAAACTAACATTATAGAAGAATTTGTTAATAGTGGTCACCATATCTTGCAATTATTTTGGAAAAAAATTTTTAAATAAAACTAGTAAAATTTTTTAATCCACCTCTTATGTTTTACTTTTTCTGACGAATGTAGCCAAAAGGGCAGTTAACCTACACAGATTTTCAAATATTTACAAAAATATTAATTTTACACATTTTGTTTCAAAATAAAAATTGTTTATAAACTATTTTTTGATCCGATAAGTAATTACTGAGATATAACAATTACGTGACAATAATTGTTGTAATAATATCTCCACCATTATCAATTTTACAAAAAGTTAAGAAAAAAAAATTGTTGAAAATTCTATTGCCTATAACTTTTGTTTGAACTATTTTTTCCTAAAACGCAATTTTTTTTCGCTTATTAGGGCGATGTGGAGTTCTGCGGTAAACGCTTGTTTTTAAAATCCTAAATTAAGTTTATGTCATTATCGAGGTAAATTTTATAAATTGACGACCTGTGTACGTCAACATTTCTGGAGATTAAACTGTTATTTCAGTCATGATACACCATCTTGTTGAAACCCCATATTAATTGTTTCTCAAAAATATCCTTTTCCTACTCTTCCAACAATTTCTATTGTTTTTGCTTTGTTTTTTGGACTACTCCCCACATCCTTCTTCATCATCGACTTGTTCTAATTATTTTGTTATTTATCTTTTTATTTATACTAAATAGAATTCTCTTTTTTCCTTCTCTTTCAATTTAATTTTTTTAAATTTTTGTTATCCGTTTTCTTCTTGCCGTTCTTCTTCTTCTTCAAAAATTCTATAACCCTTTTAATTTTCATCTAAGTGTAACCTTTTTTTCTTTCTTCTCCTACATTCTTTTGTATATGTTTCACCTATATTAGTTTTTATACTCTTCTACATCTTCTGCTTTATTGTTTTTAACACGTTTTTTTTATTTAATTTAACATTACTCCGAGCTTTTGCAATAATTATTTAACAAACATCTTATTTTTTCAACGATAATAACTTAATCACTTGTTTTGTGGTGCGACACATAACGTAACTAAATTAAAATTTTGTTGAGTCTTCCGATAGTTTTTCGATGAATATTTTTATCTATCCCCTATTATTGTTATTGCAAATCGAATAAGTGCTGATATGGACATCTCTTTCTAAAAGGAATAAAAATAAATATTTTTTTAAAATTAATTTAATTTACACCAATAAAAAAAAAAAAAGTAAAGGTAAAGTTGTTAAAAAATTATTAAAAAAAAAATTTTTATTAAATTAAATTAAAAAAAAAAAAAATGTAAATTTTACGTCAACTTTATAAAAAAAATTTTTGATAATTTTTGAAAAAAAAAAGAGACTCAAAAAATTTAATTTAAATTAAAAATTTTAATTATTTTTATTTAGTAATCTTATGGATAATTATTTAACAAACATTTTATTTTTTCAACAATAGTCAACTTCAATCATTATTTCTGCAGTTTAAAGCTCACCCTGATAAAATAACTAAATTAAAAATTTTTGTTGATAATTTTTTTTTGAGCTTTCTCAGATAATTTAATTAATTAATTTAAATGTATCGCCAATTGTCGTTGCTGTAAAATTGAATTAGTGTTTGTGATAATCTTCAGAAATAAATGAAACTTTTTTGATAAATTGACCGTATTAAACAGTTTAATTATTGTCACTTTACTGTGAAACGTAAGCTAAGGAATAAGAAAGTGTATGCGATAATTTTTGAGTTGTATAAGTATACACTACTGTAAACAATAGAATAGAATTACACCAAGCAAATTGATAGATGCTAATTTGATAATTTTTCAGGATCATTTGAATTGTTTATAACCTAACGAACTAATTAAAAATATGTTTGTTATTAATTTTTCTGAACCCATTAAGCTGAATTAATTATTGTTAAAACATATTTTGATGTGATTTTTTTTAACAATAATTAAATTAACGTTTTCTTCGATAATTTTTTTGAATCGGTTTACGTTTACTAAATTTTTCTTAAGTGACATTAAGTTAAGGCTATATAGAGTTAGTTGCCATTATAACGTTTTTGAGTAGATGATGATCAAATGATAATTTTACAGTTTTATTAACAATTGAATGAATACACGATTATTTTATTAGATATTTCAAGTTTGTGTTTCTATTAAAACCACGTTTTGATTACTATTAATAAAAAAATTGTTATCGATAATTTGCATAAATTTTTTTTAAAATTCGAAAACCTATAGCGATGGTAAAGGTAATCAAACATATTTACTGATAATTTTTTTGAGGCGATTCTTAACTAACCTTAACCTTAAATAACTAAATCAATAATTTTTGTTGATAAAATTTTGAGTATATTTATCTGAACTCAAAAATTTCATTTAATTTTTGATAACTTTATTTAACGTTTATTCTTTTCAATTTTTTCAATTACAAAATAATTGTTGTTGTCTAACGTTTGCTTTATTTATAGTTAAAAAGTTGATAATTTTTTTTATATTTACCTCCAAAGTTTTGTTAAATAATTATCATAAGTATTTCAAAACCGGCCTTAAAAATTTTGATAATTTGATATTTTTTAACAACACCAAGTGAGTTTGCAACTGAAATCTTGCTTGATTAAATTAAAATTTTCTTTGATAATTTTTTGGGTCAGTTTATTTTTACTATTTTATACAATGTTTCTTTCTTCTTCATCATCGACTTTTTCTATTGTACTTATCGAATTATTTTACTTATACTTAACGTTACTTCCACTAAAATATAATTCTCTTTTTTTCTCATCTTCCAACAATTTTGTCTAATCTTTTTTAATTTTTGTTATCCGTTTAATTCTTGCATTTCTTCTTCTTCAAAAATTCTATAACACTTCTTATATTTTCACCTAAGTGTATTCTTCTTTCTTTCTTCTTCTACATTCTTTTGTATATGTTTTACCTATATTAGTTTTTATACTCCTCTACATCTTCTGCTTCATTGTTTTTTTTTATTTCATTTAACAGTATTTTTATCTTTTCACTTTTCTGTACTTTCCACAATTATTTTGTTCTCTATTCTTTATTCATCCATTAGTCTACTCTTCTAGAACAAAAATATTCTTGTTTTTTTATCTTTTCGAATAATTCCATGAAATGTTTTTTTCATTTTTGTTATTTATCTTCTATCCTAATTTTTTCATTTTGTTTCTTTTCGGCTTACAATTCTTCATTTTCTTTTTAAATTTTATAATTTTTTCTACTTTTCACTTACGTGTAAAACATTAATAAAATGTTACAACAGCTAGTGCCGCTTGTGTTAACGTAGTACGGCTAAAAAAGGATCTACACTACTTGTATACTTTTATTTCTTTTTCTACTACATTTTGGTGAATATTTCTTCTGCATTACTTCTTATACATTACATTTTAACAGTTTTTTTTATATTTTCTTTTTAAGTCTCTTTACGTCCAGCAACATATCTTCTCCACACAAGTCAATCTTTATCCATTTTTATCTTTTCTTATCTCTACTTTCCACTATATCTTCACAATTATTTTGTTATTTTTCTTCATTTATCCTCTCTATATTCTCACTAAATATAATTATGTTTCCTTTTTTCCTTCCATTTCCAAAAATATCGTTAAATATTTTTTTTATTTTCCGTTATCCATCTTGTTTCCTAATCTATTCCACGTGTTTTTTTTCTGATCACAATTCTCCACTCAGTCATTTCTTCTTTTTTAATAATTTTTACTTACTTGCACATTTTCTTTACAAGTTTCTACATCCTTTTGTTTTATTTCTTCCATATTAGTTTTTAGATCCCACTAGGTTTTTTTCTTTATTGTTTCTTAACAGGTTTTTTTTCACTACTTTAGTATCTTTTTGATTCTATTCTCATATGTTCAGCTATCTTTACTTCTACTTTTTCTTGTATCCAAATGTTTACAATTCCTTCTACTTGTATTTAGATGGGTACTTTTTGTTTCTTTTTTTCGATTGTTTTATATGTATTTCTTCTATTCTTTTACCATTTTTTTGTGTTCGTCTCCACATCTTTCTGTTCCACTATCATGATTATTTATTTATGTTATTTTTTACTCGATCTCTTTCGTTAACTGAGTTCTGCATTTTTTTTTAGCTAACAACGGTTCCGCTAGTCTCGCCATTTCAAAGTTATCGTGTTTTCCACGCTTTTGGTATTTTTCTATTTAATTCTTACTACGTTATAAAACTTTTCTTTTCTATTCGTATCTTCTTCCATTCTTTCTTTAACTTTAACAAGTTTTTTAAAATCTACTTTTTCTTTTTCTTTATTTTATCCTACGAGCTATTTTCTTCATCAACACTATATTTTTTGCATCTATCTTTTTCATTTTTACAGCACGGTGCTTTTCTTTACCTAATATTCTTAATTTCTAAGTAATGCCAACAGATAACTGTAACCAAGATTGAATGTTTAAATGCAAATCGTTATCTAAGCGAGGACTTAACTTATCATCGTTACTGTTGGCATTACGTAGTTTGTACTATTTATACGTGTCCCTATTATACAAGATGTCGTAAGACACACATTTCTCTTATGTTTATTTTATTCTTAATTTCCTGTTTATTTTTTGTTTATATTATTATCTTCAACAAGAATAAAATTGACAAAATCCATCAGATAAAGAGCAATCATGATAAACGGAAGAGGAAGACAAAATAATGAAAAAAACAATCGGAACAAAAAACACATATGGAAACGAATTTAACAGAAGAAACACAAGAACTAAAAAGAAATAATAGAAAAGAGCAGTGTTAAGAACAATTTGGAAAAAAAATAAACTGAGTGAAGGAAAAATAATAGAAAATTCAATTAAATGATAAGAATTAATGAAAAAGACTGAGATGGATAGAGCATAGATTAAGAATAAAGAAATATAGAAACGTTAAATTAGTAACGAAATTAGGAGAAGAATTGTGAAGAGCAGAAAAAGAATTAAAAAAACTTTGAGTAAAGATAACGGTTAAGAGATAAGAATTCATAAGAAACTGAAATAGAAACTACATCAAAGAGAAACCAGAAGAAATGAGAAAAGCAAAAAAAGTTGGAAAAGAGCAGTAATAAAGACGATTTTGAGAAAAATAAAATAAACTGAAGCAGGTGTAAGAAAAGAAAGAATAAAAGTTCAGTTAAGTGATGGGAATCAAAAAAAAGATGAGAATAAAAGAAAAATAAGCAATGAACCAGTAACAAACTTAGAAACTACAAAAAAAAAGAAAACAGAAAGACAGAAAGTAGATTGTGTAGAAACGTAAACAAAATAAATAACTAGCTAGTTTAGAGCATCAGCAGCTCATTATATACTACCTCTTTATTTGTTTTTCTCATTTCACTCTTTCCTTTTTCTCCTCTTTTATTTTTAGAAAGTGTAACTACTTTTTTTAAAATTTTGAAACAATTCCTTCCTGTTTTTGTCATCATTTTATTATTTTAACATTTTTTTATTTAAGTACTATTTTTGTTTACTTTATTATCTTCTTTTATCATATTCACATTTAAATTTATAACCTCATTTTTTGTCGTTTTAAAATCTTCGCTTTCTATTTTTTGATTACATTTTAATAGTATCTTTCATTTTAATATATTTTTTAAATCTTCTATATATATATATATATATATATATATATATATATATATATATATATATATATATATATATATATATATATATTTATATATTATTTATAAAAACATACTGTATATAAGTACAACTTTTATCAAACAGAATACGTATATAAAAAGTTTTTAATTTTTAATTAAACATTTTCAAATTAAAAAGTACATTTTTTTTCAATTTAAAATTTTTTAACTCTATTCGATTGAATAATAAAAGTTTTATGACAATTTAATTACAAATTTTACTTTGATAAAAATAAATTAAATTCTCAATACTTTTGAGTTTTTTCTTATTTAAAAATGTTGGTTCGGGTTGTATTAAATCGATTTCGTTTGTTATTTTTTACTTAAGGGTACAATTCGTATCAAATTGCATAATAATAATATAGAGGGCAATGAGTATACTTTATTCAAATGCCTTAATTCCTTTAATAGTGTTTTAATCATTCTTTTTTTCGTTAAACAATAAATAAAAAGAATTAAGTTTTTTCTTTGTTGACTTTTCTGAATAGCTTTGTGTTGGTATGATTATTTGTTATATATCTGAGATTAAGTTTTTTTTTAAATTATGTGAATATAGTGCTTTCGAGCTTTCACACAAATGTATTTGAACGTACAGTTTTGATCCCACCTATGCCTAAGATATACAACTGGTGGTCAATTAAAAAAAACTGAGCTGGGTAGGTCTTGAAATTATCTGCGGCATTCGATAATTTTGTAACAAAGTAGTCTGCTGATACAAAGTTTAGGTTAGAATTTGAGGTATTTAAATAACAACGCGTTATTTTGCAGTACTTTTGTTATATTGTAAAAATAGTTAAATTAAATTAATTCCAAAGCCCTTTTTTTACTTTTTGAAATCTTAATATTTTAATTAATACATTAAACTTTTTATTAGTAAATTTAAGAATCCTTTTTATTTTTTGAAAAGGTGTTTTATTGATTTGGTGAACGCGACAGCTTATCCTAAGTACACAAAGGGCCGTAATGTATTCAAACATTGTTACGATCCCGTTTTGTTAATAAAGTCAACAAAATTATTACTTACAGTGATTGAGACAAGAATCTTGAGAGCGTGTGTTTCGATGTTCGAAGACCCTCAAACATTGCTGGGTGTGTTGGAACAAGTAACATTTACGTTGCACTCACAAAGAAAAACACAACGACTTATAAATTTAATAACAATTTAATGCACTTAATCACGTCAATATTTTGAATAAAATCTGGCAAACATAGTAAGAAGCGATTCTCGTTTTGACTGATTGTAGACAATTAAATTTTTTTGTGCTTTGTTTGGAGATATCATTTTAGGAAACAATGGATGGGAGATACTACGTGTGCGGAAGCTTTTGTGTATGTGTGTCCGGTAAAGCTTTAAAAGCTCGACAGATAAGATGACTCTTACGACAAAGCTTCTGTGCTTTTAGCAATATCAAAACTAACGCCTACATTCGCAACCAATTTTTCAAAAACAACATAAAATTAACTCACAAACTGCCTGTTACGTAGTCATTTGTTATAATTAAATCACATAAATTCGACGTTAATTTAAAATATATCATTATAGTATTGCTTACGTTAACAAAGAAAAATTTTTTATTTATAGTAATTTGACGTTTATTGACGTAAAAAATTAAAAAAAAATTCTTTGAGATAAAATCGAAGATGCTTATGAAACGTTCTCTCAATTACTTTGATGTTTTATATCCTTGATTTTAGATGCGCTAACTACAAGTTACTCAAACAATACACGCAATTTAAATTTAGGAGATGCAACTATGTTGTTCTCCCCAACGACTTTTATTTAAATTTCTACGGTTTAAGATATTAAAATAGAAATTTTAAATAAAACACACAATATTCGCAAAATTTCCGTATAAGGAAACGTTACTCAAAGAATGCGGAATATCAACAAACACGGTCAGCATTTCGTAAAACGCAATGCTGACAATCAGGAAAAAATTCAAGCGACCTTGCCGGCTTTGCAAATATCACGTATGTATAATAAGTTAAGCGCAAAGTTTAATGTAATTCAGAACAACAGTAGAGTACGCACTCACGTTTCACGATACCGTGTCGCATATCGTAAGAACGTACTACGCATTCATATTAATGTCAGCACTTATTTAATTAATAACTAGTGTAACATAAACTAATAAATCGCACGTAAAACCGACATTGACGTTCTTTCTTCCTCAGATAGTTATTCAACCCCATAACTCCACAAATGTAAAAAATATTACAGTTAAAAGAGTTACGAGTTTTATGACGTAATTTTCACAAAAAAGGAGAGAAGGAAAATTGTATTGTTAAAAATAAGTTAAAAATAACAAAAAGTAGAAAGGAAAAAATAAAAATATGAATCAAAAATAAGAAAAATAAATTTAAAAGATAAAACATGCTATGGAAAAGATATCTTAAAATATAAGATGCGGAGGGAAAATATAAATTGACAAGAGAGAAAAAAGTGTATAAAAATGTAAGGAGAAAAGAAGATGACTAAAAAGTAAAAAAGAAATAAAAATAGAAACAAAATTAAGAAAAATGGAGTGAACATTAGATCAAAAAAAAAAGAACAACAATAGAGAATGAAGATGAAGTAGGATTTTTTTATATACATGACATTTATACAAAGAACAAAGATATACAGATTCAAACACTATATAGAGCTCTACTTCTAGATTTTAATTGAAGAAGAAGAAGATTTGTAGAACATTTTGAAATTAAGAACATATATATAATCTAAACATAACAAAAAGTAAAAGAAACCGCATGTCGCAGCACACTTTTACTGTTAATCGGAGACTGATCTTACTGATATGAATTCATCAAAATGATATCTGCAGATAACTCCATCAATTTAAACTGTGAATAACAAGTGAGCAAGAAGAAGCAGAATTTTAACTAAACCCCCAAAAGAAAATTAGAGTTTAGATCAAAAGTTTACTTTAAAGATAAGCTCATTGTATGTTAGAACGTCTTCAAATTCTAAACACTCTTAGATTTTATTGTAAAAACAATCGCAATGGTTTGTTTCTTAAATAAGTGTAGAGTATCAAAAAAACAACATTCAGACACCTTTTATGACCTTGAATCTCATCTTACTGCTACGTAATTATCAACAGAAAATTAAAGATCAACCTCTTGAAGTTCCATAAAAAACACCTTTTAGACAAGACCATATATTTGTAAGACAAGAAGAAGAAGAAGAAGAATTTTAACTAAACTCTCAAAAGAAGAAAATCAGTGTGGTGTAAGAAAAGGCATTCTTAGTTTTGATGGACAATACCTAATTTGGGTTTTGGACGTTAGACCAAAATTTTCTGAGCTTAATAATGAAGATAAATTTGAAGATAAGCTTATTGATTGTTAGAACATCTTCGCGTTTTTTACCTAAAACTTAGAAAGTTTGAAAAATAATTATTGTTACGTTAAAGTCTTTCAATAATATAGAGTTTTCAAATGACTGTCTGCGGGCGTGACAAAAAAACCAAAGTGAAGAAACTATTCAGTATTCTTAGAAATAATAGGGTGATAAAGTTGAAATTATTGATTTGGAACCTTTAAGTCATGGTCGAAGCAGAAATTATATGTCTATGAAAGATTAAGCAACACTTGCAAATGAAGAAAGGTGTAGTATGTGAAAACAAAGTGCATACTGAAGAAACTTCATAAAAATTTTCAAGTAAACAAAGAAAAGCAGTGCGTGGGAGTCATACAAAACCGAACAAAAGAAACTCGTTCAAGGGCTACTATTTCTGTAAAAAAGAATTACGAGATAGAAAATATATGAAAGTTCGAAGATCTTTTACGAACTTAGATCCTGATCTTTTGACGTTTTGACCATATCTGCTGATCGAATTTTAGAAGTTTTAGACCCTTCGGAAAGTGACTCTTCGTTTAACCTAAAATAACGAGTGTCAGTCTTTAAACCAAAAGTTTGGTAAATGGTGTTCAATTCGAAGATCAATTTGTGGAGTGATAAAAACTCATTCAAAGCCTACTGTATAGAATTAAAAGAGAATGTAATCGTGTACGAATTGCTGTATAAAAAAAAAGAAAATCACCACATATGGCTCTAGCTCTAGATTTTAATCAAAGAAACAATTAAGATTTTAAAAAAGAACATCTAAAATTGCTCCCATAAAAAAAGCGGGATGTCGTAACACTGTCTTGCTGAGGAGGAAAGGAGTCGGAGACGTGCTTAAATATGCTAAATCAAACTTTTGAACGTACACACAAAAATAGAAATAAAAAACTGAAACAAAAATTCTTATCAGAAATCAATTCTGAGACTTTATTTTTCAGAAAAAATGCATTAAAGCACAAAAATAAAAATGAAAAACTAAAACAAAATTCAATTCTGAGTCAACTTGATTTATTTAAAATGTAGTAAAGTACAAAAAATAAAAATTAGAACATAAATTCTTATCAGAAATCAATTCTAAGTTAACTTAATTTTATAAAAAACGGTAAATGCACAAAAATAAAAACTGAAACAAAATTCATATAAGAAATCAATTCCGTGACAACATAATAAAAAAATGAAAAAATTAGAACAAAAATTCGTATCAGAAATCAATCCTAAGTCAACTTGATTTTCAAGAAAAATAGTAATAAAGCACAAAAATAAAAATGAAAAACTGAAACAAAATTCTTATTAGAAATCAATTCTGAGTCAACTTAATTTAAAAAATAAGCAGTAAAACGCAAAAATAAAAATGAAAAATTATAACAAAATTACTCATCAAAAATTAATTCTAAGTCAACTTGATCTAAAAAAAAAAACAGTAAATGCACAAAATAAACAATTTCGAGGACAACATAATAAAGTAAAAAAATAAAAATTAGAACAAAATTCTTATCAGAAATCAATTCTAAGTCAACTTGATTTTTCAAGAAAATTAATAATAAAACACAAAAATAAAAATAAAAAACTGAAACAAAAATTCTTATTAGAAATCAATTCTGAGTAAATTTGATTTAAAAAATAAGCAGTAAAGCACAAAAATAAAAATGAAAAATTATAACAAAATTACTCATCAGAAATTAATTCTGAGTCAACTTGATTTTTAAAAAAAAACAGTAAATGCACAGAAATAAGAAATTAAAACAAAAATTCATGTTAAAAATCAATTCCGCAACAACATAATCAAAAACAAATTTTTGTGGTAAAGCACAAAATAAAATTAAAACAAAATTCTCATCAGAATACAATTCCGAGTCAACTTGATTTTAAAAAAATGTAGTAAATTCAATTCTAGTCAACTTGATTTTTTAAGAAAAATAGTAATAATGCACAAAATAAAAATAAAAAACTGAAACAAAAATTCATATCAGAAATCGATTCCCAGTCAACATGATTTTGCAAAAAAAATAGTAAAAGCACAAATATACAAATGAAAAACTAAAACAAAAATACTTATCAGAAATCAATTCTGAGTCAACATGAATTAAAAAAATGACAAGTACAAAAAAAATTTACCAACCCAAAATTAAAATGTGAAGCAAAAATTCATTTCAGAAATCAATTTCGAGTCAAGTTGATAAAAAAAAATAGTTAAAGCACAAAAATAAAAATGTTAAAGAAAAATTCATATTCTGAATCGACTTGATTTATCACTTGAAGTATGTAACTTGCTAAACCAAACACTTAATGTCATGAGGAAACACTATTCTAAAAAAAATTACTCGACAAAGCAATAGTATGGATAAAAAAAGTGGCGCTGAATAACGTAGATTTTAAATATTGTACCTTAGATTTGTTCTAAAACAATTGTTTTGTAAAACGTGTTACTAATTAGTTAATAAGAACACTTTTCTAGAAAACGTTTTATTTAAAATATTATCATTCTTATAACGACAATTTTTTTATGCAGACCAAATTTATACATAGAACACTATTCTAAGAAATTCAAATTTTTAAATTTTTAGAACGTGCATTACAAATGAAATGTAGCAATTAAAAACGTGGAACACTATTCTAAATAATTTACTTAAATTTTTCGAAATATCGTTTCAATATCCATTTGAAAGAGTTTTTTTGTACTAGTATGTGTCGGCATTAAACCAAAGAATAATGTGTAGAAAAGTGTTCTATTAATTTTATTTTACTGTAGAATAATTAAAATAATTTTGGTCAAATGCAAATTTTAAGTAAATTTAATGTCATATGTAGAACACTATTCTAAAAAAATTTTTTTGTGAAAGGTTTAAAAAAAAAACCACGTGACGATTGAAATTCGTATTTATTCTAAAATATAATTAAATGCAAAGAACACTATTCTGAAAACCAACGTTTTTGCAACTCTACTCATCTCATTTCAAAATGAAAAGTTACAAAATAACATTGTGAAAAGTGCTTTCTATACATTGTATATTATTCTCTTTACTAAAACCAGTTCGAATTTGATGTGTAGAACACTATTCTAAAAATTATTTTTTCTATATTCAGTTAAATAATTAAAACCAGTTTTACACTGTTAAACGCAAAATTTAAGTGAAAGTGAATCGAATCAATTAGAACACTATTCTAAAATTTGTTTATAGAATCGAAAATTGATGATTTTATTTAAAAGTCTATTCTTTCAAAGAAAACTTAATCACAAAATCTGACAAAAGATTCTATTGTTCAAACACTTTCTTAATCTACATTAAGAGCGTGTTTTACAGAACCTCATTCTTGTTTTAATAAAGTCGAAAGCCAGAAAATAGAAATGGAACGGGGCATTTCAATTATTTTAAGACGCCAAAATTTGATTACATAGCAAAAACACGTACACATTGTCGCTACACATCACTAGTCAGATGTTAAGTCGAACAAGCATTTAGATAATCATTGAGAAAATAAATTACTGTTTACACCAAACAGATGTAAATTGTAATTCAATTTAAATGCTAATATGTCTTAACTGTAGACATCGATTGCTAGTTTCTTTTCTGAAACGCAAACAGCTTCTATATCTTTACGAGAACATAAAATTTTGTTGTTGCTTATAAAACTTTTAGTCGAATATAAAATGAAACGTAATGCTAATATCAATTATAGATAGCGCTTGAAATAGACAAACTATAATTTTTGTTTGTATTTTGACGTTGTCAACTTATATGGGTACAAAATGCTCTTTAATTTTATCATCACGAATCGAGTTTATATTAAGAAAATCTAATGACAATTTTGATGGAAAAAAATTGAAAACTTTGGTCCGTGCTTAAAATGAAACCGACCCTATAAAAAGTAACTTTTATTTTTGTATGTCAATGTTGTCAACTCGTATGGTTAGTGTATGTAATGTTCCCTCGCTTAGCGTTAAAACTAATACTCTCAGAGGATTTAGGATTAAAAGTGTAACTGTTTGTTTGAAGTACTCCGAGCCTGTAAGTAGAGTTTTGTAAACGAGAATAAAATCTTAGTGTGCTGTGCGCATATTCACAATCGATTATTCAGCAACAATTACTCAAAATACATTTGCAACTTCCTTATGTGTCCTCGTTCATCATTTGTGGAAAAAATGAGACTAATTGTCTGTCGGAGTACCATTTTTTAATGGGTTAGATATGCCAGCCCTCAAGTTTTTTCCGAATTAAAATTTGTATTCGACGCGCGTTACCTGTTGAATAATTCAACGCTTCCGATTGTATTTAAATCTTAACAAGTTCTTAACGAAAACAACCCCGTGAAATGCAAGAAATAATTTGAATTACAATAATTAAGGCTAGAACACGATTTTACCCGATCAAACGATTGACGATCGCTCGTATGTACGAGCTGCAGCAAAAGATAATCCGTAAAACAAATTTTCGTAGACCATTACAACGTAGAAGCAGTAAAACAATTTCTTTAATAGAGACACTAAATCTACAAAACAAGATAAAATGTAATAAACCTCGAAATATATTATCAAATTAACTTAAACATAAAATAATAATTATGAGTTACTGCGGTAATTTAGTTTATGTTACCAGAAATCCTAATAAAATTGCGTTGGTTGCATTAGAAGAATTTTTTAAATCAAAGTACGCTTCGGTTAATTTTTATAGATATTTAAGGTTAGAAGTGTACATGACGTCATGAACACGCCTACTTCTGCAACGTCAGCAATGCGAATATCCAATTACAAAAATTCTATAGCGTAAATTAATATTCAGACGTATTGTTTTTACGACGCGACGAGCACAAAATACTAATTATATTGTCTGTTCGTACGACGCATTTGTGTTATTATTAAATTTTTTTCATAAACAGGACGTGGTTGCAAAACTGTGCGTCCAAACCATTTACAATTAAAACAATAAAAAAAATGTTTTTCAATATTTATTAATTTTTAGCGGCGCCTTTACGCAAACACGTTGTCGCAATCAATCATCTTTGACGGGTATACTTAAACCCCATTTGCTTATCATACCGTTTTTGACAAGCTATATCTGTATCTGAAAAAATGTATTCCAGAAACATTGGCAATGTACTATCTGACCTGTAAAATTTAATTACAACCCGAGCTTTTCTTAAAAAAGACCAGACGCTTCAAACGCTCTAAGCATCTTCATTAACCTAAATTTCTTTCAATATTAACGCCGCAGCCACATAATTACTAAGACAAAAATCATGGTTTTCATGCTTGCAATTAAAACTAGAGAATCAAAAAAAAAATCGAGCTGGGTTTGACGTTCTGAATTGCTATCTCTAAACAAATCACAACAAATGCGTTTTGTGTTATTCTTCGACTTGTTCAATTTACCAACTCTGCGAGCTTTTATTTTATTACCGACTTTTGTGCAAATCAAATCAATTTGATTTGTTTAAATTTTCGGAAACCTTGAGAATTTCATCTAAAATATAACAATTAATCGTTCGCAAATAATGCCCCATTTTTCTCTCCGCAACTTGTTAACCATACAAAAACGTTTAATATTCTCAACACGTTTTCTCAATTTAACAAGCGAACCTAAATAAATAACATTACATCATTAACCTCAAAATTTATTTAAGCGAATAATTCTGCGTGCAATTTCAAAAACCAATGATCAGCAAAAATTTGCTCGAATCGACTGGAAACGCAATTATCGGAAACGAACGCGCGTCTGTTGTTTTTTTATGCTTTCGAGTTTACATCAAAAAAGACAACTTTGACTTGACACGGACCAAATCATACTTGAATCGAGTGCGTAAATCACGAATAAAAATTCAATCACTTTTCGGAGACGCCAGCTGAAGAGCGGAATATAAATTTCGTATTGATCTGCTGTAGATTAACGAGCAATGTCCTGTTGTTATTTATGCCTTAATTAAAAAACAATGGACTGCTTTATTAAAAACAACGTTTAATGTTTTTGCATACGGGTCGATAAAACCAATGTTGCCCGATTTAAAGTAATAAAGTCTATGCAACATCTGAAAGATTAAGAGTTAAGCTAACGAACGTTAATCTTTTATTTTGGTTAAGAACGCAATGTATTTCTTATTTAAGTATCAAAAGATATATCACAATGATTTTAAAGTACTCTTGCCCATTAAGTCATTAAATTACTTTATAAGCTTACAATTAAATGTGTAATAAAAGTTTACAATTTTCGCCGACGTCTAAGTTTATTTAAATTTTACGGCAAAATAATTCAATT
The DNA here is from genome assembly GCA_030710515.1 of Abscondita cerata. NCBI lineage: Eukaryota > Metazoa > Arthropoda > Insecta > Coleoptera > Lampyridae > Abscondita > Abscondita cerata. The sequence continues at coordinate 227,453 of JALBCR010000778.1, read as the reverse complement.
TGTATCGAATTATAACCTGACAACCGTTGATTCAAAATTTGCCCCAAGTTGGGCGCCAAAATTACCGAAATCTGTTGATGTCATCAACTTTTATGGGTCTAAAATGCTTACCCCGCCTTAGATTAAAGTAGCGTTTATAATTAAAACAATCTTGCTTTCTTAAAAAAAGAAAACAATCATAGATGGCGCTATTTTGTTTAGTGCTAAAGTTAATACTACCACAAATTAAGTAACGGTTTTTAATTAAAAATAAAGTCTGAGGTAATAATTATTGCAAGTAGAACTTGATTAGTTTTATATAGAGTTAAAACTATGGTTGAATGAAAGAAAAGTATTCAATTAAAGGATACGGTTGCGCCTCTCTTTCATTCTTTAGTAACAAAACTAATGCTATTAGAAATTATGTAACTTAAAGTTTGGTTTAAAATGCACAATAAATTTTGGTAAATAGGTTTTGAAAGCAATTAGGTTAGAAACATTTTTAGCATTAACCTTCTTCTCGTTCATCGATTAAATAATATCTACATTTAGATTAATATTAGTTGTTTTTTTACTATAAATAGCATTTTTAATAATTAATATTTTATAAATTTATAAATTTAATCATCACTTGAACACCCGGCAATTTTTTTCTTAAGTTGGGGCAAATGTTGTACCAAAACATTCAGAAACGAAAAGAAATAGGTTTAAGACTAATAGAAGACGAATATAAGGAAAAAATAAGGTTTCAAAAAACATTATTTTTTTAAATACAAAATAAACCGTTTAAAGTTAAAAGTTTATACTATATTGATGTCATCAATTCGTATGGACATGAAATGTCCAACGTCTCTTCAGTTTCATAATCACAATTTGTTAATGGAAAATAAAAATCAAACGTTCAAAAACTTTACCTTTTCGTAAATATCTGTAGATACTGAATGCTCGACACCGACTTAGTTTTATAATAAACACAACTAGAGATAAACTGAGACAATTTACATGCGAGAATAAAGAAAATGTAATGCATTATAGATGGTGTTCTCTCTTTTAGAGCTAAAGTTAATTTTCCAGGAAATTAAGCAATCTAAAGCAATGTTTGCTAAAAGTTTATACAAGTAAAGTTTTGTAGCCGAATGGGGTAGACAAAAGCATAGTGTACAAAACGTTAAAGTTAATATCAATTTTTAATTTGTTTCTATTTATTAAATTCGTTTTTTTTATTTTGCCTCAAGTTGGGGCTAAATATGACCAAGCTTTATCTAAAAATTTATGTTTAAATGCTGCCGCTATAATTTTATTAAGTTTATATTTACGTATTCTTCGGTATTGACTTATTAATTTATCTTAGTCTGTTATATACTTGTACAAAAGTACAGTAATCGCTTAAAGCCCAACATTAAATATTTTGATTTATCCTTTCACTATTTGATCGTATTTTTCAAATAATCAACCCCTAATTATTTAAACAAAATTGTTAAATAGAAAAGATAAAACTTTTTGACAACCGCCTTTGTATAATGCCGTAGTCAAATCGTATGGGTATGAAATGCATAATCATAATTATAATCAAAACTGAGACAATCACGACATATTGGCACACGCGCGTTGTTTTTATTTATTTATTTCATAACAATTGACTTTCATGTTGCGCCAAATTTGACTATTCTCTAATCTTTGCGGTTTTAATGTTAAAAAAAACTTTTAACTTTTGGTTTGTTTATTTTAATGCTACTGCTTTAATTTTTTGTTTTTTCTAATGTTTTTTTATTACTCAAAAACATTTTTTATGTTATAATACTAAAACATTCAAAAACAATTTTTTGCACATTTAAATCCCTTTAAAATGTAATAGAATTAAACTCATATTAAGCAAATCAAATATTGCTTGTCAACTAATTTTGAGTCTTTCCCAAATTTGACGTTTTTGTTGTTTGCAAAGATTATATCAATAAAGTCAAATATGGCTTAGGTATAATCAATTAATTTGAAAAAAAGTACTTTTCATTTTAGAAAGATTCTACTGCAGCACGTTACTTATTATTCATTAATTTTGAATTCGTTCAAAGATTCATACTATTTATTTTTATATAGTTAATTTTGGATTTTTTCATCTCAACAATTTGTAATTGTACAAATAATTTCTATTTCTAGCTTTAATAAGTTTGTTAGAGACCAACATTTTAAAATAACTACCGATTGTGTAAAATCTAACTTTTAACTTGTCTAATTTTTTTTGCATGTTGATGTTGTCAACGTGTATGGGGCAATGCTCAGTACTGACCCAAGTTTATAATAACGTCTAGAACTAAAATTGAGTAAAATACGCTATAATTTGCATGCTTAACTCGATTGAGTAATTTATGCAATTTCATAGAATTCATGTTTTTAATCGTCAACTTGTTTGGTTTTTATAGGTTAACAGGTTAGGCGCCAAATATGACTATACCTAATTGTTGCAATTTTTAATATTAGAAAACCATTTTGTGCTTGTATTTACGAAATTTTTTTTGCTTTTCTTCTATAATTTGAAAATCATAAGAAAGTTATTTAATTTTTGTCTCAAGGTGAGCGCCAAACATTGAAAACGCCTTAAAAAATTTTTAAAATATTAAGAAATTGAACAAACAGTTATCAGCACATTTCAAAATGTTTTATTTTTTACATCATTTCCTTGTATTTTTCGAGTCAACCATTTTAGTTGTGTAATTACAACTAAGATAATCGCGTTATAATGTGCATACATTTATTCATTAAAATAAAAATGCTTAAGGTAAACTAAGTTTCCAATAACAATTTCAGTATCTTAAAAGTAATCTTAAAGTGCTAAAAAGTATAAAACATTTTTATTGTTATAAACCTATTTCAAGCTGGGTGCCAAATACGAATTTAATTTGTCTGTTTTTGTAATTATTCTTGATTACTGTATTATGTTCTTTTATATCAGATTTTAATCTAAAACATACACAAAAATACATTAATCGTTGGAAGACTAATACTACAAGAAAATGATAGAAAAGGGAATAAGAAATAATTATCAGAGCACTCTAAAAGCGCAAAATTTTTCATTTTACGCCTCATCACCCACGCGTATTTTTCCAAACAACTATCACTTAATTATTTTAGCCAAATTTAGTTAATTAAAGACGAAAATTTTGAAATAACGTTTGTATATTGATATGAACAATTCGTGCGGTTACTGGATGCGCCAGTTAAAACTGAAACAATCGGGTAATAATTTGCATGCTTGATTAACGATTAAACCAAACTACTCAAGTATTAACTGTTGAGTTTAATATACGTTTTAATAACCTAATTAACAGTTTAAACTTAGCTAAGACATTAATTAACTTCTCGGGTAATTTATTACGTTATCAGAGACTCAAATAGCGGATTTGCACAAATTTTTGTTCTGATTTAAAAGCAACAGTTACAATGAAAGTAGGTTTCTAATGATAACAGCTTTACGCATTTGAATTAATGTTTTGAATAAATAAAGTACGTTTGCACGAGACAGTCTTTCAATTAATTTAATAGCTTATTGTATAGTTCGGTTATTGCAAGACTCGTTGGAATTGCAAATTCATTTATTAAAAGTTTGAATTAGATCGGGCACTTTTCGTAATGATGGAATGAGGATTACGTTGTAATACAAAGAAATCACGTCTGGGAGAAAATTGTTATCGATCATTTTAAACTAAATCAAAGGTTTTACAATTTTGGTAAAACTGCTTTTGAACCTTAACTCTAAAGACTGCTTTTATTGTTTGCCGAATAATGTTTCGGAAATACCCGATCAGTTTCTTTCGTCTACGTAGAATACGATTAATCTCCTCTAGACGTACACGGGGCGAGAGCATAAAAAGAGAATAAAACAATTTTAATAATAAAAGTTAAATAAAAATCAATTATACAACGTTTTGAACCAGCGTAAAGAGCTTCATCAGAGCAAAAACTTGAAACAAACAACGAGGGCTCAAAGTATACTACTAAAAGTCAGGTAATCAACGTGAAATTAATTATATTTTTCCTTTTTGATAGATTATCCTTCTTGGTAGAGAGGGTTATTTAAAAAAACTTGCTTATTTTTGATTCAATTTTAAGCAACGTTTCGAACGCTTTTTTTTAATTGATGCTTCCTTCATCAGGCTTTGATTGATGTAAAATAAGGTGGTCATGCATGAAGTTACTTTGATTGATGTAAATGGTGGTAATCATTTGTATAAAAACTTCATGCTGACCACCTTTTTTTAAATCAACCCTCTCCACTAAGGAAGAAGCAATCTATAAAAACGAACGAAATGAATTGATTTAAAAATTTTGAGTCAAACATAAGCGAGTTTTTTTAAACAACCCTCTCCACCAAGAAGGATAGATCTTAGATAAAAGGAACAATTCAATTTAATTAATTTAAAAAATTTTGGAAAACATTTCAAATTAGTAATCAACTTGTCAACCAAGACAATTCTTTTCAAGTTCAATTATCTTTTTCTTTTTTTTAAATTTACATAGAAAGGAATGTATCAAATATGATTTTTCACAATCAAAAGACAAAAAATTTTATTCACATTTTTCAACTTTATGTCACTAAGTGCTTACCATCAGAAGGTCTTTTATAACCCGTTCTATTACAATATTAACTTTGAATAGTTTTCCTTAAATATCTTTTATTCATTATATTTATCAGAAATGTTAAGTGCGCGCGCGTGTGTATGTGGTGGGTTCGTTTAAGTATTTCATGAATTATGCAAACCCTAAGACGACATAATCTCAGAAATTCCAACCTACTTTTCCATTATATTACGCACTCAATGCTTGACATCAAGAAGGCACTTTTCTAGCAGTCTTGGTATTTATTGCGCAATTTGTTTGAGTTTAAGGAAGAGGTTTTAGTTCTTGTATGCGTTATTTAGTTTTTTTTTAAAACCAAAATCAATAGATTACCGTACGAATTAGTGGCATCACAATTAAAATAGATCGCGTTTAGTAGATTTTGTTTTAAATAAAGAAAATACAATTTTTGATATTACAACAAACAATCAACATTTGGGTAACCACTTACTGACAATAAATAAGTAAAAAGTTGATGTTCCGTATGAATTTGTTTCGTCGAGGTATTTGACTTCCATAATCCCGTTTGTTTTACTCTAACCCGAAGATAATGCTAAAACCCAAAAAGTTTTATGATCGTTTCGAGAGCTATAACTTTTGCTCTAAAGAACTTTATTTAAATTAAGATACATTAGAGCGCAAACTTTTAATTTTTAAAATTTTTCTCGTGTAATTGGAAACTTCAAAATAAAGAAAAGCTAAACAAACTCGTTCAAGCAAATTTTCGAAAAAAAAATATTTACAAGACGTCGAATTCGTTATTTGGATTTCAGTGTCTTCGAAAAAACGATTCTTTTCTCAAACTCAAGTTTGCTTGTATGTGCAAAACTGATTAAACTGATAATAATATTTTATTAACATTAAACAATTTATGAATGCAGTTTAAAACGTTTTTTGTGAGTAACCTTTAATGGATAATTTAACGGACTGATGCGAATGTTAATTTTCGAAAGTTTCTGAATTCAGTAGCTGTGCGGTTTTATAACAAAATGGTTTAGTTGTCTAGAAAGTTTTATGAATTAAACTTAGTGCTACTAATTAACATTTTTGTGGCATTATTTTACACATTTTAATGATAAGCGTTCGTTTAATCCAAAACACAATTATTATTGCAAAAATAATTGTCATTTTGTATTAAACTGAAACATAATTTTTAATCTAACATTGATTACATTAAAAACCTATTAAATAAATACTGCATTACAGTATATATAATTTATCAGTAATTGATGCCCTATTTTTTGTTGATATGTTTTAAAATAACTACATTTTGATTTAATTCGTTCATATGCAATAAGAGAATGTGGGACACAAAAATACAATAAATATGGATACGAAATCGAAGGCGTTTACGTTTGGATTTTGATATTGTAAACCCTGTCAGGTATACAATATAGTTAATACTTTCTGATAAACACTCCGCGCAACAATTATCGCATCACACCTATTTTCATAAAATTGTGTGGATTCATGGAATACCCATGGTGCATTGTTGTATATAATGTGAGTACATGTCGATGAGAACAAAACACGTTAAAATTCCACCCACCAAAAAAAAAAGACTGTGAAAAAGAAAAAAAATTCCATTTTTGTTTAATTCTTTTCACTAAATCTGATAAACTTTAATAACAAGTATTGTCCCCTCTTACTCTTACAAAGGCCTGTAGTCGACTACTTTGTGACAGTGCTCCAACAGTCTTATGGCGTCCCACTCGTCCAGTAAAGCATGTTCCAGGCCTCTTAGAGCAGCTCTACACTGCCGTAGTTGCTTTTGCAAATAGTCCGGGTTTTGTGCTGGCAGGCCAGTTTATAGTGGGCACTTCAATCTCCAACATATAATTTTGCACTATATGTACTAAGTGCGGGCAAGCATTATCATGCATAAACAGAAAATCTCCAATGAAAGGAGCGTACTGCATGACGTGAGTCTCTAAAACCTATGTTATATAACGTACAACTGTAAGGTTTTCGATTCCGAAACGTTTCCAATTCCGTACGACCTTTTAAAAAATTTTCCCTCATACCATCGCGTCAAGCCGCCACTACGAAAATGATCTCGGTCGATAAACAAAATTGCTCTGGGAAAATCGCACGCCAAGCCTACGCGTAAACGTGAGTAAATGTCTCATCGGAGGCGATCCATAACACAAAATCACTTACTCCTATGACAAAAAAGTACACACCGCCAGTCTAATCTCCTTCCCAATTAATGTGAATAGTTTGACAAATTTTGAATACAGTTTTCTACGAAAAATTTCAATAAAAGAACTACGATCGTTTTTTAAATTTTGGATTTTATCAATTGATAGGAGTTACAAGCCAATTTCAAAAATGCATTTAAAAATATTTTAACATTTGTGTTCAAAAGTTATTTCACTTTTAAAATTTTTTAAAAATGTCGACTTTTTGTTAGTTTTATTTGATTTTCAAAAAATTTTAAAAGTGAAATAACTCTAGAACACAAAATATTTTTAAATGCATTTTAGAAATTGGCTTGCAACTTTTTATCGTATGATATATTACACGATTGTGTACATGGAATACTTTTTGAGATATTTACGAATATATGTTTGACCTTTGACCTCAAACACGACCTTACCTAATCAAATTTTAAATTTTTTTAAATTTAATTCAACTTGTCTTATAAATAATATTATTATTAAAATCCGTCAAAAGCCAAAAATTTAAAAAAAACGAGAGTAGTTCTTTAAAAAAAATTAATTAATAGATTGAAAGAAATTGCAAAAGTTTAATACATAATTTTTTAAAGCTATTTATTACTAAATTTTTCTAAAAATTGATCAACGTCAACACATTCAAATTCACCCTCAAACATACGCTACGTATGCACTACAATGTCGCCGGTAGCCATAATTTTGAGATCAAATATTTTTGTTTTAAGAAACACTAACATTTTTATTCTTTGATACGTTTTTCATAATTATAAAAATTATATTTATTACTAAATTTGCTTAAAAATTAATAAACTCCAACACGTGCAAATTTACCCTTGACTGTACTCTACATATGGATTATAATGTCGCGCAGAGCTATAACTTTGAGATCAAATATTTCCATTTTAAAAATATTATACCTTTCATTTTTATATGTTATTTATAATTATTTAAATTATTTATTACAAAATATGCTTAAAAATTTTTCACGCCAACACGTTCAAATTCACCCTTGAACGTACTTTGAATATGGGCGTATCCATAAATTTAAGATCATATATTTTTGATTTAAAACACATTAACATTTGTATTCATTGATATGTTTTTTTACTTATATAAACTATTTATTCTAATTTGGCTTTCGTTCCTGCCAACACATTTAAATTCACTCCTGAAACATACTGTACGTCTGGACTATAATCAAGCCATAACTTTGAGATTAAATGTTTTGAATTCAAACAATATTAGCTTCTAACACGTTCAAATTCACCTTGGAACGTACTTTAGGTACACTCATGAAATTTAAAACTTGGACACCACAATTTCTGTAAACAAAGTTTGCACATTGTGAAGCGGGCTTAAGGGTATCATTTACAATTCTAACAGCAGGTAGTCTCAGCAGGGGTTATCTTATAGAAGGACTGTAGAATGAATCATTACACTAAGCACGTTTTAGAAAATAGGTAATTTACGTTGCTTACTTAATTTTTTCTTTAAAGAATATATTTGAAGGTATCGCTAATTAAACACCATAGCTCGATTAATTATCGAATCAAAATTTTGTTTAGGAAATGTTTACAAAATAAAATTAGAAATAATTTTGATTTAAAAAACGTCTACAAGCAATAACTTTTAAATTAAATCAAAAAACTAAACATGGTTATTTGGGTTGACTGATTATTACTTATTTTTAAATAAATCTAACCTACTAATTATTGTAAGTTATTAAAAAAATCATTAAACTCTCTATTCATAATATTTAGTCCTTACAAAATGTATATTTTATGACGTTTCATTTTTTTTTCTGTAGTTAATATAAAAGTGAAAATAAAAACTAAGGCAATTCTTATTGTCAACGTATATATTTAGTTTTTGACAAGAATTTATTACATAATTATAATTAAGATACCAAGTTATAGTTTAAAATTAAATGAAAACGTTTTTTTAAATAAAGGTATTACTATATAAATAAATATAAGAAATCAATAATGGGTGTGACCTCCATTATTATTGATACATTCTTGGAGGCGTCTGCTCATTGACGCTATCAAGGTATCAATATAATTAATATTAATCGTTTCCCATGCGGTATCAATGGCTGCAATTAGTGCATTACGGTTTACTGGTATAAAATTTGGCCCTTGTTGTCTTCGGATAACAGCAAGTATTCGAGCCCAAACATTTTCGATAATGTTAAAATCTGGGCTTTTGCTGGCCAGGGTAACAGCTCCAAGTTATTTGCTTGTATCAAGTTGCGCACAACCTGCGAAGTATGAGGGTCATCATATCCCGATAGTTAATCGATACCTTCAAATATTCTTAAAGAAAAAAATTAAGTAACAACTTAAATTTACCTATTTTTCTAAAACGTGCTTAGTGTAATGATTCATTCTACAGTCCTTCTATAAGATAACCCCTGCTGAGACTACCTGTTATTAGAATTGTAATAGATACCCTTAAGCCCGCTTTCACAATGTGCAAACTTTTGTTTACAGAAATTGTGGTGACCAAGTTTTAAATTTCATGAGTGTACGGCTATAATGTCGGGGGTAGTCATAAATTTGAGGTCAAATATTTTTGATTTACTAAACAATACTACTTCTATTCTTTGTGTGTTGTGTATAATTATAAACCTTTTATTAATTTTTATAGAATTCATCCACGCCAAATCATTCAAAATTTACCATCAAATATACTCTATGTGTATGGGCTATAATCTCACACATGCCATAATTTTGAGATCAAATATTTTTGTTTTTAGAAATATTAATATTTTTGATAGGTTGTTTATACTTATAACAACTATTTATTGTTAAATTTGCTTAAAATTTATTCCATGCCACATTTAAATATACCTCCAACTTACTCTGTCTATGGACTATAATCTCGCGCTGTAGCCATAATTTTGACATAAAATATTTTTGTTTTTAAGATATATTAACATTTTTATTGTTTCATAAGTTGTTTATAATTATACAAACTAATTATTACTAAGTTTGCTTGAAAATTAATCCACGCCAACACGTTTAAATTCGCCCCCGAACGTACTCTACGTATGGACATAATCACTAGCGTAACCAAAATTTTAAGTTCAAATGTTTTTAATTCAAAATATATTGGCTTTTATTCTTTGATATAATGTTTATAATTATAAAAACTACTTATTACTAATTTGGCCTATAAAATTGATTTACACCAACACGTTCAAATTCGCTCTTGAACTTACTCTAGGTATGGACTATAATTTCGCGTGTTGCCATAATTTTGAGATTAAATATTCTTGTTTTAAGAAATATTAACATTTTTATTCTTTAATATATTGTTTATAATTATAAAAACTATATACTACTAAGTTTGCATAAAAATTAATCCACGTCAACACGTTTAAATTCACCCTCGAACGTACTCTACGTATGGACATAATCTCGACCGTAGCCAAAATTTTAGGTTCAAATATTTTTAATTCAAAAATATATTGACTTTTGATTCTTCGATATACTGTTTGTAATTATAAAAACTATTTATTACTAAGTTTGCTTAAAACTTGATCCACGCCAACACGTTTATTGCCCTCAAACGTATTCTACGTATGGACTATAATCTCGGAGTTTAGCCAAAATTTTCAGTTCAAATATTTTTAATTCAAAATATATTGATTTATTATTCTTCAATAATTGTTTATAATTGTAAAATCTATTTATTACTAAATTTGCCTTTAAATTGATTCACACTAACACGTTCAAATTCACCCTCGAACGTACTCTACGTATGGACATAATTTCAACCGTAGCCAAAATTTTAACTTCAAATGTTTTTAATTCAAAATATATTGATTTATTATTCTTTCAATAATTGTTTATAATTGTAAAAACTATTTATTACTAAATTGGCCTTTAAATTGATTCACACTAACACGTTCAAATTCACCCTGAACATTACTCTGCGTATGAACATAATTTCAGCCGTAGCCAAAATTTTAAGATCAAATAGTTTTTTAATTCAAAAATATTAATTTTTATTCTTCAATAATTGTTTATAATTATAAAAACTATTTATTACTAAATTGGCATTTAAATTGATTCACGGTAACACGTTCAGATTCACCCTCGAACGGACTCTACGTATGGACATAATTTCAACCGTAGCCAAAATTTTAAGTTCAAATGTTTTTAATTCAAAAATATAGTGACTTTTTCGTTCTTCGATATACTGTTTTTGTAATTATAAGAACTATTTATTACTAAGTTTGCTTAAAAATTGATACACGCCAACACGTTTAAATTTGCCCTCAAACGTATTCTACGTATGGACTATAATCTCGGAGTTTAGCCAAAATTTTAAGTTCAAATGTTTTTTAATTAAAAATATATTAGATTTATTATTCTTCAATAATTGTTTATAATTGTAAAATCTATTTATTACTAAATTGGCCTTTAAATTGATTCACACTAACACGTTCAAATTCACCCTCGAACGTACTCTACGTATGGACATAATTTCAGCCGTAGCCAAAATTTTAAGTTCAAATGTTTTAATTCAAAATATATTGACTTTTAATTCTTGGATACATTGTTTAACTTTAATTGTAAAAGCACCCAGTCTCAAAATTGCCTCTCAAACTTACTCTGGCTATGGACTATATTATCTCGCGCGTAGCCATAACTTTAAAATCAAATATTTTGTTTAAAAAATATTAACATTTTATTCTTTGAAATGTTGTTTATAATTATAAAAACATTGATTACTAAATTATCTTAAAATTCATCTACGGCAACACGTTCAATTGCACCTTTTAACATAATTTTGTATGGACTATAATCTCGCGCGTAGCCATAATTTGAGATCAAATATTTTGTTTTAAAAATATTAACATTTTTATTGTTTAATAAGTTGTTTATAATTATAAAAACTATTTATTACTAAGTTTGCTTAAAATTGATCCACGCCAACACGTTTAAATTTGCCCTCAAACGTATTCTACGTATGGACTATAATCTCGAGTTTAGCCAAAATTTTAAGTTCAAATGTTTTTTTAATTCAAAATATATTGATTTATTATTCTTCAATAATTGTTTATAATTGTAAAATCTATTTATTACTAAATTGGCCTTTAAATTGATTCACACCAACACGTTCAAATTCACCCTCGAACATACTCTACGTATGGACATAATTTCAACCGTAGCCATAATTTTAAGTTCAAATGTTTTTAATTCAAAATATATTAATTTTTTTAATTCTTGGATACATTGTTTATCAATTGTAAAAGCACATTCAAATTTACTCTCAAACTTACTCTGGCTATGGACTATAATCTCGCGCGTAGCCATAACTTTAAAATCAAATATTTTGTTTAAAAATATTAACATTTTATTTTTGAAATGTTGTTTATAATTATAAAAAACCATTTATTACTAAATTATCTTAAAAATTCATCTACGGCAACACGTTCAAATGCACCTTTTAACATAATTTTTGTATGGACTATAATCTCGAGCGTAGCCATAATTTGAGATCAAATATTTTTGTTTTAAAAATATTAACATTTTTATTGTTTAATAAGTTGTTTATAATTATAAAAACTATTTATTACTAAGTTTGCTTGAAATTTGATCCACGCCAACACGTTTTCAAATTTGCCCTCAAACGTATTCTACGTATGAACTATAATCTCAAGTGTAGCCAAAATTTTAACTTCAAATGTTTTTAATTCAAAATATATTGACTTTATATTCTTTGATATATTGTTTATAATTATAAAAACTATTTATTACTCAATTGGCCTCAAAATTGATTCACATCAACACGTTCAAATTCACCTCCGAACTTACTCTGGCTATGGACTATAATCTCGCGTAGCCATAACTTTGAGTCAAATATTTTTTGTTTCAAAAAATATTAACATTTTTTTTTTTTGTATGTTGTTTATAATTATAAAAACTATTTATTACTAAATTATTTTAAAAATTTATCCACGCCAACACGTTCAAATTCACCCTTAAACGCATTTTCTATGGACTATAATCTCGCGCTAGCCATAACTTTTAGATCAAATATTTTGTTTTTAAAAATATTAACATTTTTATTGTTCGATATGTTGTTTATAATTATAAAAACTATTTATTACAAATTTTCATAAAAAATTGATCCACGCCAACACGTTCAAATTTGTCTTCAAACGTATTCTACGTATGGACTATAATCTCGAGTTTAGCCAAAATTTTAAGTTCAAATATTTTTAATTCAAAATATATTGACTTTTATTCTTGGATATGTTGTTTATAATTATAAAACTATTTATTACTAAATTGGCCTTTAAATTGATTCACACTAACACGTTCAAATTCACCCTCGAACGTACTCTACGTATGGACATAATTTCAACCGTAGCCAAAATTTTAACTTCAAATATTTTAATTCAAAATATATTGATTTATAATTCTTCAATAATTGTTTATAATTGTAAAATCTATTTATTACTAAATTGGCCTTTAAATTGATTCACACTAACACGTTCAAATTCACCCTCGAACGGACTCTACGTATGGACATAATTTCAACCGTAGCCAAAATTTTAAGTTCAAATGTTTTTAATTCAAAATATATTGACTTTTAATTCTTCGATATACTGTTTGTAATTATAAAAACTATTTATTACTAAGTTTGCTTAAAACTTGATACACGCCAACACGTTTAAATTTGCCCTCAAACGTATTCTACGTATGGACTATAATCTCGAGTTTAGCCAAAATTTTAAGTTCAAATGTTTTTAATTCAAAATATATTGATTTATTATTCTTCAATAATTGTTTATAATTGTAAAATCTATTTATTACTAAATTGGCCTTTAAATTGATTCACACTAACACGTTCAAATTCACCCTCGAACGTACTCTACGTATGGACATAATTTCAACCGTAGCCAAAATTTTAAGTTCAAATGTTTTTAATTCAAAATATATTAACTTTTAATTCTTGGTACATTGTTTGTAATTGTAAAAGCACATTCAAATTTACTCTCAAACTTACTCTGGCTATGGACTATAATCTCGCGCGTAGCCATAACTTTAAAACCAAATATATTTGTTTAAAAAATATTAACATTTTATTATTTGAAATGTTGTTTATAATTATAAAAAACATTGATTACTAAATTTTCTTAAAAATTCATCTACGGCAACACGTTCAAATTCACCTTTAACATAATTTTTGTATGGACTATAATCTCGCGTAGCCATAATTTGAGATCAAATATTTTTGTTTTAAAAATATTAACATTTTATTCTTTAATAAGTTGTTTATAATTATAAAAACTATTTATTGCTAAGTTTGCTTGAAACTTGATCCACGCCAACACGTTTAAATTTGCCCTCAAACGTATTCTACGTATGAACTATAATCTCAAGTGTAGCCAAAATTTTAACTTCAAATGTTTTTAATTCGAAATATATTGACTTTATATTCTTTGATATATTGTTTATACTTGTAAAAACTATTTATTACTCAATTTGCCTCAAAATTGATTCACATCAACACGTTCAAATTTACCTCCGAACTTACTCTGGCTATGGACTATAATCTCGCGCGTAGCCATAACTTTGAGGTCAAATATTTTTGTTTAAGAAATATTAACATTTTTATTTTTGTATGTTGTTTATAATTATAAAAACTATTTATTACTAAATTATTTTAAAAATTTATCCACGACAACATGTTCAAATGCACCCTTAAACGCATTTTTTCTATGGACTATAATCTCGCGCGTAGCCATAACTTTTAGATCAAATATTTTTGTTTTAAGAAATATTAACATTTTTATTGTTCGATAGGTTGTTTATAATTATAAAAACCATTTATTACAAACTTTTCATAAAAATTGATCCACGCCAACACGTTTAAATTTGTCTTCAAACGTATTCTACGTATGGACTATAATCTCGAGTTTAGCCAAAATTTTAAGTTCAAATGTTTTTAATTCAAAATATATTGACTTTTAATTCTTGGATATATTGTTTGTAATTGTAAAATCTATTTATTACTAAATTGGCCTTTAAATTGATTCACACTAACACGTTCAAATTCACCCTCGAACGTACTCTACGTATGGACATAATTTCAACCGTAGCCAAAATTTTAACTTCAAATGTTTTAATTCAAAATATATTGATTTATAATTCTTCAATAATTGTTTATAATTGTAAAATCTATTTATTACTAAATTGGCCTTTAAATTGATTCACACTAACACGTTCAAATTCACCCTCGAACGGACTCTACGTATGGACATAATTTCAACCGTAGCCAAAATTTTAATTCAAATATTTTAGATTCAAAATATATTACTTTAATTCTTCGATATATTGTTTGTAATTATAAAACTATTTATTACTAAGTTTGCTTAAAATTGATACACGCCAACACGTTCAAATTTGCCCTCAAACGTATTCTACGTATTATGGACTATAATCTCGCGTTTAGCCAAAATTTTAAGTTCAAATGTTTTTAATTCAAAATATATTGATTTATTATTCTTCAATAAGTTGTTTATAATTGTAAAATCTATTTATTACTAATTGGCCTTTAAATTGATTCACACTAACACGTTCAAATTCACCCTCGAACGTACTCTACGTATGGACATAATTTCAACCATAGCCAAAATTTTAAGTTCCAAATGTTTTTAATTTAAAAATATATTGACTTTTAATTCTTGAATACATTGTTTTATAATTAATAAAAAGCACATTCAAATTTACTCTCAAACTTACTCTGGCTATGGACTATAAATCTCGTGCGTAGCCATAACTTTAAAACCAAATATATTTGTTTAAAAATATTAACATTTTATTTTTGAAATGTTGTTTATAATTATAAAAACTATTTATTACTAAATTATCTTAAAATTCATCTACGCCAACACGTTCAAATTCACCTTTCAACTTGTAATTTTTGTATGGACTATAATCTCGCGCGTAGCCATAATTTGAGATCAAATATTTTTTTTTTTTAAGAAATATTAACATTTTTATTCTTTAATAAGTTGTTTATAATTATAAAAACTATTTATTACTAATTTGCTTGAAACTTGATCCACGCCAACACGTTTAAATTTGCCCTCAAACGTATTCTACGTATGAACTATAATCTCAGAGTGTAGCCAAAATTTTTAACTTCTGATGTTTTTAATTCAGAAATATATTGACTTTATATTTCTTTGATATATTGTTTATACTTGTAAAAACTATTATTACTCAATTGGCCTCAAAATTGATTCCACATCAACACGTTCAAATTTACCTCCGAACTTACTCTGGCTATGGACTATAATCTCGCGCGTAGCCATAACTTTGAGGTCAAATATTTTTGTTTCAAGAAATATTAACATTTTTATTTTTTGTATGTTGTTTATAATTATAAAAACCATTTATTACTAAATAATTTTAAAAATTTATCCACGACAACATGTTCAAATGCACCCTTAAACGCATTTTTTCTATGGACTATAATCTCGCGCGTAGCCATAACTTTTAAGATCAAATATTTTTGTTTTAAGAAATATTAACATTTTATTGTTCGATAAGGTTGTTTATAATTATAAAAACCATTTATTACAAAACTTTCATAAAAATTGATCCACGCCAACACGTTTTAAATTTGTCTTCAAACGTATTCTACGTATGGACAATAATCTCGAAGTTTAGCCTTAAAAATTTTAAGTTCAAATGTTTTTAATTCAAAATAAATTGACTAATTTTTTGTATTGATATCTAAATAGCCTAGACCAATTCCTTTCATAAACAAAATATTGCGTTACCTTAGCAACGAACAATAAGTTATTAGATTTACGAAGATATGCTTAATACCCTTGGTGATCAATGTCCTTCGTATGCGACCGTCAAAAATTGGAATGCAAGCTTCCAAAAGAGATAAATTTTCCATTGAAGATGATGACCGATCGGGAAGGCCAGTTTCTGTGTCAGTCCCCAAAAATATCGATGCAGTTTATGACATGATTTTATCAGACCGTGGAATTGGGCTAAAACGGATATCTGAAGCACTGAATATTTCATACGAACGCGTTCATCATATGGTTCACGTCAATTTGGACATGAGAAAATTGCTGCAAAATGGATCCCCAAATGTTTGAATGTTGACCAAAAGCGTGCAAGGGTAGAAGCATCGCGTTCGATCTGTGCTCGATTTGAAAACGATGTAGACTTCTTAAACCGAATTGTTACTATGGATGAGACTTGGGTACATTTCTACGATCCAGAAACAAAGCAACAATCGATGGAATGGCGACACTCTGGTTCTCCAAGACCTAAGAAGTTTCGTGTCCAAAAATCTGCTGGAAAAGTTCTTGCTTCAGTTTTGGGATTGCCATGGAGTAATCATGATTGATTTTTTTGGATAACTGGACATTACTGACCACTCTACGAGAAAATATTAAAGAGAAAAGACGCGGAAAGCTATCCAAAGGTGTTTTGTTTTTGCAGGACAACGCCCTGCACACAAATCTCATGTTGCCATGCAAAAATTCGTGATTTAGGGTTTGAATTACTAGAACACCCCCTTATTCACCCGATTTGGCTCCGTCCGACTATCACCTCTTTCCTCAACTGAAAAAAAGTTTAAAAGGTCGTACATTTTCTTCCAACAAGGAGGTAATAGAAGCTGTGGAGGTCTGGTTTGCAGAACAAGAAGAAACATTTTTTTGAAAGGTCTAGAGACGTTGCAGGTTCGCTGTAATAAATGTATCCAATTAAGAGGAGAATATGTTGAGTAATAAAATATTTTGACATTGAAATTTTGTTTGGTTCTATAGTAGGCTAAGAATTTTTCAATATATCCTCGTATAATCTCGAGTTTAGCCAAAATTTTAAGTTTAAATATTTTTAATTCAAAATATATTGATATATTATTCTTCAATAAGTTTTTTATAATTGTAAAAGCTATTTATTACTAAATTGGCCTTCAAATTGATCCACACTTACACGTTCAAATTCACCCTCGAACGTACTCTACGTATGGACATAATTTCGACCGTAGCCAACATTTTAAGTTCAAATGTTTTTAATTCAAAATATATTGACTTATTAATTCTTGGATATATTGTTTATAATTGTAAAAACTATTTATTACTAAATTGCCTTTTAAAATTGATTCACACCAACACGTTCAAATTTACCCTGAACTTACTTTGGGTATGAACTATAATCTTGCGCGTAGCCATAACTTTGAGATCAAATAGTTTTGTTTTAAGAAATATTAACATTTTATTCTTTAGTGTTTATAATTATAAAACTATTCTTACTAATTGACTAAAAATCATCCACGGCAAGATATTGAGATGCACCAAGCATACCTACTTTGGCCTTTAATAAATTTGAGATTTTCAAGTTAACATTTTAGTTTTTTTTGATATGTTGTTTATAATTATAAAAACTATTTATAATTAAATTTTTCTACAAATTGATCAACGGCATTACGTTCAAATTTATCCTCAAACGTACTATACGTATGGAATATAATATCTTGCGTAGCCATAAGTTTGAGATCAAATATTTTCCATTTAATAAAAAAATATCCGCGTTATTTTTAAATTTTTATGTGTTGTTTATAATTATAAAACCATTTACTCCTTGGATTGATCAACCCCGTCACGTGCAAAATTACTCTCAAACGTACTATACGTATGGACCATAAAGTCGCGCGTAGACATTACTTTGAGATCAAATATTTTCTATTTAAAAAATATTAGTATTTTAATTTTTTGATATGTTGTTTATAATAATAAAAACTATTTATTATTAAAAAATTGATCAACGGCATCACGTTTAAATTCACCCTCGAACGTACTATACGAATACATCGCACTTAGCCATAACTTTGAGATCAAATATTTTCCATTTAAAACATATTAGCATTATTTTGATTCTTTCATGTGTTGTTTATAATTATAAAAACTATTTATTACTAAATTTTCCTAAAAGTTGATCAACCCCGTCTCGTGCAAATTCACTCTCGAACTATACGTATGGACCATAACGTCGCGCGTAGACATAACTTTGAGATCAAATATTTTCTATTTAAAAAATATTAGTGTTTTTATTTTTTGATATGTTGTTTATAAGTATGAAAACTATTTATTGTTAAATTTGCATAATAACTAATCCATGCGAACACTATGAAAAACGTTGTTAAAATGGATTTATGGTTAACTTCACATGGGTACTGAATGTTACTAACAAAGCCACCAATGCACAGTTAGTTTGCAGGCAATAAATAGATCTGCAAGCCCAAAATACTGAGATGGAATTACTGCATGATGGTTCCCTTATATTACGGTTTGTGTAGTGGCGCAAACTCTCGGAACTTACCGCCAGGAAAAGACCCGAAAAACTACAGAGACTCGCGTTTTTGAGCTACTTTTGAGTCTACCTCCTCTCCATTTTATTATTAACGCTACTGCACCATAGAAAACTAAAAATATGATGGTAGTCCGAGGCTCAATCGCTTAGACAGGACGTTACACAATGCGCCAGACGGTCAAACCTACTGGTTTACAAATAAATTAGGAAAGGCTGACGAAACCTTGCAGGAAATACGAAACAAAAATATTAGCACACACAATACGTGAATACTCTAGGCTGAAAGGAAATATAATCAGAACACTGGGAAGGCTGCCAGGGTTGAGCATCTAAAACTCTACTAGGTGACTTCGGTAAAGAGTACAGAAATTACTTAGCAGTCAGTTGAAACCACTTAAGAATTTTCACGAGTTTCCTGACTAGACCTTACTGATTTTGCGGACATCTAGCCAAGATTCGTGTGACAACTAACTCGACATGCAGATTTTGTTGCGTGACACCGATTTATCTTCTTACGAAATGTGAAGCCACGCTCTCAGAAGGTAGAAATGTTACGGGAAACGTTTTATTTTTTGTGTGATTTCTCAGGGAACTTAATCTACTATCAGAAATTGGGAGCTCAACAATCAGTACTGATTTCGCGCTACACACTCCGAAGCACATAATTTTTTGAGATGGAACTTTGTTAACAGTTCCTTCAAATTTTGATTATAGTTCAGAAAAAAAATTTTAACCACTTTCGATATTAATTTTAACAATTGAAATCTCAGAATCAAATAATTGCTAAAATGAAAAAAAGTGGTCCACTTTTCGTACGAAAAGTAAAACTTTTAGTCACTTGTCAGATTGTTTTGACATTCGTTTCGGAAAACTATGGTAAAGTCGGTCACACTTGATTAGCAAACTTGAATTTGAAATAGATTTAATTCGTTCCAAAAAATCTTGCGTTTCGTCGCTGGTAACATAATTTAATAACTTTTCATGTATTTTAAAAAAAAATTAAATTAAATTTTAAATATTCATATTTTTAACTTATTTCTAATAGTTTTGATTTAGCATTTTATCAAAAACATTTCAATTTTTTAAAACATTTTTAAACAAAAAAAAAAAAAAACCGCTGAAACTTATTCCTAATTTGATTCTTGTAAAACTAAATTATTTGGCATTTTCAAAAACATTAATTTTTTTTTTTTAATTAATTTAAATTAATTTAAAAAGGTTTTATTCTTAAAAATATTTTTTGTATTTTAGTATTTTGTCAACTTTATTACCTTAACTTTTTGTGAGACTTGTTACTTAATTTTATTAAAAATTGTTATAAAATATTGAAATTGTATCAAAAACTTTAAATTTACACTGAAAATTTGCATATTTTTAAAGTTTTCTAAATCTTGTACAGGAAAGTTTTCTCGTTGAATATTATTTTGTATCTGTACACAGACGTTTACATATAACTGTATAATTATTTGTTTATACCTATTAATAATTTATTTTTATTTTTATTTTTTTAATTTTTAAGTTATCAATTTTTGCAGTAATAATAGTGTTAATTTTTATTTATTGTTTGTTTTCAAATAAATGTGTTCAGTCGTAAAAGACCATGTTATTGCGTCTTGTATCTCTTATAACTCATAAATCTCTAATATTTTACACAACCTTAAGCACCATTAAATTGACACAAAAGAAAGGTTTCTGAAGTTGTTGGTAATAATTGAATTTATTTTGTTATGTTTTTTTTTTATTTAAATTGTAGTGTGTGTATTGTGTTTTTAAGAGATTTAATCGGAAAATCGACTTTTCCGTGCTCGGGTCGGGTAAGAAATTTTAGTGAAAACACAAAAGGTACTTAAATAAGAAAAAATCTTACAGCCCCATTTGGTTTCAATATACAAACAGATCAAAACGAGATTCGCCAAACCTTACCACAATTACAAAAACACGTATAAATAATCCTGCACTATATATTTTAACAACACTTTTTGAAAAACAATTAACAATTTAATATTTTTTTTAAATATAGGTACTATATATTTATTTAGTAAAGCACAATTTCTAGGGGTTTTGCATTTACGTTTTGGCACGTCGAAAAAAATAACCGAAAGTTTTGTTTTAAGATGCGAGCGAAGAAGAGAAAAACTTAACGATAGAAGTAATGATTTAAAGTTGCACGTTTAAAACGTTACATCAATGCGTAACCGCACCATGGTTTGTGGAAACTGCGAATTTTCAGGATCAAACACAGTCTGTAGGACCATGCGTTAAAGCTCTCTCGGTAGGGGAAAAGCTCTCTCTATTCCGACGGAGGCGTGGCACCGAAAACACCATCTAGTACACGATTCTTCTGCAAATATTTACCGTTGTTTTAAATAAAGTTGGTTAATTAATTGCACGACGATGTTTTCGTTGTTCCTGAGATAAATGACGTCTTAATTACGTGATCATTACATTAATTTACCTATTCTGATTTTGGTAGTCAGCTGTGCTTGAATTCGGAGAGGTAGTTTAGTTAAAAATCCAAATAGTTAACTATCTGTCACGTACATGCAAATATGTAGCAGGTACTATAAACAGTTACGTAATGAGAACGTACTTTTTACGTGGTTCGAATGTAAACGTACGGTAAAAGGCATGTTAACTTGTGGCGGGTCGACATTCTGAAAAATGAAAGAATTTATTTATAGATCTAATTTTTAAGAATTAAGGGAAGTATCGGACTTAGGTGGTAAAGCTTTAGAAATAAGAAAACAAAAAAACTACAAAATTTGTTGGAAAAGAAGTGAGAAAAAGAAAAAAATAAAATGAGATTAAGAAAACAAAAATAAGGTATGTAAAAATGTAGACACCATAATTGAAGAAAATGAGAATGGAGAAATAATAACGAGAAGTAAAAAAAAAATTTATCAAAAAAAAAATTAATAAACATGTACGTTGCAATAAGAACTAGTAATGAAGGATATATAAAATCGAAATACTTTATAAATAGTTGACTAAAGAGCAGACTGTATAATGGGGGTACTTGAAGAAAGAAGAAGAATTGTGAAGAAGAACAGAAAATAAAAAATTATTTGAATTTAAAATATATGGATGAGATAATTAATGTTTTAGTTTATAAAACCAAATATAGATATAAGACAGAGGGGATGATTAGTAATACATTACCAGATAAAAAATCAAAAAAGTATTAAAAAACGCAAACGATTTTAACATTAATTTTAGAGATCTTCTTAAATGAAAAATGAAATATTTCCTTAGAAGAGAATATGAAGCTTAATAGCAAAAAAATTAGAACCGTGGTGGGCAAAGAATAAAAAAAGAGTAAGAAAAAGAAATGAATAAAACTATTTATACTGTAAAGATTTTTTTAAATCGAAATTCAGTACAAAAAGTAAAAAAATTGTTAGTTAAAGCCATAGAAAAGTTATACAAGGAGACAAAATATTTTGCTCTTTATAGACGGTCGAAGAAGAATAAAAAATAAACTAAAATAGGAATAATACAGATGTGAATAATGGCATATGAAAATGTGACGGTACAAAAAAATTAAAATTAAATGAGGAAGGTGATTGAGGTAGTAAGAAAAGGGGAGAAAAAAGGTACAGCGAAAGATAAACGTAATATAGTGAAGATACGGGAAACAGAGATATGAAAATAAAAAACTAAAAGGTGGAGAAAAAGAAAAATAAAACCCAGAGAAAATAAAAATAATAGAAAGGGTAGAGCTTAAAGAGAAAAAAATTAATACGAGATTCAATAATTAAATAAGTTGATAAACAAAAACATCAAAAACAAATATTTGCAGGAGAATGAAGGATGGATGGAGGATGAGCGGGAAAGGGTAGAAAAATAGAAAACATTTGAAGTTAAATGTACAAAAACAAAAAGAAAAAATACGAAAATTTATAAAGTATTAAAAAAAATGAAGGGAATGCAAACTGGATGAAGACCACAGTAAAAGTCAAATTTAAGATTTTTTTCTGTTAGTTTGCTTTGCTATTTGCGCCGGCGTAAAGTTACATTTGGTTTGAACTCAAATGAATTTAAATTTAAAAATTTAATTATACCTTTGTAGATTTTTTATATGTTGGTCATTCTAAGTTAGTTTTTATAGCTTTAGTAACAAATTACCTCAAAGTACCATTAGAGAAAGGCACTTTTTTTTCTAAGTGTAAAAATTCAGCAAAAACATTAAACATTTGCTAAGATTGTACCCCCGCATATTTCTTATATGTTGGTCATTTTAAGTTAGTTTTTATAACCCTGGCAAAAAATTACCCTATGGTTTCATTAGGGGGTGAAATTTTTTATTAAAAATTCAACACAAACTATAAACATTAGCAATAATAAAATCAACCCCCGCAGAATTATTATATGTTAATTATTGAAAGTCAATTGAACATTCATAATATTGGGATTATACCCCGCATATTTTTTATGTGTTGGTTATTTTAAATAAGTTCTTATAACCTTGGTAATAAATTACCCCAAAGTACCATCAAGGGGAGGTAATTTTTATTTTAAGTGTAAAATTGAGTAAAAACATTAAACATTCGCAATTATAAGAGTATACCCCTGCAGATTTTGTAAATGTTGCTCATTGTAAGCCAGTTGTTATAACCCTGGCAACAAATTGCCCCAAAGTGCCGTTAGATGGTGGCAATTTTATTATCAGCGTAAAAATTCAGCAACAACATTAAACATTTGCAATAATAGAATTGTAGCCCCGCAAATTTTTATATGTTGTTTATTGTAAGCCAGTCGTTCCAACCCTGGTAACAAATTACCCCAAAATGGCGTAAAGAGGTGGCAATCTTTATTCTACGTGTAAAAATTGAGCAAAAACATTAAACATTTGCAAAGATGGTACTGTACACCCGCAGATTTGTTATATGTTAATCATTGTAAACCAGTTCTTGTAACCTTGGCATTAAATTACCCCAAATCGCCGCTCTAAGGTGGCAATTTTTACTTTAAGTGTAAAAATTTAGCAAAAACATTGAACATTTGCAAAATTGGAATATTGTACCCACACAAGATTCATTATGTGTCGATTATTTTAAATAAGTTTTTATAACCCTGGCAACAAATTACCCCAAAGTGCTGTCAGGAGATGGCATTTTTTATTTTCTAAGCGTAAAAATTCAGCAAAAACATTAAACATTCGCAATAATGGTATTGAACCCTCGCAGTTTTTATGTGTTAATCATTTTAAGTAAGCTTTTATAACATTGTCAACAAATTACTCAAACTGCCGTCAGGGGTGGCACTTTTTATTCTACGTGTAAAATTTCAGCAAAGACATTGAACATTTGCGATAATGGAATTCTACCCCAGCTGATTTTGTATGTGTGGTCATTTTAAGTCAGTTCTCATAACTCTGGCATCAAATTACCCCAAAGTGCCGTCAGAGAGTGATAATTTTTATCCTAAACGCAAAAATTCAGCAAAAACATTAAACATTCGCAATAATGGGCTTAAACCCCCGCTAATACTTTATATGGCAAACATTTTAAACAAGTTTTTATAACCTTTCTAATAAATTATCCCAAACTGCCCCTCAGGGGGTGGCACTTTTATTCTAAGTGTAAAAATTCAGCTAAAGCACTGAACATTTGCAGTAATAGAATTACCCTAGCAGAATTTTTATGTGTTGGTCATTTTAAGTCAGTTCATATAACCCTGGCAACAAATTACCCCAAAGTGCCGTCAGGGGTGACAATTTTTATTCTAAACGTAAAAATTCAACCAAAACATTAAACATTCGCAATAATGAAATTGAACCCCCGCAAATTTTTTATACGGTAAACATTTTAAACACGTT
>JALBCR010000778.1:0-197500 GCA_030710515.1 Abscondita cerata | reverse complement strand
GGTTCGATTAATATATTACGAGAACTTATTATTATTGAAATGATTTGTATTGTATAGTTTCCTACATCCTTGTTGTTATCTATTTTATCTGTGTTATGTGTAAATAAGGTCTAGACTTTAACTCTACAGTCTTAAGGTTTGTTTTAGTGTTTTAAGTTTTCTAGTGCTCTAGCGTATTTACTACACGTTTCGCTAAGTGACGGCATTTTTATTACTTTTTTACTGAATTTAAACCTGCGATTTAATTACTACTGAATATACCCACAATCCCTCTTCGACGAAGAGAGCTACGAGCCAAGTATTTGATACTGTTTTTTAACTTATTACTAATCTGAAACCTTTACTAGGTTTCCCACTAGTTTGATTAAATTAATTAAAATTTGTGACGTTATTTTTTCTGTCCATTCGGAAGTGTGTCAATTTAACTGTAATTTTGATTAATTAATCTTTATTATTGGCATTACCTCACGTTATGATTAGGCAACTCAAACGTCCTGGTTGAGTACATCAATTGCGTGTAACCGGTCTTTCTGCTTGCGTGAACGTTTGTTTACGATAAAGTACGTGAATATATTTGTACGACATTTTCGAACAATTGCCGCTTTGGCATTTTTTTTAATTGCTTTCGACGGTGGTGAAGTGCTTTTGTGATTGCAAGAAGGTGAGGTTTTTTTCTATCAAGTAAACTTTCAAATTATTTGATTAGTTAAAGTTAAATGTAGGTCGATGAATTCTTTTACTTTATAAATGATCCTTAGGTATACATCGAAATTCTGCATGTTGTCGGAAGCCGTAAGTACCTGCATCATTTTTTTAGCTACACCACCGCTATTTTGAGTTTCTCCTTTTTACAATTTTTATCTACTCTACGAAAAATTACAAGCATTAATTAGCAGACAAATTACGATCCAATCTCTTCGAATACTGCTGCTATATTCTACATTCTTTCTATAGGTCAGACGCTGCAAAAAATCGTGTTATTTAATCTTAGCAATGCCGTGGCATTTAATTTTAGCAAGTGGCCGTCACCTCTGACACCTGTCCGTCGTGTCCGTATTAGTAAAAAAAAAAAAAAAAAAAAAAAAAAAAAAAAAAAAAAAAAATTTAAACTTTCATGATTGTAGTTGCGGGTAGTATAAAACTTTGTAATCGCGACGCCTCTACGTGTTACGCTTGAATTTAAATTGAATTACTCGGTTTGGTAACTAAAATTAGAGAAGTCAACATCATTTTTTTGTGGAATTTAAGATTATAATAGTATAATTAGGGTAGTTAACCTGTTATTTGGTGTTGATCACTTTGATCCCTGCGCTATGCCGAATAATCGCAATATGTTTGTTAAATAACGATATAACTAATCAATTTAAATGTGATGCGATGTGTGCTGCTTATCTAATTTATTCGCTATTTATTTTTTCAAAAGCTTTATAGTTACTTGATGTGTTGTGGACTACAGTCTGTGACAGAAGTAGTAAAATTAACCCTATTTTATCAGTTACATATTTGTTGTTATAATAGTTTGTTTCTTTGGGACCTTACTATTTAGGACAAATCCCTTTAAGTATAGAGCAACGCCTCTTTTGTCTCGAGGCATCTTTAAATCTTTAACCGCCCACGACTCCTCGCCGACCGCCGCTTTCGGAAGATGTTTTAGTAAAACTAATAAAAAATATTATTTATTTTATTAAAAACAGTTGCAATTAAAAGATGTTTCCAAAATTTAAACACTAAATATTAAGTGATCATATTAAATATTAAAAAAAAATTTTTTTGGGTAACAAATTGCAGATATAAAAAGGTAGACAACGAACTCTATTATAGAAATACTATCACATATAATTAAAGATAAACCTTCGCAAAATTACCATATTTTAATTTAATTCCCTTCATTTTCGTGTTGTCATACATTATTTTCTTCCACATCCACATTAAAATCACGTTTTCATAGCATACTACGTGTCGCTTTTGTATTCAAATTTCCTTTTTAAGCGCCCTACAAACACAATGTTTTTAACAAAATTTCGACTTTGGTTCTGCGGGCTTTAATTTCTTTTGCTTCTATTGGCGTGTTTAATTAGTTTTTGGTTTAGCGATTAAGTTGCGCTTGTTTACAATAATATGTACCCGAGTATGGATTAGTTTTATGCGGCTTGTGTGAGAAACTGCAATTCCTTGAACTGATAAGAAGTTGATGCCGTTCTTGAATAGATTCTTTAGAGTTTGGTGAGCTCTAGTGGAATAATTAATAACGATTAAAGTCGTATATCTTTTAGTTACAGAAACTTTTAAGAATTAAAGTGTTCGGATACTTCGAGTATTAATCGGGTCTCTCGAGACTGTACGAAAACATTCGAATAAATCATTCGTTTAACTCCGCCCAATAATGTAATTATACGAGTTAGGTAAGAATACAGTGTATGATTGTTTTAGTTGATATTAATTTGCTGGTATCACTACATTATTAATCTGAAATACTATGGTAAAAATATTTTATTACGTTTTGAACTATTTTGAATTATATTTCAGTAGTTGATTTGTATTGCGGTTTTTTATTTTGATTGTCTGTTGTTTAAGCTTATGAAGACAAAGTAACCGATGTTCAATTTTTCTTAAATATTCCTTTTCATTACTAACTCGTTTTCACCTATTTAACGTAAATCGTTCTCAGGAAAGTGATTTTTTTATTATTTTAGTCAACTTACCCAAACCATTACACCGCTACTCATTATAAGCTTTCGATCATTTTCTGAGGTTTTTTTGCATTTGTAAATCTATACGTAACGAGGATGTGGTAAATAAGATAAAACGAAAAGAAAATACAGCAAATGCGGAACCAAAAGATTTTGTATTTACGAGCGTTAGATAACAAGGTTTTTCGTGCTGACACATTTTTTTTTCTTCTATTCCAGGACTTTGTAATCAATAGTGTCTGGTGTCAGGTAATCGATATTATAAGCGATTATACTAATTGATAGTAAAATTTAATTTAGTTTTAATTTCCGACGGGAGCACGCCTTAATTTTTTAAAAATTTAATAAAAAGCAATTACACTCTAATATTAAATTGAGAATAAAATTACTCTCTAAAATTTTTATAACAGCGTTAATTTAAATGAGATGAGACGGGTGGAATTTCAACATCATATTAATAACATCCTAATGCATGTTAATTTATATACAGTGCGTCTACTTAAGTTGGCAACGTATGGGAAACTGTAATTATAAAAATTGTTTGGAATAAAAAACTATATTTTAATATAATTACATTCTTCTATTTTTTAAAAAATAATTTTACAAATTGCACTCAAATTGCCGGTAACGAACATTTATTTATTTTATTTATTACAAACGTGACAACTTTTCCGTTCCGTTCAGAAAGATATTTAATCTACAACTATTAAAAATAAAAATACGTCAACGAAATGGTTCCGCTTTCTGTATCAATACAGTTACATTTGCATTGCTATTGTAAACAAAAAAAAAAATTTTTTATTCAATTAGATGTAATTTCATATTTGAAAGTTTTCTCGCCATTGGGGTATAATGTTTCCTAGTCGGATCATATTTATCATTGTTTTTTTTTTATAGAATTGTCATAGAATTGTTATAAAACTACACTTAACTCAACATACTTAGAATAGAATGGTTAACAGCATTAACCAACATTTTTTTTGGCGCCCACATGTGGGCCTGTTCGTATAAAGCGCAGTAGGTGAGTTTCAGTTGGTTCACGGAGCGAACATGGAGGGAAAATGTTAGATTTAAATCAAAAGATGAATAGTCTCATGTTAACACGAAGACAAGGGCCTGGAAGATGAATTGAAGCATTGTAACAAGTATGTCCAAGATTTTGTTGAGGTCAATAGCGAGTTGAAAAGATTATTAAAGAAGAGCCAAAGTTTACCCGGATGAGTTTACGAATCACTCTCGGGAGATAAAAGAAACTTCAAGCTACCCAAGATTGAACTAAGAAGATTCGGGGGGATTACAAAGAATAGACAAACTTCAGTATTTAATACAGACAACGGTGGAAGGGTCTCTAGCACGGGAAGTCATAAACAAGTATCTTACTTCTTCAGAAAATTACAAGAATGCAAGGAAGCCTTTGAAAGATCTATTTGGAAGAAATGAAGTTTTTGTAAGGAAGCTCATCAAGCTACCTACTCAGAATCTAGAAGATAAGAAATATAGATTGGGTCTATCACAGCTTTATGATTAGATGGACATACACCTTCGTTCATTGGATTTATTAAAGATGACAGAAAACAAGTACGAAACCTTGTTGTATGTCATGATAGAGTCGTGTCTCTTAGTTCATACTTTGCGTGCTTGGCAAAAGTCTGAACAATCTAAAAGAGACGAGTCCACGAAACCCACTAACCCCCGTTGATAGGAAATAAAGTTAAAAATGAGCAACCCATCAGTTTTGCAATGCAAGGGTTCAGACTTGGAGAGTCTTCGTCGGACAAATCCAAGAATAAGAAAAATGCTAAGAAGGTTGTCTCTGAACAACAAAAGAAGGATACACTAACTGTAGCTGAATTGGTAAATGAAGAAAAGAAGGATGTTTGCTGATTCTGCGAGAAAACAGGACATGAAAATCAAGACTGTCATACTGCGAGAAGTATGTCAATGGAGCAACACAAGGAAAAGATTCAACTTTTTGGATTGTGCAGACATGGAGATCTGTAAACAAAGTACTATTCCGTCTGAAGTATAGATTGGAGTCAAGTTAAGAGGGCTTATCAAATTGAGCTAATTATTGGGATGTTCAACCCTCCATCTGCAGTCTAGTGGAAAGGTTTCTGGGAACACCTAGTAAAAAATGTGAAAGGACTACTAGTGTGAATGTTAGGGAGGTTGTCTGTGAAGTACAAGGACGGAGATAACTTTAACACGCTTACCCCAGGTATGGTTATCCAGAGCTTGTAATAATTCAACTTTTAAAGAATGTGATGTCATTGACAAAACTGGATTCCGTGAACGGTTTAGGTATCGACAAGAGTTGTTGAAGGATCTTCGTGAACGGTTTCTCTAAAAATTTCTTGGCTTACTGTTGCAGACCAACAACAACAAAGAAGAGGAATTAAAGTAGGAGACGTAGTAATCATATTAGATAACCTACGCAAAAGATTGGACTGGCCTTTGGGAAAAATTATGGAACTTTTTGAGTAGGAAGGAAGAAAGAAAACTACACTCATAGGACGTCAATGATAAAGAAGATTCATGAGTGAAGATTACTCGACCTGGAAGGGAAATTAAGAAGCCAAAAAAGTATGGTAAATAGAGTAGTATAAATATTAGTTGATTCTTCCAGTTTATGTATTAAGTTAGTAATGAATTGTTGCAAAATTTAGGTGGGAGTTTTATGTTAAATAATAAGTTTTCTATGAATTGCATCTCCCCATTAGAGTATTATGTTTCCTAGGTCGGATCATAATATATCATTGTTTTTTAGAACTGTCATAGAATTTAAGTAGTTATATGATGGGGCTTCTAGCTCACTTTTGGCGGAAAATTTGAATTTCGTTTGTCGTCGGGGGCGTGCGCGCATGTTCGGCGAGGTTTGTGAGTAAAGACAAGATAGCGCCAAAATTACGATTGCGGATCGTCGGTCGTCGTCGTCAATGTTCGTGTTCGTGAGTAGGTCAAGATGGCGATGTGAGTGCGGTCGGCTATGTTCGGAAGCTCTCGGATGTCGGCCATGTTCGGAAGCTTTCGGTCATGTTCGCGTTCGGTTGTTATAGAACTACATTTAACTCAACATACTTAAAATAAAATGGCTAACGGGCAATTACCACCCCATTAATCACAGAGAATTTTAGTTATGATCAACTTTTTCAATAACAAATTTAATTTTAGATTTTATAAAAAAATAACTTTTTTTTGTAAAAATAACAATAAAAAATTTTTCCATATGTTGCCAACTTTGTAGACACACTGTATATATAACGTTAAGAGACGTACATTTATTCTAAAATTAGTAAAATTGTAATTTTATTATTTTTTATGTTTCTCAAAATATAAAATAAGTTGTACGGCAAAAACTATACGGGTAAACAAGTATAAAAAAATATTTTTAACTTTAACGATTTTAAATAGTTTTTTTCTTAATTGTGAAAATATAATATTTATGGGTTTTATGCATAAAGATCTGTTTAATTTTAAAACACTTTCTAAATGCTTTTGATCGACTCACATTAAGAGGTCGAGATAAAAAATATAATACAAAGCCACAAATCTATTTAATAAAATAATACAAATGATACAGTTAAAGTTGATATTAATTCTTCATAAATAAGTAAACTTTACAGATTTTATACAGAGTACTTAAGTTGGAACCAAATATGGAATTTTTTTTTTATTATTGTTTTTTGGAAAAAAAGTATACTGTTGATAAAAGGTTCTGTATATCTTAAAATGCAACCATAAAATAACAATTTTTTAAGCCGTATACGAGGTTTATCAAAAATTATAAATTTTGCTCAAGAGTAAAGTACCATTGTTCTTTACAATACAGAAAATGCCCAATGTTAGAACACAATTTTTATCGACGTTTAGTGTTTCAAAAAAGGCATTCCCATGACTTACTCATAGAAATAAAAAGATTTTAACTCACTTACTGTTTAATGTGTTTAAAGTGAAAAAATATAATCATGCCAAAATGAAAGTAGTTTCCTTTATTTTTCTGGCGACAGAAACCGAGCGTGTGCGTTTATTTCTTCCAACACATTCGATTGTTTATGGTATCACCCTTCATATTATGTGGTTGCCAAATGACAACTCTCAACAATAATATTCGCGTTCCTTAAAATGCGGAACCATCAACAAGCACATTTCGCATTACGGAAATAATAATGACAAACCAGGAAATCAACCCGACCTTGCTAACTACGCAAACAACGTACTTGGCGTTAATATAAATAGTAGGTTAAAAATCGAATACGTAATCACAAAAAACGGTACGCGCTTGTATTTATGTCAACAGTTCGCATCATTCATAAATCGTACTTTTATTCATCCATCGACATTCTTTCTTCCTCTGATGCAACCGGTGTTATTCAACCCCTAACACTACAATATAACGGTTGTAGTAGTACTGTTGAATGATATATCTTAAAAAAACTACGAAAAGGGGGGGGGGGTGCAAAAGCGCAAATTTATAGCGAGTACGTGATAACATTGCAAGTTTATGAAAAAGTAGTAATGTGGCATAATAAAAAACCAAGAAAACAAACAAAATGTTGATTTTAGCACTTACTGAACAATTTAGTTAGAATTATACGTACTTAAAGTTAATTATTGTATTTCTAAACGCTTTTGTTGGTTTGTTTCTTTTTAATTGCACAGAAAATTGTTTTAGTTCCATTCTATTCAAATTGAAATTAAGTAAATGCTGTCAAGGGATTACTGGGATACAAGAGTTCAAACTAGGATACATAACCCAGTTTCGATTAATCACACAATTTTTGTTAATTTTACTATTTTTGATCAAAATAATAACTGTCAGTCGTATCAGAATGATGTTGACCCATTTCTAAATAAACGGTTGATTTGAGTCTGTGGGTGCATTTAAACAACTGGAAATAATAAATGGGCCGAACAGGTTCGCATAAAATCGATATCGAAACGTTTTCGGGTTTAGTAGTTGTAGTAATCTATATAAAGTTAAGGTCAATTACGTTACGGGAGGAAAGTGCATCGTATTTAGAAGAGATAATAAATTTGAGTTTAACTGTTCATTTGCTAAGTATATGTTGGGGGTTAATATAATTCGTAGTGTTCGGGAAGTTAGTTTGTAAACCAATTATCAAATAAATTAGTGTTTATATCTAATGCAAAATTTTCTACTAACATGATTTATGACTCTTTTTTATTTCTTGTATACACGATATCAGTCATCTTTGGCAAAAATTGTTTTTATAATTTTGGTCAAAATTCCATTATTGACGTCATTACCACCACTTTACTAATGACAGAAACAAAATCAGAAAAACCAACCAACTTGTCATAAAATATCTTTTGGTGGTAACAGTGCCAGTGATTCTCGTTTTTATATCCTATAACTAGTTATGACTTCTCTTTATGCACGGACGAAAATTATCCACGGCGAAAAACACAGCTAAGCACTCTTTTTTGGTCGAGAAGAAAATTACGTTTACTTTAGGGTACAATCACAAATAAAATTCTTCTTTTAGGTCATATACCAAATATAACATTATCTTTCCGTTCCAATGTTGTACTTAAATTGTACTTTTGGCATTAAATATGTACGACTTAAAAGTTTAGTGAACTCTTTTAACTAGTTACACTATTTTTACCTAAATTTAATACATCGACAAAATTTCTTAACCGCGCCCAATATACCTAAGCACTATTTTTCGGTTGTATTTCAATTAAGTTAATTCCAGTTAATGACTGACAGATATACCTAATGTTGGGTTCTAATACCACTACTTTCCTAAACCATAATACAAGACATTGAGGCAAAATTAGGATTAGGAAGAAAATTAAATAAACGAGAAAAAGGAATAAAAAAAATAAATTACCATATAAAATAGTATAATAGGGAAACTAAATAAACTACTTAAAACTAAAATAAAATTGAGGAAAAATTCAAAAAAGAGACGGGAAAAAAAAGTAATAGGTAAATCAATTAACTCGTAAGCAATGTATAAAAATAACATTATGGAGTGCATTGCATTAGAGCATTAGAGATCATTTGAAGGTAAACTAATAGTTTTAAAGATTAAATATAAATTTGAAGGATAATCGATTCTGTTATTCAAGAGCACTGGATTCCTAGAATCTATTCCTACCACACATATCCAAAGTCACAAACCGCATAGGAAAATTCTAAAAAGCACAATTTTAAACCAACCAAGATTTAAAAACCATCAGATCAACAAAAACAAAAGAGACCCTTTTTAGTAGTCGAGTTTACCGTATATCAAAGTATACATGGAACCACCAAGACATCGATGAGAACTAGGCTAAAAACATCTACCAAACTGCCATCTGGGACACACCAAAAAGTCAGCAATGACCGAACATACGCTTAACAATGATGATCAAAGATACTTTTCAAAAGCTTCAGCACTTAAAGATTATCATAACAAATTGGTTAAGGGCGCCATTAAGGTCCACTAACATCTAGAAAACTTCAACAAAAACGAAGAAACCCTGAAGCTCAACCAAATCTAAAATCCAATTCTCAAGAACGCCGGTATGGAACCATACAAAAAACCGGATTTGACCGGAGCGCAAATCGCACTCCTTTGAACCAGTATAAATGCAACTTACAAAGCAGATCTCACCTACCTGCATTGGAGATGGAAGGACTTTTAAAAAAGCTGACCACTCGCGTTAACCAAATGTTGGATAAAAATTTCATTCAACCATATGGCTTTTAGACCTAAATCCTGACTACACTAGTTCACAAATAGACCACTAAAGCCTAAACCAAGATGCTTCTATGAGTGAGGAAGCAAAAGGCATCGTTACTTACTACCTTGACGTTTTTGTGCCGGTGCCTAGACACGTACATCGAACCAGCGTTCATTAAACAATAAATATTTATTAAATCTGCTTAAGCAAACAGAACCTACGCCAGAACCGAAAGTAAAATAGTAAAAGAAGAAATTTCAAAGATATCATCTCCAGCAACGGTTCAGCAATCCGACACCTACCAGACAAAGACGCAAAAGCAATAAGAATCGAGACGGCTAAGGCAAAACCTTCATAGAACAACTTATCAAGAAATAAAGCATTTGCATTAATAGATCTAAATGCAGACAAGGAGACTACGACTTATCAAGTCATCTTCTCTGCCAGAAAATACTCAAAAACAAATTTTAAGATTTGCAACAGTTTCCCCAAGACTTTACGAGCTACACAAAACATACAAGGTAGATGTCCCTCTAAGACACCCCTGGATTACCAACATACTATTTAGCTAAGTACTTAGCATCTCTACTCCAACTACATATAGGTAAAGTATCAATGTCAAACCCCAAGACATCCTCGTAAGCTTTGAGATGGTTTCGCTGTTTACCAAATTGACACTTGATGTTGTGACCAAAATCTACCGTTCTGACATCATCAGCAAGCTTTTCAAAATTTGTTTCACCAAAAGCTACTTCGTTTAGAAAAGAGAGTTCTTTGAAGATAGAGTGGCCAGTGATCTCAGTAATAGCCAATCTCTCCATAGAGACTGTTGAAAAGAAAGTCATCGAAAACGCGGAATTCAAACCTGCTACATGGTTCCGGTAGCTTCGACACTTGAACAGCCAACACCACTGTATCCAGTTCACTATGGAGACAGAAGATAAACAACACCAAGCCTTCTTGCATGTGCTGGTGAAAAATTGAGAAAACGAACTAAGTCGCACAATGTACAAAAAACCTACACACCCTGACTGGTACTTGCATGCTTTATCAAACCAAAATTTAGGGATAAAACACGCAAACATATGTGCACCTTAGAATGGAAAGTTGCCTATACGACTGGATGACTGATTTCATATTCTTTCTAATTTTTACCAACAGTTGCATGTTTAACGTCATAAAGACTATCACATAAACGGTTAATCGTTAATAATTTAGTAAAATTCATCAACTGATGATAGTCAATTGCTTTAAAATGGCGACAAACAATTATTACACCATCCCGTTCAAACACTTTTTATTCTTTGTTTCTCACTTTATTTTAATTTCCTCTTAAATATTGTTTTTTTGTTAAATCGTGCTCAATAAACATTTGTTAAAATCATTAATTAATTTTCTTCAAATTATTTTATATTTGTCAATATTATAAAAAATTTTTTCTATTTCCTTTATATGCGATGCGTCTCATTGAGCCATTTTTAATATCTATCTTTCGAGGTTTGTTTATCATTGCCCATTGTTTTGCTTATTTCTGAATGTTATTCCGTTCTTAGTTTTTTGTTTTTCCTTGGAATTTTCAGTTACCGCTACAGTATTTTTATCTTTAATTTTCTATTGAAAGTTTTGTTCTTTCTTTCGTTTTCTTCAAATCAATCTATCTTTGTCACTACTAATCATGTTTCTTGCCTTATATGCAATGCATTTCATGACATTAGATTATTTTCATCTAATTCACCTTTCTTCGATTTTAATTTTTTTTACCTTTGGTTCTTTCTTCTTCCCCACTTTGCAGAAAAAAAAGAAAAAATAGGAAGGGCAAAGGGAGGAATAATAACAGGCGTAAGAAAGGAAAAAGATACAAGAAGAAGTTTTAAAAGGGTGTTGAAAACAATTGTGGAGACAGAGGTTAGATAGTATGAAGATAAGTATGAAATAGTAGAGAAATAAAGACACAAAGGAAAAGATAAAAAGAGCAGTAATAGAGGAAGAAGAGTGTAAAATAATTATAGAGGAGATTTTAACGCATGATCAAGAGAAGAAGGAGGGACAAAACTGTTAGATTTATGAGAAGAAAGAGGATGGAATGTAGGATAAAAAGGAAAATACACTTTTATAGGCGGAAGAGGAGGATAAGTAATAGATTATGAAATTGTAAATGAAAGATGTAGTGAGGAGATATATAGTCTGATCATCAGGGAGGAGAAAGGATTAGATCAACAGCCATTCAAAGTAAATTTAATAGGGAGGGGAGATAAAGAGGAAGAAAAAGAGGAGTAGGAAAATGAAAAATATAGACAGAAAAAGTACAGAAACATATAAAGAAAGGAACAGCAACAAAACTTGAAAGAAAAATACAAAAGGCCATGAAAGGGAGTGGAAGGGAAAAACAAATAAAATGGATGAGGCAATAAGAAAAGTGAAAAAAGGAGACACAAAGAGAGAAATGAAAAAATTAGGAGAAAAGATGAGACAAAAGATAAGAAGAGTTAACGAAAGAATATGGAAAGGGAGAAAGCTTTCCAGAAAAATCAAAAGAAGCTGGTATGCCTAACATATAATGGAGAGTATAAAAGAAAGGGATAAAAATTATAGGACGGAAATGTTAAGACTAAGATTGGAAAAAGAGCTAGAGGTGATTAACATACTACCAGAACGACAAATAGAATTTAGGAAGGGGGGTGGGGGTACAATAGATAATATACAGTAAAAATAGAGTAAACGTTCATTCAAACGGAAAAGTGACTCACATTAACTCATATTGCCAATTTTCTATTTTTTTAAAGCGGCGTACTGAAGATATGTATAAAAAATAACTTGAAGACGTCATCTTCAAACAGCTTCAGCTCCGAAACCAAAGCTTAAAAGTATAAGTTTATATAAACTTTCACCCTATTTTTGCATGATCCGTTTGCCATTGCCATATTCATTAGCAGCTTATGTATCTATTGTGATTGTAGTAAAGAAAGAGAGAGTTATTCGGGTGATAATAAGAGCAACAAGGAAATATCGTGGAAAAAAAACTGAAGCTTAATGTGGAAAAAGTAAAATCATGGAATTCAAGAAAAACAGGTAGAAGAAAGGAAGAAAATAAAATCATTGGGCAAGCATTGAAATGAGTAGAGATATTTGGGAAGGACAAAGGAAAAAGAAGGTAACTGTTTGAGAAATTGGTAAAAGCTTGATGTTGTAGAGAGTAGAAATCTGGGGTTGGAAGAAACGGGAGGAGTTGGATTAGATAAGAAAACACCAGGGCATATAATAGAAGAAAAGTTAAAGAAGATAAAGATACAGGCAGGAAGATTTAAAAAGGGAATGGATGACAGAAAGGGTAACAAACTAGTATACAAATATTAAAAGAGGGAGATGAGCAAAAGAGTAAAACACGGGATAGAAGACGGAAAAGCGTATTTTGAAAGTGGAGGGATGCAAGGAGGAAATAAGAAACTTGAGACGAGAAGGAAGAAAGATAGAAGAAGAGATAAGGATACCCAAAACAGGACACAAAGCGAGGATAAAGAAAGGAAGATATAACAACAGATTCACAATTTAATTGATGGAGTTCCATCGTACCTGACGGAGGAAAAATGAAGATTTAGAATGGGAAGTGAAGAGAACTAGAACAAATATTGGAGAAGTGAGGAAAAAAAGATGATGTAGAATGTGCGGAGAAGGGTGGGCAAAATTCTAACGGAAGAATGTGGAGAGCTAGAAGGGAAGAAAGAGGGAGGAGCACATTACTCGGGAAAAATGAGGAAGAGCAGAATAGATGAATTAATTAATAGTTTGCTTAGTTTGAACCGAATCATTTGTTAATTTAAAAAAAAAGACAAATAAAGTTTGAATGATAGTTAGCACATGCTAACCCAACTTTGCTCAATGTTAGCACCTGTAATAACAGAGTTGTTGAGAGTTGAATCTAGGAAACCACTTTGCTTAACGCTAGCATAATTTTAATAAGAAGTTATTGAGATTTAAATCTATGTAAACCAGGCGTTTCATCACAACAATATTTCGAACTTTTGAGGTCGTTTCCAACGTATCCAATAAAGTCGTCGTATGTAGATCCTTTAGAAGTGCAGTCGTTTCGTTTTATCTTATTTTTCTTCGCATAAAATCTGCTTTACAACAGAAGTGAGATAGAGGAGGTCAATTGACAAAAAAATGGGCAACGCCGGAAACTGTTAGATTTACGCGAAGAAAGAGGATGGACGATAAAGAATGGAAACATGGAGATAGGGAAAAAAAGGGGAATACACGTTTATAGGCGGAATTGGAAGATTAGTAATAGTTTATAGAACTATAAATAAAAGATGCGGATAGGATATAGATTAGCTGATTATCGGTGAGGAGGAAGGATCAGATGACCATCCCTTGGAAGTAAATTTAACAAGGAGTAAAGAGGAAAAAGAAAAAAAAAGAGGAGTGGGAAACAGAATTATGGACAGAAGAAAGTACAGAAACATATAAAGGAGAATAAACAGAAAACATCAGAAGATGAGGAGGCACAGAGAATAGTGGGTAAAAATCGAAAATGCAAAGTATAGAAAAGAAAGAATAATTTAAGAAGAAAGAAGGAAAGGTAGATTGAGAAGGTGATAAAAATGAAACAAGAAGATGGAAAATTGAAAAAGGAGGAGGGTATATGGAGAAATACAAAAAGCAAAGGCAGATTTTAAGCTGATATGCAAAAGAAGAATTCAAAGAGCTGATGGAGAAGAAGATAGAAGAAATAAGAAATCAAAAGTAACTTGAAGTTTGTAAACATAGAAAGAAGATTAGAAAAAGAAGGGAATCTAAAATAGACAGCAAAAAATAGGAAAAAGAGTGCAAAAAAGAGTTGGAAAGAAAATGCGAGAGGCTAAGAAAGAAAGTGAAAAGAGAGAAAAGGAAAACATGCAAAACTGAGAAATAACCAGAAATGAAATGGATGAGGCACAGTGGAAAAAGAAAAGCAGAGGGCATAGCTGGGACACAAGGAGAATCATGGAAAAAATTTAGGAGGATAAATGAGAAAGAAGTTATGAAAAGTTTTCGAAAGAATATAGAATAGAGACAGCAGACAAAGGCAAGGATAAAAACAGAAGATGTAAGAACAGATATCACAATTTAATAGTAGATTGAGTTCCAAGGTACCTGACAGAGGAAAAAGTTTAAAGGAAAAGAAAACAATAGCAAGATTTAGAATGGGAATTGAGGAGAACAAGAACAAATATTGGAGAAGTAAGAAAGAAATATGGTGTAAAATGTGTAAAAGGAGGAGGAGGACATTACTCCTCAGGGAACAGGGGGGAGGGGCAGAATGGATAAAAGAGATAGTGGAAAGAGGAAGATGGTTAGAGGAAACAAAGAGAAAAAAATAGAATGAATAATTTATGGTTTGGTTGTATATTTGTTTCTGAATCATTTGTTAATTTAAAAAAAAAGACAAATAAAATTTGATTGATAGTTAGCCCAGGCTAACGCTAGCGCAACTTTAATAACAGAGTTATTGAGTGAGGGTTGAATCAATAGAAGTCAATCCTCTCCCCACCAAAGCAACAAAATTTCCAGCTTTTCACGTTTGAACATTAAAGAACTGAGTTAGCACAAGTTAGCATAACTAAAATTAACCCTAACACACCATTAATAATGGATTTATTGAGGTTTAATTATACAAAAATCAAATTTTGGATATGAAAATAGTTAGCACTAGCTAGCACAACATAGCTTAACGCAGCTAACATGCTTTTAATAAGAAGTTATTGATATTTGAATGTATGGACATTAAAACGTTGAGCTAACTAAAATTAATGTTATCAGACCTTTAAAAACGGGATTATTGAGGTTAGAATCTAGAAAGGCTTAGGCGACTTGACCCACAAAAATTTTGTTTGACATTTGTACGCGAAAGAGAATAGCTACCATTACGCTAGCATAACTTTACTCCCCTAACAAAATTTTGAAATTATAATGTTTGAACATTAAAAGGCTGAGCTAGAATAAGCTAGCACAACTAAAATTAACGCTACCACTTCTTTAATAACTGAATTTGGTAGGGCTAAGGTTGAGCAAAGTTGTGCTAGTTATTCTTTCGTGTGCAAACATAAAAAATCAATAGTTTTGTGGAAGGACTGAGGTAGCTTTAACTCCTATAGAAGTGCTAGCGTTAATTTTAAATATATCTACTAGTTTATGCTAGTTCAGCTCTTTAATGTTCAAAATTAAAATGCAAAATTTTGTTTGTGGGGGCCGGTTTCCATAGGTTCAGACCTCAATAACTTTGTTATTAAAGGTGTGTTAAGGTTGAACAAAGTTGTGCTACCTTGGGCTAGCTATTCTCTTTCGTGTGCAAACATCAAAATTTTGATATTTTTTGTGGAGGGGGCTGAGGTCACCTTACATCTACATCCTACCTGAAAACCATGAAAATATAACAAATAGAATTTTGGAATAATACCTATATTTATTAAAAATAAAGAAATTGTTTAGGAAGAAATTTAAAAAAAACAAGAAAAACTTAAAATAATTAGAAAGAATAAGATAAATAATCAAAAATATGCATAATAGAAACATTAATAGCTACGTGGAGAAAATTTACTAAAAATCATT
Organism: Abscondita cerata; assembly: GCA_030710515.1. Taxonomy (NCBI): domain Eukaryota; kingdom Metazoa; phylum Arthropoda; class Insecta; order Coleoptera; family Lampyridae; genus Abscondita; species Abscondita cerata. The sequence continues at coordinate 181,526 of JALBCR010000778.1, read as the reverse complement.
ATAGTAGAAATGAGAATATGAAAAACAAGGAAAAAAGATAGGTATTTGTATTTTAAGAATAAACTAATTAGCATAGCAAAAAGGATGTAGAAGCAAAATAAATATAAGAAAAACCTAACATACTAGAGGTTAGGATTCGTGACAGCAAAAAAAATTAATAAATTTCTGAAAAATGAAGAAAATCAAAACAAAACCAATTGTATTGTATAGAAAATTGTGTTCTTTAAGAAGAACAAATATGAGAATATAAAAAACGTGAAATAAATAATGGAAAAACAAACATTTAAAAGAATTTATAAAGCAAATCAATGAACTAAAAAATAAATCATCTACATCTTACTTGAAAAATAGTACCATGAAGAGCATCACATAGAGAAAAGATAACGAATATGATTTTAGAAGGAAATCTATGTTTATTAAAAATATTTTAAATGTTTAAGAAGGAATTAAAAAAACAAGAAGAGTATAAGAATTTAAAAAAGAATATAAAGAAATCTGTAACAAAAGAAAGGAGGAATATAAGTGGGAGGTAGAAGATAAAATAAAAAATTAAAAATTAAGAAGACATATGAAAGTTTATAAATAGAGAATGAAGAAACACAAAAACAAGAATTAGGAATAAACGAAAATAAATGGAGAGAACACTGTGTAGAGTTCTTAGAAGAGAATAGAAACAAGCCAAAAGTAACAGACGGAGTAAAAAAATCAAAAAAAAAAGAAAAGAAGAAATAAGAAAAGTTGAATTAGAAGAAGTACTGAGAAAAATGAAGAGTGGGAAAACGGAAGAGACGGACGGAACAATGAAAATATACAGGATGAGAAAAGAAGAAAGTCAATACTAAGTAGAATATGGAGAGGGAAGGATTACCTGAGAAGTGGAAAAAACAATAATATGTCCGATATAAAGGGGGGAGATAGAAGAGAAGTACGGAATTACAGAAGAGTAAGTATCACAAACGCAGGGTACAAGATCTATGCGGAGATATTAAAAAGGAGGCTAGAGGCGGAGATAGAAAAACAAATTTAATAGGTGATTGGCAAGCGGGATTTAGGAAAAAATTAAAGCAGTTGGTGAACAAGACCTAAAACTGCGTTCGATAATGTGAATAGGAAAGAACTATAGAAAAGGCTGAGAGAAAAAGGAATAACAGAAGATCTGATAGAAGCACTGGAAGAAAGTTTTTGGATCAATAAGAGACTTAAACAGGGATGTCCAGTAAGCCCGAGCTTATTCGCGCTATACATGGCCTATATGGAAGAGGTAATGAAAGGGAATCAAAAGGATGGAGTGGTAATAGGAAGGAAGAAAGTAGGGGTTCTGGATAAGCAAACGATTTTTGGTGGTGGCAAGTAAGGAAGAAGAAATGAGAGCAGCAATAGAAGTAGTGAAGAAGTATATAGAAGGAAAGAGAATGAAAGTGAATGTTGGAAAAACGAAAGTAATAGTGTTTCAAGAAAAACAAGGAAGAAGGAAAAGAGAAGAGAAAAAGTGGAAATGGGAGAAGAAGTGATAGAAAGGGCAAACGAAATATCTGGGATATACTATAAAATATAATAATAAGGATGAGGGGCATATAAGGGAATTAGTAATAAAAGGTAACAAAGTTGTGGAGCAGGAATTGGAAATAGGAGAGAGAGTGTTTAAGGCTAACATGGAAAAAATGGCTTTTTCAGAAATTAGGATAAATTGGAAAAAGTACAAGAAAAGTATTGAGGTAGACGTTTGGGGCTAGAAAAGCACCGTCATATATAGTTAGGGACGAAATAAAAATGAAAAAAATACAGGTTCAAAATGGTAAGATAGCAATGAGGTATGAAGAAGAGTTAGAGAAAAGGGAGAAAAATACAATTCTGAAGGAATGTTAGAAAGAAGTGAAGAAGCAGAGAATAAAATAAGAACAAGAAAAAAGAAGATTATATTACAAAAGAGTAGGATATGCCAGAGAAGAAATAGAAAGAAGAATAGCGGTAGGCATAAGTGAGACACAAATTCAAGAAAGAAGAACAAAAATAAGGAAAGCAAGATATAACAAAGGATATGGAAAGATTATGGCCGAGAGAGTACCGAAATATATAGCAAGAAACAAAAGTTTAAAGACCAAAAGGTGTGGGAATGAAGAAAAAGTAAACAGGTATTGGCTAGAGAAAAAAAGTGAAGAATGTGTTGGGAAGGATGGGAAGATTTGCAGCATTTGATGGAAGAATGCGAACAAATGAGAAGAGAAGAAAGAAAAAAAAATGTAATATTAGGAGAAAAAGGGAAGGTGAAGAATGGATGAGGGAAGTATTAGTAGAAGAAAATTTTTATGTGGAAGAAGGACATTTTAAGTTTTGGTGTTGGGTTGTTTTAAAGAAGAAACATTATTATTAGTTTTTAGGGATGTAGTTTAAGTTAGAAGATTAACCGAACCGTTTGTAAAATGCTATATTAGACAAACTAATAAAAATATCTATCTAACTAATTATTTTAAAGTTTGTCTTTATTTTTCTATTCTTTTTTTTCTGTTTTTTAAAGTTTCTTCCTAAACAACTTGTTTATTTTTAATAAATATAGATTTTCCTCCAAAATCATATTCGTTATCTTTTCTCTATGTGATGCTCTTCATGGTACTATTTTCAAGTAAGATGTAGTGTTCTTTAAGAAGAACAAACCTAAGAATAACAAAAATGTAAAATAAATAAAGAAAAACAACAATTTTAAAAAGAATTAATAAAGCAAATCAATGAACTAAAAAATAAATCAACTACATTCTACTTGAAAATAGTACCATGAAGAGCATCACATAGACATAGAGAAAAGATCAGTAAAGTAGAAAAAGAGAATATAAAAAAAATAAGGAAAAAAAGATAGTATTTATATTCTAGGAATAAAATAATTAGCATAGCAAAAAAAGTATGTGGAAGCAAAATAAATATAAGAGAAAACAAACATTATAGTAGACAGCAAAAAAATGATAAATTTCGAAAATGAAGAAAATCAAAGCAAAACCCATAGGTATTATATTAAAAATTGTGTTCTTTAAGATTAACAAAAAATTTTAAATAAATAATTAAAAAAAGACTGAAAAATTAATTACGCAGTGATCGATAAAACTGATTAATCACTCGCATTGCATCCGAATTCCTAGTTTTCATTCCGAAAAATAATACAGTTTTATGAGCAATCAGGATATGGTTATTTTCCAAAAACAAAAAACCAAAAAATTTTTACTACCTCGTAAAGTCAAAAGGTAGTACCGATAAAACGATCTCGTAATAACCCAACCGCATCATCTAAGCAGAAGATGCTTTCAGACGCAATACGTTTTAATCAAACGGATATGAGATACGGTGTCCTACACGATAAATGAAATTCGTGTGAAAGTTCTATAATAAAAATCATAGAGCGAGACAGCGCATTTATGAGTACATTTATGCGCGATGATGACTCTTATACAATTAAGCTAAACTCTCAATTATCTATTGGGAAAAACCACTACTGAACGAACGACACATTCATAAAAGATTGTTGGGTTAAAACGAGCGTTATTGATACTTTCTAGCTTATTCGAATGGTACCATGCATTGTTTGCGTTGCAAATCACCATTTTGTTAATTGTTACGGGTAAGTGACTACGTTGTATTATAATTAAAGGTCGTTTGCGATTAATCAACCGGTTTTTGTTTACAGTTACTTTCGCTGCCGCTGGTACTTACAGACGCAACAGTACCAGAGTTTGTGAGTACGTGAACACATTTAACCTGATGCAAAATTTACGCATTTTTCTTTTAGTCGTTCCACATTTAAATGTAAATCGGGCGATTGTATTCCGGAAGAGACATTGTGCGATGGTACCGAAGATTGTTCCGATGGTTCCGACGAGACAAGAGATTGCGTTAACATAATACCGTACGTATCTTTTGAGGCGCGTCCCTATTTTAAGTTTTCGAACGCAGGTGTTCCAGTCACTTTCTGTTTCAATGCGATTACGGCGCCTGCATAAGCAAGAGGTACCAATGCGACGGTATCATCAATTGCAAAGACGGTTCGGACGAGTCGCAAATCGCTTGCGGTAAATGCGGGTGAGTACCTAGACGTTTAAAAAACGCGTTCCGGGTTATTTGATGGTGATGGTGACTAAGTATGAGTTTGACTTTACAGAAAGAGGAGGTTTAAGTGCGGTACGGGCGAATGCATCGACGATAGTTTCTTGTGCGATGGCGTCGGCGATTGCAACGATAACTCGGATGAGACAGTTAATGAATGTTTAAGTACCAGATGTCCTTCGTACAGTTTTCGTTGCGATTACGGCGCGTGCATTATGAAACGACTTCGATGCGACGGCTTTTATGATTGCGTCGACGGTTCTGACGAACAATCTTGTTCGGTACCATCATCATCGTCTGCCCGGTAGCTTTCTATGATCTTTTTTAATGTGACGAATTATCAATGTTTTCTGCAGTCTTGGAAAGTTTCGCTGTGGGTCCGGCGAGAATGTGAGCGATCATAATATTTGTGATGGGGTCGGAGATTGTCGCGATAATTCTGATGAAAGTGATAAACTTTGCGGAGATTTTAACTGCCCGCTTTACACGTACCGATGCAAGTACGGTGCTTGCGTTAACAGGAACGCGCGTTGCAACGGCATAGTGGATTGTGTGGACGCCTCCGATGAGGCCGGGTGTTATTCAGGCCCAGTGAAACTAGAAGAAACAAACAACGATGTGGTGAAACCTCATTGTCAGAAGGACGAGTTCAAGTGCAACTCCGGACAGTGCGTGAAAGAGGAGTTGGTGTGCGACGGAAAGAAACACTGTGACGACGGTTCCGAGGAGACTTTTGAAGTTTGCGCGTACCGACGTTGCCCGTCTTACCTCTTCACATGCAATTACGGGCTTGTGTGCCCGCAAATGCACGTTGCAATGGAGTGAACGATTGCTGGGATGGATCCGACGAAGAAAATTGCGGTTCACCTCAAGAGGCTTCGTTGAATGTTAGCTCCGGGTGCGTAGTCCCAACGTATCCGGAATTTGGGGTCTACGAAATTGCCACCTCTAAGTTGGTACCCGGATCTGTCGCGCCTCCTTACAGCGTTTTAATTACTAAGTGCGACAAAGGCTATGGCGTTACGCCTCCGGAACAATCATTCTCAGTGTGCATCGGAGAACAATGGACACCTAGTCTTCAAACGTGTACCCGTAAGCTTATGTACACTAAAAATTGAACAACTTATACTACAACTTAGCATTTTAGGTACGTGCCCTTTGATCGAATCCACTTCACCCATAGAATGCAAATTTAACAACAAACTATTAAAATCGTGCGACAAAGCTGTTCACGGTTCGATCGCTCTTGTGCAATGCAACCCGGTCACCGATGGAGTCGTCAAAAGTATCGTCAACTTTTGCCGAAATGGTATATGGGACTCGCCCATCAATCAATGCATACCAATTACGCAGAACAACTCCTCCAACGTCAACATATTCTACATATTCAACAAAGCGATTAACGTCATTTATTTATAGAAAAAAATACACTATCTGATTTTTCTACCAGAAAAGACTTCACGATATAAAACAACACGCGCATCGACTTATTTGCTCAAAATAAATCCAATTTAAATCCAAAGATCTTGTTTTGCGCGACATAAATAAGCTCGCCACCCCTTTGCAAAATCAATATCCAGTTTATTTCAGAATTGTGTCCATACATATTTCGACACCGATAAATTTAATTAAATAAACGAGTAACTTTTTTACTGTAATTTTAATATCATTGTTCATAAATGTAAGCATATACTATAGTATAAAAGAAAACTACAAATAAAGCGCAACTAATATGCGACATCTATCCGCCATCACGCGTAATAATCGACGTATTGCGCAGAGTCCCGCGCTTATCGATCGAGATTATAATTTAATTTCGAAATTACTCACCCCAAAGTCTTCGTCGAGATCAGTGGAGTCTTCAGGCTTAAGAATCCGTTAAGTCGACTCTTTTTCGCGTCCCATTTCCATTTTCGGCGTGTTCTCGTTGCACTCGTCTTCGTCTTCTTCGTCGCGCTTACGCCGCTTCTTGTGGTAGAAGTAACAGGCGGCTCCAATTCCGGCGATTAAGATTAAAGCTGCCAAGCATGAAAATACGGCGGTTAAGATGATGTCGCGTTTCTGCATCATTAACTGAAAAAAAAATTAAAATGATAGTAATTGTGCATATATATGGGTTTGATGAATGAATGGTTAGTAAACCGGATGGATGTACAGCTGGATGGTTGATAGATGGCGATCGGGTTAAAATAGATAAATAAGTTGAAGCGCAGTAATTAATATTTGTCTTATCTTAAGAAATTTATCATAATTTAAATTATTGCAAATAATTAATTTATTTGTAGAGACACGCATTCAGTTAGTAAGAAAATTATAAGAATTAATGAAAAAGAAAACTGATCAATAAAGAAAAGAGAAGAAGAAACAAAAAGTAAAAATACAATTTACAATAAAATGGAAAAAGAAAGTTCAAGGACAGTTACAAAAACTATTAGAAACAAATATGGGATTCAATGATAAAGATAAAAAGAAATCCAAGAAGAAAAACCTAAATTCAGCAAAAAAAAAAGTAGGAATAATAACAATAAATAACTCAGAAATATGTAACAAAGTGATAAATAGAAGAATAAGTAGGAGTCGGGAAAGATTGGTAAAACAGGAAAAAAATAAGAATACAGACAGGGAAGTTTGCAATAAATCATAAGAAACAAAAGATCTAGTACAGCACAAATACTAAAAAGAGCAAACAATCTAAAGTAAGACATAGAAAAAATAAAGAAGAGGCTCACACAAAAAATGTTGAAGAAAGAAAAAGCATGAATACAAAATAATGATAATAATAGAGAAAATATGAATACCGTTTATTCCGATCTTTTCTCCAATGTTTATTGTATCTATTTATTATTATACTATTACGTTATGTACAATTACTATTTATATAATAAAGGTTATTATTAAAATTAAAATGATAGAAGAGAAAATAAAATGAGAGCATATGAGAAGGAAGAAAAGAAAGAGATAAAAATAGAAATAAAGAAGAATAAAAAGTGAATGAAGACAAGTAGTTAAATAAGTAAATTTAAAAAATTTAGTAAAGTGAAAAAAGATAGAAGCGAAAAAACACATTAAAAATACTTGAAAAAGTAGAGAGAAGATTGACGAAAAATTAGACAAAATGTAGTTTAAGAATGAAAAATAGAGAATAGAGAAATTGAAAACCAAAACCACATAAAGAAGAAAGGTGTTAAAGAACGGTTCAGAAGAAGGCAAAGGTACAAAAAATAAATATATAGACCGAAGCACAAGCGAACAACAGCTTCTACTTGATTTATTTTAATACTCTTCTTAAGTTTTATCTGTCTTTTTTTTTCTGATATTTTCTCTTTATTTTAGTTATTTTCTTTTTTTCATTTGGGTTTATATGTCTTTTGTAATTTCTGTTTAATCCTTTATATTCATGAATGTTCAAGTGTTTATTTTCATCTGTTCCTTTCTCTCTTTTCTTTATGTTCTCCTTGAATTTTTTAATATCTTTGTTATTCCCATTTCAGAATCTTCCTTAAGTTTTCTTCTTTTTTTTAAAATTTATATTTTCTTTGTTAATACCATTTCAGGGCAAGAAACTAGAGACCGAAGAAAACGAAGAATAATAAAAGATACAAGAATACGCAAATACAGAAATGACACACACAGTAGAAAATAAAATCATAGTGTAAAGAAAGGTAATGCATTTAATGAAAATCAATAATTTAAAATTAATAGAAGAAATAATTATGCAGATTGAGAAGCATAAATAAAAACAAGTATTAGTAAGAAGAAAATAGTTATAAAATAGAAGAAGAAGAAGAATGAAAGTTTAATAATAAGTTCAATTATGTGACAATTATAATTTTAACAATACCATCAAAAATATTCTTTATGTTTGTTGTAAATTACATCATCCACACTTTTATTCAAACCATTATTTTTATGTGTATAGTTTGAGTTCATAATGTAATAAAAATAAGTAAAGGAGGGGTAATAAGACAAATTAATAATGGGAAATTTTACAATCAGAGATAGAAAAAGAAGAGCAAAGGGATAAATGACTAAGAGTGTCTCAAAGATAAGAAGATGAGAGGAATGTTTGGTAAAACAGAAAAAGGTAGCAGAGAAAAATATAAAAATACAGACGGAGAAGTTTGCAATAAATCATGAGAAACAGAAAATCTTGTACTGCACAAGTACTAAAAGAAGACAAAGGAAAAATGAAGAACAGGGCAATACAACAAAGAATGTTGGAGAAAGAAAAAGTATGAGAACAAAACCTATAAAAATGGATAAGAATTCGTAGGTGCAAAATGATTCAAAAATATATAAGAGGAGAAAAAGAAAATGAAAGCATATAATAGGAAGAAAATAATTATATAAAGAAATATAAAAATAGAAACAAAAAGAAGAATAGAATATAATAAAAATAGAGAAATTACAAAGCGAACAAAATTATAGAGAATTGTAAACGATAGAAGAAGTAAGGGAAAATAAAGTAAACAGCATATAAAGAGAAAAAAATGTTAACAAAGAGATAAAAGAAAGTAAAAAGAAAAAAATAAGATAATATACAGACGAAGCACAAGCGACTACTCTGTTTATTTATAATGTTCTTCTTCAGTTTCATCCGTTCTTTTAGATTATCTTCTTCATTTTAGTTATCTTTTTTTTTATTTACAATTCATATGTATTTTTTGTTTTGTATATTCTTTATCTTTTTATTTAATTTGTACTGTTCTTCTTTTCATATCTCTTTTGTAGTTTTTCATATATTACTGTCTCTTTTTTTGTCTCGATAAATTCCACGTTCCGCCACTTTTCTCGTTTTTTTGTTTATCTTTTCTTTTCTGCACTTTTTAATGTTGATTTATTTAAATTTATTTTTCTGTACTTCACTTGGTTAATAATTTTCAGGGCGTGGAACCAGAAATGAAGAATGTAAGAGATAGAAAAAGCATGATGATAAGATTAATAAAAGAAGCAAGAATACGCAGATTCAGAATGACATACAAAGAAAAAATATGGTAGAATGGAGAAATGTGGAAGAACCAAACAAAATAGAAAGAACGTAATTCTAAGAGAGCAGAAGAATGAATGAAAGTAGTATTAGTAAGAAAAAACAGTTAAAAGAGTAGAAGAAAAAGAATGAGACAATAAGATAAAGAATCCAAATTCTTTTCTATGTCAAGTTTATTTATTTATTTATTCGTATGGTACATTACACAAATATTGTAGTGTGATGTAAGTGTTATTATGGTGCCCCAGAAGATCAGTATAAACCTGTGGGCAATAGTGGATTAGTTCGTCTTGGCAAAGCATTTACTTCAAGGTTTAGGAAAACCACTAAAACCTAAACATTATAGAAGGTAAATAAGAACATAAAATATAACAGCACAGCCATTGCATCACGACATATAATGGACCGGTCCAAGCGCAAGTCACGACAATTACGAAAAAATAGTAGGTTAAAGAAATAGCAAAACAAAATAATGGAAAAACAGATAATCAAGACAAGAATACAAAAATTGCTGAACTTCAGATGTCCTTCAGATTTGTAAGTCATAATATTGCTTCATCCGTTAAATTTCAAGTAATCCCCTTCTAAAACTTTTAAAGATAATCAAGCCAATCATGTGACATTTATTATTTTAACACCTTTAAAAATTTAACTTATAAAATATATTTATAGAAATTGTAAATTACATCACCCACAACTTTTATTAAAACAATTAATTTTATTGTGTATATTTTGAGTTGAAATGATGTAACAAAATAAAGGTAGCAAAAAAAAGAATTGAGATTTTTCTGTATTTTTGACACAACCCAAATAGTTATATTTACATAAATCAGTGGGTAGGTGGGGATTGGCTAATACAAAATCTGGGTTAGAAAAATTTAAAAATCGCAATTTAAAATGCCAATATATTTAACTATGACTATTTTCACCAACTTGGATTTTGACAATAAATTTGAACATAAAAACAAAATAGAGTAAACGTCACATTCTTAAGAACCGGTCTCAAATGCATAAATTTGCTAAAAAGCACGTATAAGCCTACTTTGATTTAAAGTACCTATTAACTTAAAAATGAAATCAGTTGATACTCTATCAGTCCATATAGTCATTTGGTCAATGACCTCCCAAAAATGTTGACAATATATAAAAATAATCATTAAAATAGGTAATTAAGTCGCAAGTACAATAACTTAAAATTTATCGGCCGTCGTTAGTAATTCATCCTCTTCAACCTTGGGCTGGCGGTGCGAATTGTCCTCATTGAATTAGATCTACCCGGAAAAACTTGAAAAACGTGCAGCGCCCGAATAACCGCGAACGTCCGAAACAATAATCAACTTTGGGTCATGAGCCGGATCCTGCAGTTTACGTTGACTTCGTATAGGGTGTACAACTACGCTCGATTTTTGATTCGATTTTCGCGTGTTTTAAATCAATTTAAGAATTTATATTGATATGTTTTACTGTTGTTGTGTTGTTTTGTAAAAATACTATTTTTGATTCGCGTGTGCATGCGCTATAATGAAAATGTCGGTAGTGCAGAAACTTAAACAACTAAAAAGTGCTAACAAACTTAATTTTACAAATTAGTTGAGTTCAAGGCAAATGGTCGTCCTTTGCCAGAACTAAGTTTACGACAGACTAGCAAAGACAAAAATAAAGATGTTCATCGAAACTTTCGCAAGGTAATGTACGATTTAGCTAACTGGATCAAATGTACTTTACTATTTTGTTTGTTTATTATTTTCTAAAAATTGTTAGCTTCTTCAGAAGTTACTCTAAAGACTGATGTTGTCTTCGGCTCCTTGTTATATACCTATGTTCCGCTACGGTTGGTTGATGTCGATCAGTGACGGGTGGTTGGTTTCGATGGTTGGTTGATCTTCTGTTTGGTGTTGACTAATTTTGTAGTGACATTTGTTTTCTTTGTTTTGTGAAGAGTTAGTTTCCACGTGTTGCTTAATCGGTAACCGTCTTCTCGATTGAAGTTGTTTTTATTTTTCATAATTTCTAAGGATTCTCTGATTATCCTTGGATAGTAGTTGTTAGTCCTTGATAGAACTTTAGCTTCCTCGAAGTTGATGATGTGTTTTCCTTTTTCGTGTAGATGTTCTGCGATTGCTGATTTATTTACCGCTCTGGACTTGACGTCTCGGTGATGTTCTTTTAATCTACATTATATGTTGCGTCCGGTTTGACCAATGTAGACCTTAACAACTTACTTTCTATGGAACGGAGATTTCTACGAACAAAAATCAGATGCAGCCATGGGATCACCATTATCACCGGTTATTGCGAATATCTTTATGGAAGCATTCGAGCAAGAAGCCATTCAATCCAGCGAAAAGAAACCGAAATGCTGGTTCAGATACGTGGACGACACCTTTGTCATATGGCCTCATAGGAAAGAAGCACTTACTGTATTTCTTAACCACCTCAACACTCAGCACGAAAGTTTACCATGGAGACAGAAGAGAATAAGGAGCTTCCCTTCCTGGATGTTCTAGTGAAACGAGGAGATAACAACAAGTTGGCTCATAGTGTATATCGTAAAAGACACACACCGACCAATACCTCCATGCCACATCACACCAACATCTACAGCAGAAGCGGTCTCTAATCAAAACTTTATTGCATAGAGCTAACAAGATTCCTGACGAGATTCACAAGGCAGAAGAACTTCGACACGTCCAACAAGCCCTAATGAAGAACGGCTATACCAAAAAGAGCCGCCTGTCGCAGGAAATCCGAAAAAAGAGAAGGAACAGGTCACCACCTACGCTCGTTTGCCATTTGTTGCTGGGTAACTGACAAATTAAGAAAATCATTGGAGAAGAAGAATATCGGTGTCAGATTTGGAACGGTTAGAAGAATCCAGCAACTACTACCTTCTAATAAAGATAACCTGCGAAACTCTCAACAAAGGGGTCTACCAAATTGATTGTTCATGTAGAAAGGTCTACATTGGTCAAAACCGGACGCAACATAAAATGTAGATTAAAAGAACATCACCGAGACACCAAACAGAAGATCAACCAACCATCGAAAACCAACCACCCGTCACTGATCAACCTCAACCAACCGTAGCGGAACATTGGTATATAACGAGAAGCAGAAAACAACAACATCAGTCTTTAGAGTAACTTCTGGAAGAAGCTAACAGCATGGTTAGCGAAACGTTAAGCAGAGAACGTAGGAAGGAAGTACGAACACGGCTCAACTCGGAAGATAATAATCTTAGTAACAAATACTTTTACATATCGGACTTCCGCAGTATTCTCCTATTGTTCTTATCTTTACAATCTTTATATTTCTTTTTTTTTATATTTTTGGGAGCTCTTTTTCACTGTCTTTTATTTCATTTCTCTTTTCGTCTTTCTTTTGAATCATTTATATTCCTCCATTTCCACCTGTCTATGTTTCTTCTTCTTTAGTTGTTTCCTTGTATTTCTCTTATCTTCATATATAACAATTTTCGTTCTTTTCAACTTTTGTTTATTATTCAACCTATTTTTCCACACTTCTTACTTATTACTTTTCTCAATTCACTATATATCTCCATCGCTACATTAATTCTTTTCATTATTCTTTATGAGCAATTTTTGTATTAATCTTATACTTCTTTTCTTATTTACTTATTTTCTTGTTTTGTTTTAATCGTTCTTATTTACTTTGCTTTCTATATTTATTTCTATACTTTTCTCTTTCTCTCTGATATGTTTTTTTCTTCTTTAAAATATTTTTCTTTAGTCTGTTACTATTTCCGAATACTTCACTACATTTCTTTCTCTTTTTTCATCGTTTCTAACTCCATTCTTCTATGTCCAATTAACATATTTGATCGTAGAGATGAAAATCTTGATAGCGTCGTCATCTAGTAAATTGTAACGTGTGTTTAAATAAAAAACCTTTGATAATATTTTAACGAAGTAGTCAGCGGATAAGGCATTTCAACGCTTTTGCCAAAATGGCGTCTGTAGGGCAAACAATAGTATATTATACACCAAGGTTGTGAAGTCAGTCATTATTGCCTTAGCACCAGTTTATTTCGCGAGGGCGGTAGCCGAGCGAAATAAGGTGCGTAGGCAATAATGGACTTCACAACCATGGTGTATATACTATTTTCCACTACTAGCCAAATTTAAGCCAAAAATAAAAAATAAACATTTTTCTTGTAAAAATCAAGTAGCACAGGAATGCAAATAAATCAAAAAGGATTAAAAGCTACATACGTTGATAAACCAACTGCAACTGATTCACTAAACACTTGTGTGGTATATTTCACCTTCATTTTCTGAAAATTATTCGAGGTAATATGTAAATTAGTTGATTTAGGAGCCAATCGCAGCGGTTTAGATTTGTCTGACATGTAGAAATTTTAATGTCTTTCCAAGATGCTTTATGGTTATTAAAGATTATATCGTATTTAATCAAGTTATTTTGCACCGACTTCAATAAATAGGGATATCGAAGAAATAATAGATTTTCTTATCGTTTACGAGAAGGTATGGTTTTTCAGCTGATACATCTATTCTTTTAATTAGGTTTCGAAAATTTTACTACTACCCTAACATTAGCACCGCATTGTAGTTGTAGCTTTTCTATGCAGTTTAATACTATCGACTTCAATTTGTCACCTTTGCATATCGTATTTGTAAAGATGTAGCACAAGGGTTGTTTAACTCTGTATATCTCCTACTTCTTAGTGGTTTCTTTTTTAAGTCCCTTGGGCTGTCACAATTTCTGCTCTGCTTTCGGGAGTATCGTTGGGAGATGTTAACTTCAATTGAAGTGCTTTCTTTTCACGTTGCAATTTAAGAATGTTCCTCCGTAATTTTCTTTACCTAAGAGTATTTGAGCTGCAAGCTTGAGTAGTTTTGGTATAGCTAGAGATGTTAACGGGCATTTATTGCTTCGCCAATATACCTTGCATCATTTTAATATTAGGTTTCAGAAATTGACACTTGTAATTCATTTGGGAATGGCAAGTGTTCGCCACATACTCATTAAGCTTTTAGAGTCGACATTTTTATGCAACAGATCGGACCTTCCAGATTCTGTTAACCATTCAAAACACCTACAACAAAATGTTTGTAATTTACTTAAAATTCTTTATGTAACTTAACTCGCCTGGTTAAATCTCCTTTGGGAAACCTGAAAGAACTGATTCTACCATCATATTTAATAAATAAATAAATTCAGGTTATGTATTTGCGGTTATGGGATGAGGGCGCGAATTTTAAACTAATGGTATTTTTTTATTCAAATAATTTTATCGTGTTAGGTAATTTTAAGCAGCAAATACGTTAAAGATAATCACCTGGATATACAAAATTATGTTTCACTCGTTTTTGTTAAACAACTATTCTTAGATTCTCAAAAATTTGAATTTGTTCATTATTAACCTAGGTCAACAATAGAAAAATTATTAACCACTAATAGAAATTCAACTTCTCAGTTGGCTAGGAGACGCAATAATTGTCCACTTCACAGCTAGTAGTGGAAAAACTTTGTTTTCATTCGAATGTGAGGTAATTTATGTTGATTTTTGTACTTTTAGTGGTCGTTTTATTTAAGTTAGTTATAGAATCTGTGAAACGGTATTTTAACTCAATTTATGTTTAAAATTACAAATAACAGGGATTCTAAAAAACTGTCACGATTTCTACTGCCACAGTTCACTACACAACCAACTGCTGGCATTACGGTACATTACAAATCAATTAAACGTATAAACTATATTAAAATCCTATAACTCAATGATAAAATCCATCTAATTATACGTAAGTTTGCTCTACAGTAGCCATTTTTAAAGGTCTTTGACACCTATCAGACAGCGCATTGAAATGCCTTATAGAAAGTTTAGGTTAAATTTAAGGTATCTTATAACGTTTTCGACTGGGTGCTTTGAACGATCTCCGATCTTAATTAATGTTTGACTACCCTACCTACTAAATCTCTCGATTCTTTAGATGATGACGTTATTTCAGAAATTGTTTATCACATATCTTCAAAAAAATCAATCCAAAAAGGTCTGTAATTTGTAAATTGAATGATAACTGTCATAGAGAACAATAACTGTAGCATAACCTTAAAATTCTAAAATGTATGTTCAGCTGATAGATGCATCACACCAGGGAGCGCTCCGTAAACGAGCAATAGACATAAGCTTACCAATCAAAACGCATTCATTTTTAGGTTATATTTATGTCAAGTTTTAATGCAGAGTTCAGGTCACCTCGAGTTATATTCCAATATTCCACGGCTTCTCGGTTCTTTATTTGAACACTTCCAGTAATGCTTAACTTAACTTGATGTTAATTACTGAATAAGTCACTGACTGAAATAATTATTTGTTTTTAAACTACTACTAATATCCTATAACTCCTATATTCAATGCTTACGGTTTCGTGATTATTGAATTAGTTGTAAATTGTTTTTTTTCCTAATAGATGTCGCTTAACCGACATAACTTGCATTAAAGACAGCTGAGACTTGAAGCTTAAGTACAACTTGTATAATTTTAAACGAGTTTTGTTTTAATTGAATTTAGTATATGGAACTTCTAGTGCTGTTAAAAACGTATTTAGTTAACTTTTATGGTAACAGATGTCACGTTCTACTCGAGAAAATAATAGGACACGTTTAAAAACTCCTTCATATTCACAAACATCAATTTATTTTAACTCAAAACATCAAAGCACCAAAACCGATATACACAGTTCGCTCGCTCATTAACGAGAAAATTAATTGAATCAATTTGCTAATGACGTTAAATCAATAAGGAAATGTGAAAGGAAACTTTGTTAAGTACATTTAGAAACCCTTTCGGTTTGTATTCGCCGAGATAAATTTAATTATCATTCGGTTTTGTTGTCGCGCTTTCCGGGGCAATCTGTTACGCCTAATTAACGCTAACAAAAAAATATTATATGTGCATTAACCGACTGTGCTACGTCATGGCCACCGTTCTTTTGATGCTTTTGCTTTTCCAAGCAGTAAGTATAATTTACGTTAAATATTTGAGCAGCTTATTTAAATTTCAATAAGGTTTCGTCGGCGCGTAAAGGAAATATTGTGACGGTTGACTGCGCCGAATGCGCACCAAAATCCAATAACGGGATAGGGGAAAGCGTTTTTCAGAAAACCCGGAAAGGAATCGTTAAATTTTTGCATTTGCGCAACAAAATCGACGATGTGCAGACTAAAGCGGAGTATTACGATAAGATTGGTGATTAGTTTGTTACATTTTAATTACGAATCAAACTGTGCACTAATTTGTGACGCACCCAGTATTTTTGTGAACAAATTTGAAAACTGTACGCATGCGCTTCGTGCACTTTATAACTAAGTTAACCTCAATAAATAATATGAAATAATGGAATTTCGCTTTTATCGTTTAATTTTGGGAACAATGGCTAGTTCCGATACAAAATTGTCAGACGCTATTTGCGAGTTGATTACTAGCGTAACCGGTTTCAAAGTAAGTTAATTTTAATCGAAACCTCTCTCTTTAACATAAGTTTGCAGAAGGGCTCTAAGGACTTCAAAAAAGCTTTCCAAAATGTATCGCCACGTGTTCAAAACTACAACACCGCTTACGTTCCAACGAAAAAGAAATCGACG
Source organism: Abscondita cerata (assembly GCA_030710515.1). Lineage (NCBI taxonomy): Eukaryota > Metazoa > Arthropoda > Insecta > Coleoptera > Lampyridae > Abscondita > Abscondita cerata. The sequence goes on along the minus strand of JALBCR010000778.1, from coordinate 164,827 downwards.
TTACCATCGCCAGCTCGCCCGAGAAGTTTGCGTTCCACGGTTTTCTTCGGCAAAAAAAGGAGTTGCTAGATCAATATGAAAAGTTGGAAACTTCAATTTCGGTCGTAAAGCTCTTGATCGAACTTGCCGATAGTCCCACGAATAGCGTTTACAATACGTTCCTATGCTTGACGGAAAACCGAGGAATCGATTGATTGGGTAGAGTACATGATGGAGGGTATTGAGCGTTGGACGCCGCCTCGGATGATAGTAGCGTAAGTTTGTTTATTGATTTGTGTTGTGTAAGATACCGTTTCTATTTTAAGGAATCGGAGGAAGACAGTTATATTAATGATGTATTAGGCGGTAGTTGTTGGGCTGATGAGGTGCAAGGTGAACGGCGTTGTGATTCTGGAGAAGAACAAAACTGCGATCAAAGGATAACAAAGGAGGAGGCTGAATGTGTTTTTCTGAAGCAGCGTCCAGTCGGTTGGTTTACAATGAAGAAGTTCATTATGAAGCCGTCGAGCGAAACCGATGCAGGGAATCTTGCCTTTTTATGGTGAGTTGATGTTTTTTAAGAATCATTTGGTTAGAATGTGATTCTAGGCAGAAGCATGTGGATAAAATCACTAAAGGACTTATTGAGACGGAGTCGCCGAGCGTTATAACAGAGTATCATGTGTTGCGTGAGATTCTTTGGCAAACTTTTAATCAACATACAAGTGTGTGTTATCGTCTAATCGGTGATAAGCTCGAATCTATTGATAAAGTCACCGTAAGCAGTGTTCGACAGGTGAGCGTCGAATTAGAATGAAAGCGATGACGGTTGTTTATTTTCAGCCGATGTTGGAGTCATTCATTAAGGAGTTTATTCCGTACATGGATTACTTTCAAGAATTGCAAAAGTTTAGCGCAATGCTTTCGTTCTTGAACAAAAATCAGGTCCCACACACATATCGTAGCTACTATTGCGCGGTGGAAATGATAACTAAGCCGATGATTGAACTTTTGGTCGATATTGAGCGAAAGTTTTAAAGCAGAAGAGGTTTATACGCTGTTGGTGTTGGCGAAAGAACTGCGCCCGATTCTACCGGCTTTAGAGATCCTTAATGAAATACAACAAATTGCGATTCTGGATTGTACAAATCATTCGGCGATGAGATGTGCGACCACGTTGCTTTCTTACTTGTACAAATGTTTGTTCAATACCAAGACGAAAGCCGAACAAGACCAGTACCTGACGCTTTACCTCCAAAGTTTCTACAAATACTTTCAGATAATGAACTCGTGGTTAGGTAGCGGTGAATTAATCGATTGTGTTGGCGAGTTCATCATCGCCCGAGTAAGTATTTCTTAGCAGATTCTCGTGACTAATAAAACAGTTTGTAGTAATTATGTTAAGGATTTCGATGTTGTCGATCAATTTTGGACCTCATTTGCATGCAGGTCTTACAAATCGGTCGAAATATTACAATGCTAAAGCGACTTGGTAGGATGAAACTTTTTCGATTACATCAGTAACAACGAAGGTAGTTTATTAAATTATAGTCACTTTGACTCCGAATACTGATTGTAGAAACTTTGTTCGACGCTTTTATTAGAAAAGTACTAGAAAAGATCGCGGCGTTTTCGACGTTCCTATCGAGGAGGGGTCTGAATCTGCTGGGAGGAGGAGGAGGAGGAACCGTCCGAGTTTATGTTTACTGGTGTGAACTCGGACGACTGTAAGTATTTCACTGAAATGGATAAGCTAGAGAATTTGGTCGATACCAGCAACGTCTTCTTGATGAAGGCGTTCGAGGCCGTAAACTTTGTAAAAGCCCGCGAAGAAAGTCGTTCCAAAAATAACGCTGTATCGCAGAATTCAGAAACTGACTAAGACTTATGTACCAATCCATACTATCATTACCGGAGCGTTCGCAGAGCTTTTGGACGAACGCTACAGCGGATTGAGCGTTATGGTGAAGAATGTCTTAATGGACAACCACAATTTGGAGGAGTACTTTGAGTTCTTGCAGCACATGTTCTTGTTTAAAGAGGATATGATTTTTCCGTTCTATAGACACTTGTTTGACGGGGTGCGTATCTAAGGAAAAATATAATAAGAATGCCGTTAATTGATTTCAGATGGAATCGATCACCCATTTGGGTAACCACACGTCGTTGTCATCGTTTTTGCAAGACGTGATCGTCGACGCGTACCCGAAATTGTACAACAAGGCAAGCGTGGAATTGAGGAAGATTGGCGCCAAGCGGAAGATCCGCTCGAGGTGTGCAAGCTGGTTAACATTAAGTTCCGGAACGAATGGCCAACGAACGTCATTATTTTGGACGAGCACATACCAATGTATAGAGAGTTGTTTCAATTCATCTTGAAGGTGAAATGGGCGCTCTACGCCTTGAACCACATGTATTTCAGCGGTAATTGTCATCAACGGGTACGTTAGTAACGAACCTCGAATTTTTCCTCCGCAGATATTGAACCGAAGAGGCGGGCGACCATTTCGAAAAGCGTCGTTGTCACGTTGTCGAAACTGAAAATACTACGTTTCGGATTGATAAACATCTTCAACACCATTCAGCACTATATTTTAGGCCACGTCTTCTCCGTATTTTCGGTGCGCTTCTACAAGGAACGCGAAGGCGCGTGCAATCTGGAAGCGCTTGTTAAAGCGCACAAAGGCTTCATTTTCTCAATTCATAAAGCGTGTCTCGATTTTCAAGAGTGCGAACGCACCGGCTATGGTTTCACCACGGTAACTCCTTTCTTTACTTCTACCTGTTCTAAAATGTACATTACAGTTATTGAATCTCGTCCGTGAACTTCGATTAACGTGGAGAAAGTCGGTCACATTTGTTACGACAAGTTGTGCGCTTGGGAGAAGTCTTACTGGTTATGCCATAAGTTGGATGAATTTATATACACTTCGCGAATTATTCATGATTTATAAGTTTTTTTGTAATAAAATAAGTTTTTGTTTGATGTGTTTATTTTGAACACACCAACCACGTCATATTTGTCTATCTATTTATTTACTTATTATCGTAGAAAGATGATTTTATTAAAAACTAAATTGTTCTACACTGCAAAAGTAACAGATTGGTATTATCGCGATACCCCAAATGTGTGTAACACGATTACAACAAACTAATGTTTTCAGTCTCTTTCTAATAATATTATTACGCATGACTCAAAAAATTATCAATCTAGTATTTATCGTAGTAGGCTCTGATCGTAAAGTATTTGAATATCTTCATCGAGAAGGCGTACAGAATCCTTCTGAGCATAGTGGTTACAGTATTTTGTGTTATAATACGTTCAGCGAACACATGGAGTTAAGCCGCCCTAAATTTAATGAAAATTATTTTATTGGTGTAATTTTGAAGTCAGTATTACAACCAACTTCTGCTTTGTTTAACATTTTAGTTTTCACGAAGAATTTGGTTATTATTTTATTAGTAGTTTGCTATCATTTCCATTCTATTTACAAAACATTATTTTTCAATATTTTATAACGTATAAATAAATTATTTTTAATATTTGCGTTTATATAAATTTACAGGGTGCATTTATTGGTTCAAATTACCATAAATGAATAAAGGAGTTCTTAACTCCATGTGTTCGCTGAACGTATTATAGTAACTTATTTTGAGAAAAACATTTGTGACGCAAAAAATTATCAATTTATCGATGTATTTTAATTATTACAGAAAATAATTTTATTAAATAAGACGAAAATTTCTTAACGCTTCTAACTTTTAAAATTTGTATCATACCTTCTAAGATCCGCTTAAATATCAGTTAACTTATGTCTACAGGGTATTTTTGGGTATATCCATGTTTTTACGTAATAAGCATAACTGTATTTTAATTTGCATATAATACGATAAGTTTTCGACATCTAGTGTCGACTCGTGAAAGCGTTCACGTACGTAAATGTTAGCAACTTTGCCGACAGGTATGTAAAGCAGTTACATAGTCGATTCTTCAATAATTATAGCCAACATAACAGTTGAGTATAAAAATTTCGAATCGCCTGCAGTAAAGTACGCAAGAGGTTGTACAATAGCAAACAAACACTGAGAATCATCCGACAGCTGTTTCGTCCTTTTGGGACTCTGCAGGAGTGAGAGAACTCGTTTGCTATTGCACAACCTCTTGCGTACTTTACTGCAAGCGATTCGAAATGTTAAACGGCAACTGTTTATGTTGGCTTATAATTATTCAAGTATCGACTATGTAACTGCTTTTACATACCTGTCGGAAAAGTTGCACATTTGCGTACGTAAACGCTTTCACGAGTCTACACTAAATGTCGAAAAACTTATCGTTCAAATATTATAATCCCTCCAGTAGGGCATATTTCGACAGAACGCGTTTGTACAATAGTGAACTTACACTCGAGTATTCTCACTCCTGAAGAGTCCCAAAAGGACAGAAACAGCTGTCGGGTGATTCTCAGTGTTTGTTTGTTATTGTACAACTCTTGCGTACTTTACTGCAGGCGATTCGAAATTTTTATACTTGCCAACTGTTATGTTAGCTGTAATTATTGAAGAATCGACTATGTAACTGCATTACATACCTGTCGGCAAAGTTTATATACGCTTTTCACGAGTCGACACTAGATGTCGAAAACTTATCGTTTATATATACAGGGTGTCTCAGATAAGGGTGGCAATATTTCAAGGGTACATAGAAACTCCAGATTAGAGATTTGAGATAATAAATCTATGTCCGGAAATGCGTTGCTTCCGATATACAGGGCCTTGAAAAAATTCAAAATTAATATGGTAGTCAAGTGTTTTTGAAGTTCAGGTGAAGACAACGATACTCAAACCTCTTGCCAGTTGCGGTATTAATTTTGTTTTCGTTGTCGCCATGACAATATTCATTGTTCACTACGTTTTTATTGTCACCTGAAGTTTTTCGATAATGAGCTCTTTGAAAGACATCAAATGGATTTTATTTTTTCGCGGAAACGACGCGTCGGAGAAGAAAAAAACAAGAGAGCGCTTCTTTTCCAAATTGATTGGGAATGTGAAAATGATTCCAATATTTGGAAAAACCAGTGGCGTGCTACATTTTTCTCTTAAAACTAAGTGAGAAAAACCGAAAGTCCGGTCCTGGAAATTTTTAGAAGAGTCGGATTGGCACATAAATATGACCAATACTTTGCTTGACATACTCTGGAAATTTTAAGAAAATCGATCAAACGCGTTTTCAAAATACAGACAAAACATATTAATTTTTGAATTTTTTCAAGGCCCTGTATATCGGAAGCAACGCATTTCCGGACATAGATTTATTATCTCAAATCTCTAATCTGGAGTTGCTCTATGTACCCTTGAAATATTGCCACCTTATCTGAGACACCCTGTATATATATATATACACAGCATATGACATATAAAACTGCCAAAATCAAACATTGTGAGTACAAAACAATATAACCTTATCCGGGATACGTAATCCCACGCACTCACTTAAGGTATCTATTCATTGACAAATACCTGTTGTTGCAGAACATGAAGTATTAAATTCTTAATAATTCAGAATGCAGCAAAACTTTAGTTTTAGTGTGGACATCAAACTGTGCGGTTGTGCATCTCTTAAAAAATCATTTCATTAAAGTCGACGACTATCGAAGTGTGCGAAAAATTTTATAAATGTTATCGTTTGTATCCAAAATTAAAACAAAAAACAAAATTGTATGTACTTTTCTACTTTTTTAAATTATTTTCATACTTTTTAAGAAAAATAAAACATTTTTAAAAATTGGAAAATACTATTTTCAACATTTATCAAAACACAAACAAATTTTGCAAAAATTAAAATTTTTTTTAGTTCACATTTTATTAAGAAACGAAACTCAAAAAATTGATTCCCAACGTTGGTTATAATAACATCGAGACCCAATTTAATTTTTTTTTAAATCTATTGTTAACATTTATCAAACACAAGACAATTTTTCCAAAAATTTGAAAATTTTTTTAGTTCACATTTAATTTAAAAACGAAACTTATTTATTCCCAAAATTGGTTATGATAATATCGAGACACAATTTAATAGGTTTTTATAAAATAAAGACATTTTAAAAATTGAAAAAGATCTATTTTGAAATTTATCAAAACAATACAAATTTTTGTAAAATTTAAACATTTTTATAATTAACATTTAATTAAATAAACTAAACTAAAAATGAACCCTAAGAAAAAATTTCAAAGTTACAAAGATAAGACAATTTTTCACAAAATTTCAGTATCGTTTTTATTTAAAATATCGAAACTCAAATTGATTCCCAAAGATAGTTATGACAATACGACACCCCATTCAATTGTGTTTTCCCCAAAAAGACATTTTTAAAATAATAAAAAAAATTTTTTAATTTATCAAAATGCAAGAATATTTTTTTTCAAAATTTCAGAATTTTGTATAGTTCACATTTAATTTAAAAACGAAACTCAAAAAATTGATTCCGAAAGTTGGTTATGATAACATGAAGCCTCAATTTAAATGTTTTTTTTTTGAAAATAAAGTTAATTTTTAAAATTAATCAAAGAAAAAAAATTTTTGCAAAATTTAAGTATTTTTTGTACTATACTTTTTATTTAAAAAAATTAAACTCAGATCAATTGATTTCTAAAGTTGGTTATGATAACATTGAGACTAAATTCAATTGTTGATTTTGATAATTTTTTTAGTTCACATTTAATTTAAGAAACGAAACAAAAAATTTATTTCTAAAGTTGGTTAAACCAAAATTAAAATGTTTTTTTGTCAGAAAAAAAATGTTTCAAAATTGATAATTAATTTTTAAACTTTATCAAAAAGTGGCAAAATTTTATTATTTATTGTATTTCACTTTTATTTAAATACATAACTCAAAAATTGTTGGATATGATAACTGCGAGATCCAATTCAATTGTGTTTATTCAGAAAAAGACATTTTAAAAAATTAAAAAAAAAGTAATTTGCAAAATTTATTAAAAACAAGACAAAATTTTCGCAAAATTTCAGTATTTTGTATTTTACATTTTATTGAAAATAGAAAACTCAAAAATTGATTCCCAATTCAATTGTGATTTTTCTCAGAAAAAAGAACATCTAAAATTGAAAAAAATCATTTTTTAAAATTGATTAAAAAACAAGACACATTTTTGCAAAATTTAAAATTTTGTTATGGTTCACATTTAAGTTCAGAAACGAAACTAAAAAATGGATTTCTAACGTTGGTTATGATAACATCGAGACTAAATTCAGTTGTTTTTTTATCCAAAGGACACATTTTTAAAAATTGAAATTAGTTTTTAAATTTATCAAAAGACAAGACTAATTTATAGCAAAATTTGAGTATTTATTGTATTTAACTTTTCATTTAAAATACGAAACTCAAAAATTTATTCCCAATTACCAATTCAATTGATTTTTTTAGATTTTTAAAATTAAAAGAAAATTTGATTTTCAAAATTTATCAAAAGATTAAACAAATTTTTCGTAAAATATTAGTATTTTGTATTTGACGTATTATTCAAAAAAACGATACTCAAAAAAATTGATTCTCAATCTTGGTTATTGTAACTGCGAGACCTAAATCAATTGTGTTTCTCCAAAAATAAGACATTTAAAAATTTTTAATAAATCAATTTTCAAAATTTATTAAAATACAAGACAGATTTAGCCAAAATTTGAGAATTTTTCATAAATAAAAAACTAAACACAAAAGTTGATCCCAAAGTTGGTTATAATAACATTGAGACCCAATTCAATTGTTTTTTAATTAAAGGAATGGAACCTAAGCCTTAGTGTATATTTGTAAAAAAAATATTGAACACGAAAAACTACAATAAAAACTATACTTTTTCTTTATATTTTTATTGTGAGTTCGCTGATGATGATACAGCTATCGAAACACGTGTTCAGTATAAGTTTTTTGTGCAGTTTTTAGGGTTTCTTTTTGTGTTTTTTTAAAAACAGACATTTTTAAAATTTAAAAAAAATATTTTTAAAATTTACTAAAAAACAAGACATATTTTGCCAAAATTTGAGAATTTTGTACAATTCACATTTAATTTAAGAAAACAAATCTTAAAAAATTGATTCCCAAAGTTGGTTATAATAACATCGAGAACCTATTCAATTATTTAATTTAAAAAATATATTTTAAATATTAAAAATTTTAAATTTATCAAAAAACAAGACACATTTTTACAAAAATTTGTGAATTTTGTGTAGTTTGCATTTAATTTAAAAATCGAGACCCAAACAATTGATCTCCAAAGTTGGTTCTGAGCGTTGTAAAGTAAAATTAAAAACAAAAAATTACAATATTTTGTTGATTTAGCAAATTAATATTTATTGTTCATACGAAAGCAAAGAAAAAGCCATTTGAGTTTGTTTTTGATTATGTAAACTCGAACAACTATAATATTCTGCAGAATTTAGTTCTTTTCTTTATGAAGGCGTCGGAGTACTTTCCAAATATATTTTACAGCAATACAAATTGGCACGTCTCAAAATTTTATCAATCTTTCAATGATTAATAAATCATTCCTAAAAAATAATTTATTAAAGAAGACAAACATTATTTTTATCAATCTTTAGTTGTTAAAAAATATTTCTGCAGAACAAAGAAGAGAAATGTGAGACTAAAATTCTTATTCGTGTATGGTCTAAGGTATAAGGCTATAAATTTGTCAAAACAAAGTTTTGCAGTCTATTTATCAACAAAGCGTTATTATTTGTTTTAATTTATAATTATTTATTAGTTGAGTGTCATAAGTAAAGTAAGCGACTCAAAAATTATCAAAAAAAAAATGGTGATACTAAGGTGCTTTCAAATGTATGTAATAGAATTACATGAGGTTTATTGTTAGTACAAAGCAATGGAAAAGCTGCAGAATTAGGTTAATTGAAACAGCCGTCTTATTAATAAAACCGTAAATATACCTTTACAGCATGACAAACACTATGCCTCAAAAAAATTATCAATTTATTTATGTACTAATAATCTTAAAAAAAGTTGTTTTTTACACAAACTATCAGAGTTTTTGTACTAGAAAAGTATATCAATATAATATTAACCTAGATATGCGTTAATTTATTTTCAAAGAGATCAAAAAATTTATAAAACACAAATCAATTGTTTTGTTCGTTTACCAAAAATAATATTAATTGAGCAGCTAAACAAAAAAAGTATACAATATTTATAGCATTAATGTCGTCAGTAAAGTAAACGACTCAAAAAAATTATCAAAAAAATTGTGTGTTACCTTCAGACACAAACATAATGTGGTTAAGGTTTTTGCATAATTACAAAAAGTATGATTACCTTTCGAGAACCAAAACGGCACTTGAAGAAATTCCATTTCATTTAATTTTTATAAATATTTTAAAATTTTTACAAAAACCGTTTTTAATTTAAAAAATAAAAATTATTATTAGTGCCGTTTGAATTAATAAAATTCAAAACAATGCTAAAATAAGCGATACAATTATTAAAACCAAATAATAGTTTTGAGTCTTTTGGCAGTAAAATTGTTTATAATTTTAGAGAAATGAATAAACTATAGGAATCGGTTTGATAGAAGTCATGTCTTTGTAGTTTGTAAATATACTTGTTAGCATACACATGTAATATGAATCAAAAAATTATCAACTATTTTATTTATTAATTATCGTAGAAATACAATTCTTATAAATAAGATAAAATTTTATTTATGTATTTTTTTAATATTTAACACAGAATTCTTTACAATTAAATAAAATTGTGTCACTTCTTGCGTTTGATGCATATTGCACAAAAATAAACATTAAATGACTCAAAAAAATGATCAATTTATAAAATTAATATGATGTTTTTTGTCCAAATTTGGAGAAAAAGAGGAGTCATCCGAGTTTATGTATATGTAAGAGATCTTGTCGATAACAGCAACGTCATCTTGATGAAGATGTAAAACCGTTTTTGGTAAATGTACTTCGAAGTAAAACAAATTTAATGTGAGTCTCAATAAATTTATCAACTATGTACTAAGTAATTATTGTACTATTAATATTTTATTAATAAAGACGAAACTTTTGTATTGATTGTTTTGTTTTTGTTTGATCAATGTTTAATTTAAAAAAAGAACTGTAATTTAACTCAAATTTTTGTCAGATCAACCTTATAAGACCAACTTAAATATATGTTAATTTATCATCAGTAAATTATTAATGGAGTGTTGTATACTATAAACGGTCTCAAAAAATTATCAACAAATATTAATTACTGATAAAAATTTTATAGGTATTGGCTAAAACGATGTTATTGACTTTAAAAATTTTACTACTTACAGTAAGTGACTCAAAAATTATCAATTTATTCATTTAGTTTTCACTGTAGTAAATGGCATTTTTAAAATCCCCATCAAGAGTTTATGTTTATTGCCAACAGTTATATATAATATTGCATCTCTTAATGAAATTATCACAAACGCAAAACAAAATGAAAAAATTACAGTTTTCTGTAAGTTTTAGCAACGTTACTACAAGGTAGCAATAACCCAAATGTATCTCTTGCTTACATTTGACATATTTATATTAATTTAATTCGTCCAATTACAGTTTTCTGTAATTGAATATTTATTCACCTTGCACTGTATCACTTACAACATAAGTTTATAAAAACTTTTGACATTTTTCTTTTTTTTTTCCTAAATATAAGGAACGAATTGTTAATAGCTGAAAGAAAAACTCGAGGACGCGAAGACTCTTAACTTAATTTGATTAACATCGGCAATAGAAAAGTGATTCACCCCAATTTTTGAACAAAAATCTAAAGTCTTTATGCGATGAAGAGCTATCGATTGAGCAGTGTTACGCACGCTAATCCTTTTTTAAAGGAGATCCTTTTTTCTTTCTGTTCAAATAAAGAAAGTATTTTTTCTCTTCATCAATCGATGTTTACACGTTTGAACGAAAACGTAATCGTAATTTTCTTTTTCGTTCAGAATCAAATCAAAATTCTAAATTTACTTTCGTATTTTTTTTTTTTATTTTTCAAAGCTTACATTTATTAACTCGATCTGTGTGTAAATAAAAGTTTACGAAATACATTTTAACAGAAAGTTTGGAAATAAGAAAATTTTCAAAATGTAGGCAATCTAAGAAGTAACTTGACGTCATAAAGATGTAACTAAATAACTTTATTAAAAATGAAACAAATAAGAGTTTAAACTAATTTAATGTTTTAAGTTTGCAATTGACATCATTTAAACTCAAACTCTAGTAGATACTTGGGGGCGGGGGAGGAGGGGATTTAAATTTCGCGCCAATTTTATTTACAGTCAAGGGGATTTAAGTATTTTTAAAAGCATACTCGATGATTTCTGCTTAAATTGTAGTATGACACCGAAAGTGAAATCTGACACCAGAAACAAAATTCGCGTTCTATTCACTTTATTATATTAAACGCTCGAGCTGGCGCTATAGCGTATAAACATTCTTGTGTGAATAAGACACTTATACAATAATTAAATATTTTTATAAATATTTATATATTTATTATTCTGTTAGTACTTTAAACAAACTCTTGTTTTTCATAATAAACATTGCTAAAAAAATTAACTATATCCATTATAACTAATACTCTTTGTTGCAGCAAAGTTTTATAGAATTAAAATTGAATAAAACTTAGCCCAAATGAAATTTTACAAAAAATTTTTTAAATAAAAATTTCAAAATATTGAGTAAGTACAATTTAATATTACCAAGAAATTGTCAATTGTTTTGTATAAAAACAAATAATTTGAAACATACAATAAAATTTAAAAAAATTTTTTTTGGGATCCTTGATAGTGATAATTAATTCTAACATTTACAGTACTTGGCAGCACGTTATCATTTAAAAGGCTTAAAAAAATATCAATTTTTGAGTTTGTCTAAATAAATACTGAAGTGTTGCCACACTATAAATCAGTTCATTGTGTCTCAAACAAATTATCAACAGATAATTTCAAATCTACATGCAATACAATTTCAATAAAATTTGATTTTGGAATTTTGTATAATCGCAAATTATAATAGTTTGTTCTTTACAACAAGATAATATTTACATGTTTTTTACAGCAAGATAAGCTTGCATGACTCAAAAAATTATCAATTTATTAGTTACGATTGTTAAAATAAAAAAAAACTAATCAAAAAATAATAGTTTGACTTTTAAACATTTTTGAATTTGCATCATAAAACTTCAACCAAATTAGGACTCTATTAATTTAATCAAATAAATTTTTAGTTGAATATTGCCACACTATAATTCACTTCAAAGTAACCGACTTAATAAAATATTGTCGATATACGTTCTACGAATTTATTTAAAGCAAATTATTATTTACACTGCAAACTAACGGACTCAAAAACATTATCAACAAACATTTTGAGTCATCGCGGTACCTTTTCAAATGAGATAGCAGATGTTGGTTTTAGAGTTTTATTTGAGTACCATAATCAAAGTTTAGAAAAAACATTTAAATTTTTTGATTTACTTAATTAATTTAATTTTAATATTAAACTCAAAAAATTGGGTTGTTCAAATTAAAGACCTACTTAAAAAATTCAGATCTAATGAGATTAAAACAAAACATTCTATCAGTAGAAAATCTATTGTTGACAGTACTTTACAGCAAGGCTCAAAATAATTATCAATTTATTAGTTTTGTAGTAATCCAAATGTTTTAAAAAATGCATTGTAAAATTATTGAGCAACTGTTTCAGAATAAAAAAAATATGAGTAGCTCATAAAAATTTAAATTTTTGATTATCAATATATTTTCTAAATTTGAATTTAAAAAAAAAACAAAAATAACTTTTGTTTCGTTTGAATTCTAACACCTTAAAGAAAACTAATAAATTTAATAAAATTTGTTACAACGAAATCCGCAGTCTACTTACTTTACTTTGCCTACTTTAAAACACTGCTCAAAAAATTATCAATTCGAAGTATTCAAAATTAATTATTAAAAATGTTGCTAAATATAAAGAAAAAGGTGCGTTTGTTATTAATACAATCAATACTGAATTTTATTTTAGGAATTTAAAGTTATGTTTCAATAAACTCAAAAAAATTATCAACAAAATATAATAATTAATGACGGGGTTTGTTATAATAACACCATTAAGATCATAAAATGTCAAAGTAATCGACTCAAAAAAATAGTTTAAATAAAAATTGTAGATAATATAATTAACAACTTTTTTTCTATAAATTTTTTCCCTTTTTTGCACTTTGAATCTATGCTTTTTACCTTTTTTTATCACAATTTTTTTAAACGCCATCACCGTTGTCTTCTTCACATGATACATAAAAACGTATTTTTTTTCTTCGTTTGAACGAAAACGTAATCGTAATTTTTTTTATAGTTATTTTTCGAAAGTTCACGTTTATTAACTTGATCTGTGTGCAAATAAAACTTTTGTAAAATAAGTGTGAATATTGAGCGACGTTAAAACCATAATATAAATAGTAATAACTTACGTTGTAATTTTTGTCAACTTTGAGTTTGTCTTCATGACATTAAAATGTAACTCAATAACTAAATAAGAGAATTTAAATTTTATTTATAGTCGAAACAGTTTAAGTATGTTTAGAAGCGTAGCCAATAACTTGTTGCGTAACTGTACTGTGACACCGGAAGTGCAATCTGACACCGGAACGAAAATTTGAGATTAGAAATGTTAGAACCGCTTTGGACACTAAATCAGTGAATAAACTTAATAAATTGACTTGTTTTATATTTTTATTATTTACTGTAGTTTTTCTTGATAAACATTTCTGAAAAAACTATAACCGTTATAAATAAAATTGTTTATTAAAGTAACATAATAACTACACGCGTCTACTCATTAAAATTTAAATCTACACAAAGCGTCTAAAGAATTTATAAAGCAAACGGCTCTATCAAGGGCACAAAGGTCGTTAAAATTAAAGCCAATAAATTATTGTAACGGTGCAATTGCAGAACGTCTGCAAACGTCTTTGGATGTAAGCCAAAGACTGAAATTTTTTTCTCTATTTACTTAATTAGTCAATGTTACGCCATCATCCATAAATTTATTTGAACTTTTAGCCTTCTGTAGTGAGGACAACTTATACATAATTTAAGGTTGTTAAACTTAAAGATCGTAAAGTTGAGTAACGTTATGCAGAGTTAATGAGATTTACGGATGCCGGTATTGATTTTCGGAGATGCCTTTGAACGAGACCACCACTTTTGATGATAATTTTGCGACTGCAAAATCGATTGGTTAAACAATATTTTATTTACGCAGAATCAAGTAGGGTCAAAGTAATTAATAAAACTTTGATCTATCAAAATGTTAACCGTTAATGTAAATACTTATACAAGTCCGTACGAATTAGTTACATCAACGTATCAGTTTTACAACCCCACAAATTTCAAAAATGTTTGCAGAACAACTTCGGTCCATTAAAACAAATAACGACCTTGTTGAACCTCGGCCTGCATTTTGCATGGCTCGGCGCAGAAAATGCAAATTCACGACGCAAATGCTAATATTCATGCAAAAAAAAACGCTAAACATTTTAATGTACAAAATTCCGGAGATTTTAAATCAATGTTTGCGTACGAAAATGCTTCTAAACTATGTCACTACACAAATCAAAATTTAATATTTTCGGATTTTTTGTCGTTAATCGGTTTCATGATCGAGAAACATTTAACATGTTTTGAAATGACGATTAAAGTGTGCGTTGATATTTTAACGACCAATTAAAATGTGTCCTAAATTTGACACTCCCAGGAAATGACGTCAAATCCAACTGTTTTGTTTCATCATGTTACAATTTCTTTTTAAATTAAAACTTCATATATCATATTGTAATACATAATTAATTTTGCCGAGTTGCGTGAGAACGTGCGCGTATTGTAAAGAAAATTAAAATTTCGTGTTAACAACTAGTAACGAGCTCCTAAAAATAAACACGTTGTTCTTGTTTAGTAATTTGTTTGAAACGATCACGTATTTATCTGACTGACTATGTACGCTAAATTGTTAGAATGACGTTTGTATAAAAACAATCCCTACTATTATAGAAATCAAATGTGATTGGTTGATGTGACGTACACGCAAAAAGCGCCAATTTTCAAAACAACAACAAAATTACTTACAATTCGTTTAGCCTCAATCGAAACTTCTTCGTCGTCGTCGAGGGATGAGAACGCTTTGCTCTTTTCCATAAAGTACTGTCCGCCAATGCCGAGATGAACCATGATTATTATTAGTTTTAACCGTATTATTTATATTTCCGCACAAATACGAACAGACACTGCAAAAAAAAACATTTCCGCGTTGTATTCTCTAAGCTTTGAACCTTTTTATTAAATTAAATTTTGTTAAGCGGCACGAACTGACCCGTGGCAAATGTTGAGTCTTCAAATCGACAAACAATTTTTATTTGTAACGAAAGAACGTTTGTGTGCTGTTTTTAATAAAAGTCGCAATTGCTTTGTTTGTCCGATGTACACTTGATTACAATTCGTACAATTGATTTCGTGTACTTCATTAAAAAAAAAATACAAGCAACTGAACTAAAAACCTAATTTATCATCAAGGTAATCAAATTTATTTTAATTTAATTTTGCGATTCAGGTCAAACTGCATACATGCACACAATCTACATAAAACTATAAAAACTAACCATGTCAAGAGCATACAATTTTCCAAACCTCGTTATTGTTAATTTTCATCGGGTAATGAAAACATTGTATTTCCGCATATCGGAAAATATGATCCCACCTTGACATCTATATTAAATTTATTATCCATTTCCGAGGGTCGTATTATAAAATTGTTTTGGTATAACACGCGACACAATACGTAAACTGAATTATGGCCAATAAAATTCCCGCCAGAAAATGAGTGTCAACGGAAAAATGTTCATTTGTTAAACAACTTGCGATCGCAACGATATTGTAAACAAACTAATTTAGACCCTAAACTAAGGAAAAGTTTCGATCCGAGCTTACAAAGCTCTGGTTTATTCTTTCATTAGTGTGAGATGCATCCAAATTATTTTTAAAGTAAAAATATTCAATAGCGAAATTATAAATATTTTAAAGTTTTTGATCCACAATAACTAAGGTCCTTGTCATTGTGTTTCACCATATTTTGCATATTTTTAATTATTTAAGTTTTTGTACAAAACTTTATTATTAACTAAGAACATTATTCAGTCAATTTGATTTCATAAAAAAATTGAGTGTCATATTTTGCATATTTTGAAAATTTTTCGTATTGTAGCAGTAGACTTATTCAGCATTAAATAAAAAAAAATTACATAGATTAGCAAAACGAGTTACCAAAAACTAATAAATGAAAACAAAATTAATAGAAATAATTGTTAGAAGTAATAACACTGCAAGAAAAAATTGAAAAAGTATGCAAAGTGATCAAATTAAGAAACAAAGATTTTTGAAACTACTTGGCATATTTTTACATATTCAAATTCTTTATCTTCTTACTTTACGTAATATTGCAAACCTGTTAATAATTGTTAGACACGAAAATAAACTTTTATGATACGTTGCATATTTTTTAATTGTCATATTTTGCATATCTTTGTTAATATATATTGTAATATATTTTCTATGTATTGTGAGCGATTTCACTTGCATTAAATCTATTCATTGTAGGGTTCCAAGTTATAAAGCGTATTAAAACATATTTTGCGTATTTCATAGAATAAAACCAAAATCTTAAACCAAAATTTTATAAAATATGTAATTTTTTTGTCATATTTTGCATATTTTCGATTATTTAAATTTTAAATTTTTAAAGAATTTTAGTGTTTTACCATATTTTGTAGATTTTTGATTATTTAAATTTGTTTTCGTTTTTGCACAAAATTATTTGTTTATTGTTAACTAAAACATTATTCAGTCAGTTTTGATTTCATAAAAAAATTGAGTGTTATATTTCGCATATTTTTTCATATTGTAGTAGTCGACTTATTAAACATTAAATATAAAAAGAATTAAATATATTAGCAAAAGTGTTACTAAATACTAATAAATGAAAACATAATTTATAGAAATAATTGTTAGAAGTAATAACACTGTAAGAAAAAAAATTGAAAAAGTATGCAAAACGATCAATTTAAGAAACAAAACATTTTGAAACTATTTGGCATATTTTTGCATATTTAAATTCTTTATCCTATTACTTAACGTAATATTGCAAAACTGTTAATAACTGTTATAGACATGAAGAATAAATTTTATCATACTTTGCATATTTTTAAAATTTTAATGTATTTTCTTATGTAACTTAATTTTTTTAATCAAAAATTTATTTTTTGTGTGTAGGTACTTTTAATATATTCTGCATATTTTTAATTATTTGAATTTTTGCACAATATTGTTTCTTTATTATTAACTAAGAACATTATTTAGCAGTTTGATTTCATAAAAAAATTGAGTGTATTTTTGCATATTCTTTCATATTGTAGTAGTCGACTAATTAAACATTAAATATAAAAAATTACATATATTAGCAAAACGAGTTACCAAATACTAATAAATGAAAATAAACTTTTTAGAAATAATTGTTAGAAGTAATAACACTGTAAGAAAAAAGATTGAAAAAGTATGCAAAACGATCAATTTAAGAACAATTTATTTTGAAACTACATTTTTTTGCATATTTAAATTATGTGTCCTATTATTTTACGTAGTAACGATAAACTGTTAATAAATGTTAAAGACACGATAAATAAATTTTCATCATACTTAGCATATTTTTAAAAATTTTAATGTATTTTTTAATTTAACTTAATTTTTTTTTAATCAAAAATATATTTTTTTATGTGTAAGTACTTCAATCACATTAATTTAGCTTATTTTTTGAATTTTATAATTTCTCTCTTTAAGATAAAATTTGATAAATTTTGAAGATTTTTTATTATTAAATATTATGAAAACTTGTCATATTTTGCATATTTTGATAATATTTATTGTGACATATATTCTATGTAATGTGAGCGATTTTACTTGCATTAAATCTATTCATTGCAGGGTTCTAAGTTATAAAGCATATTAAAACATATTTTGCATATTTCATAAAATAAAATAATTAAAATAAAGTTTGTGTAAGGTATTAGATGTTTAGAATAAATAATAGATATTTTAAACTACAATTTTATAAAATATGTTATATTTTGCATATTTTTTTTTATATTGTATTAGTAGACTTATTAAACATTAAATATAAAAAAGAATTACATAGATAAGGAAAGCGAATTACCAAATACTAATAAATAAAAACAAAATTTATAGAAACAATATAGAAACATTTTTGAAACTACTCGGCATATTTTTGCATATTTAAATTCGGTATCCTATTACTTTACGTAATAACGATAAACTGTTAATAAATGTTAAAGACATGAAGAATAAATTTTTATTATACTTTGCATATTTTTTAAATTTTTAATTTTTTTTTAATGAAAATATATATTTTTTGTTTAAGTACTTTAAACACATATATTTGGCATATATTTAAATATTTAAAATTTCTCTCTTTAATATAAACTGATAAATTTTGAAATTTTTTTATGAAAAGTTGTCATATATTGCATAATATTTATTGTAATATATTTTCTATGTATATTGTAGGGTTCTAAGTTATAAAGCATATTAAAACATATTTTGCATATTTTATAGAATAAAATAATTAAAATAAAATTTGTGTAAGGTATTAGGTGTACATATTTTTAAATATGTAATTTTTGCCATATTTTGCATATTTTCAATGATTTAAAGTTTTAAATTTTTTAAAAGAATTTTAGTGTTTTATCATATTTTGTAGATTTTTTATTATTTAAATTTGTTTTCGTTAAAAACATTATTCAGTCAGTTTGATTCCATAAAAAAAATTGAGTGTCATACTTCGCATATTTTTCATATTATAGTAGTAAACTTATTAAACATCAAATATAAAAAAATTACATATATTAGCAAAACGAGTTACCAAATACTAATAAATAAGATTTTTGATTATTTAAATTTGTTTTCGTTTTTGCACAAAATTATTTGTTTATTGTTAACTAAAAACATTATTCGGTCAGTTTGATTTCATAAAAAATTGAGTGTCATATTTCACATATTTTTTTGTTGTTGTAGTAGACTTATTAAACATTAAATATAAAAAAATTACATAAAGTAGCATTTACTAAATACTAATAAATTAAAACAAAATTTTTGAAAATAATTGTTAAAGTAATAACAGTGTAAGAAAATAAATTAAAAAGTATGCAAAACAATCAATTTAAAAACAAAAATTTTTGAAACTACTTGGCATATTTTTGCATATTCAAATTCTTTATCCAATTACTTTACGTAATAAAGCAGAACTGTTAATTTTAAAGACACAAAAAATTAAATTTTTATCATACTTTGCATATTAGTTATATATCATATAAAAACATATTTTGCATATTTCATAGAATGAAATAATTAAAATAAAGTTTGTGTAAGGTATTAGGTGTTTAAAATAAATAATAACTTAGATCACAATTTTATAAAATATGCAATTTTTTTCCAGATTTTGCATATTTTCGATTATTTTCAATGTAATAAAATTAACTATCTAATGTACACAATTTATCTTTGTTTTCTAATCTAATTGTCGTTCTTATCGTTGCCTACTCTTCTATAATCTATTTTTCTTCTCCTGTTCTTTTTGTCCCATTCTTCCCCATTTATTCAGTTCAAAATAAAATCTTAATTTTTCTCTTTTTCATCTCTGTTCTAATCAATTTTTTACATGTTCACTACTTGTTCATCGTTAACTAATCACATTTTATCATCTCCATCTTTCCTTCTATTTCTAACTTTGTTACTTTTATCTTACGTTCTTTTATTACTACTCATTTCTTTATTTATGTTACGTTCTTTAACTTTCATGTTCAATTTTAATTTTGTACCTTTCTTTTTGTAAATTGTTTTACTACCAAACTCTTTCTTGTAGTTTATGTATTTTATTTTTTCTCAACTCGGCCCCTTACATTCCTTCTACTGTTTTTGTTCATCTTGCTTGCTTCTCTTGTTTTTTTCAATTTCCTTTTCTTCTTTTGTTCTTTTGTGCATTTTTTTCTCCATAACTTTTGTTTGAGTTTTTCTTAATTTTATATATGGTGGTAGCTAACAAGGTGAACGTGGTGGTAAACGGTGTTGGTAGGTAGGTTACAGTTATTATTTTTTAAAAAAATTACGCTGCATTAAAAAATATTTAGCATGTTAATTGCCTGAAACAGTGATAAGAGAGGAACCTATTGTTGCAATTGTACTATTGTCTGTATCGTCCAATTATCACGCGTCCAATTGACCTATAATCAGCTGACAAAGTAAAAAAATGCAAACAAAGAATTTGCATTGATAGAAATTTGTGACAAAACCAATAAAAGACACAAACTTTCATCCATCTCGTATTGAAAAATGTTATAATAAAAAACCGTACGATTATTAACGAACATACACTTTATTCGGTCGTTATCGTAGACTTTCGGTCATAAACGATTTGATTTCGATGTCATTCGTAACGAACCAGCCGATTATTAACGAGCGATTCCAAGCGTAATTTTGTGAATCTATAACCGGCATAAATTACGTCACATGTGTTTAAATGACGTTGCAGGCAGTTTTTTGCGCCGATCGATTTTACGCTATGCCTTTGTTAACGTTATTGCAAAACAAAAACCGGAACGCGATTAAGGCAGTTCCTTGAGGCATTAAAATAGGCGCGGTATGAAAATAGATGACGGCTTATCTTACATTCATGTAGAAATTTATGTCCCAGTGAAGGTATTAGACCTGTCGCGTTCCATGGTCTATTTTTTAATTAATCAGTGACTGTTAAAATAAAGAAACGATAAGTTAAATCGGATAAAGATAATTTAAATATAAGATTCGGTTAAAGTCGTATTGATTTCCGTAAACAAACGAAAACTAACGATTCCAATTTTTTACTTCATAGGTTAAACTGAAAAACACCAGGACTAACACTAGTCTAATTTTTTAATAAAAATATTGAACCTAAATTTAAATATTCTAAAACACGACATCGAATCGGATATTAACGAATGTTTCCGATCACCTTTACATTCTAGCCCACGTGTTTTACGATAACAAAAAGCGGCTGTCTATGTTTTTTAATGCTATTATCTTTTCAAAATTGTTTTTGATTTAATTATTACGTAGTAAAGCTAACTCAGGGTCGATTTCCTTTACGGTTTTAAACTTAATCCGGTTGGAAGGACAACCGCAGCCAGTTTGTTAATTCAAACACAGCTAAAGCTAATTACTGTTTGTTGCGGTTCATTTATACTTACTATGGGTCACATTAAATGATCAGAATAAACAAAAAAGTAAGTTTGCAAACAAAATTAATTAGCGATCCACGTTGACAAGTTTGTTAGTTTGAAAAACGAATGCGAATGATTCTGGTATTTTCGTGAATGGATTCAACTAATTTTATTTTTTCTTAATTGTCTTTTTAGATTTGTTTGTTTCAACAAATAAACGCAAGAACAGGGTAGAAAAGGAGAGATGCTAGTGTATGAAGAGGTAAGGGGGAGGAAGTCTATGGACAAAAAATAAATGGACAAAGCCAAAGACTGTATGATTTATCCGAAGAAAGAGAATGGAGGTAAGGGAATACAAGTTTATAGACGGAAGAGGGGATCGGTAATAGATTATGTAATTATAAGTGAAAGATGCAGAGAGGACATAAATAATCTGATCATCGGAGAGGAGAAAGGATCAGATCACCAGCCATTGAAGAAAAAGAGAGTGGGGAGTAAGACAAATATTGACAGAAGAAAATACAAAAAATGAAGAAGGTACAAAAGCATCATAAGAGGAGGTATAAAACTAGCGGAAAAATGGAGAAAGCTGTAGAAAAGAGAAGGTATAGAAAAAGAAAGAATAAGTTGGGGAAAAGACGGAATGGTCGAACGGGGAATGTAAGATGGGAAAAGTCAAATGAGATGATTGAGAAGGAGGGCATATAGAGAATACAAAAAGCAAGAGCAGATTTTAAGCAGACATGCAAAACAAAAAAGAAGAATTCAGAGAGCTGATTGTGAAGAAGATAGTAAAAATAAGAATTGAAAACCAAGCAGAAAAGTTTATTAACAAAGAAAGAAAAGAAGTAAAAAGAAAGAATCTAAAATACACAATAAAACATGGGATGGGAAATACGAGAGGCTAAGAGAGGAAATGGAAGAGAGAGAAAGATGAGGCAATAAGAAAAGGATAAGAAGAGTTTTCGAAAGAATATGGAAAGGGGAAATTTACCGGAAAAATACAAAGGAGTCATAGTATGCCCAATATATAAAGGAAGGGATAAAAGAAAGCAAAATTTATAGGGGTGTGAGCGCGGTGAACGTGGGATATAAAACGTACGGGGAAATGTTAAGAGTAAGGTTAGAAAAAGACCTAGAAGTGAGGAACATACTACCAGAATGGCAAATGGTATTTAGAAAAAGAAAGAAAGAATAAATAATATATATATTTTAAAACATAATGTAAATGAAGCATTAGAAAAAAAGGTAAAGGTGAGGGGAGGTTAGCAACTGAATTTTGGACAAAGAGGGAATTGAAACAGGGGTGTCTATTAAACCCAACGCTTTTCTCAAGGGATATGGAAGAGGAAATCTAAAAATACTAGACACGAGTGATAAGGATAAGAAAGAAATGTGGAAAAAACAAAATCATTGAATTTAAGAAAAAGGTAGAGGAAAGGAAGTAAAATAGTGGTGGAGAGAAAACAAGAAAGAAAAGGTAGATATATTTAGGTACTTGGTGTGCAACCTTAGGTATGACAACACGGAACCGAGCAGATAAAGAGTTAAGACAAAAAGGAAATAAAATCGTTGGCCAAGCATGGGGAATGGAAGAAAGGATATTTAGGAAGAACACAGGGAAGAGAATGTGGCTGTTGGAGAAATTTGTAAAAAGCGTGATGATGTACGAAGCGGAAATCTGGGGTTGGAGGAAATTTAAGAGAAATACTATAGATGGACGATAGGATTAGATAAGGAAACAGCAGGGTATATAATAAAAGATATATTATAGAGAAGATTAGGATACAGCAAGAAGAAGAGGAAATTTGAGGAGAGGGTAAAGGAGCATATTATGAAAGTGGAGGTTATGCAAGGGAAGAAATAAAAGGTTGAGACGATGAGGAGATGGAAGGAAGAAAGTGTAGTATTAAGGGAAAATGATAGCGAGGATAAAAACTAGAAGATATAACAACAGATATCATAATTTAACAGTAGATGAAGTTCCACAAAAGGGACGGAGGGAAACGCTTAGGGAAAAGAAGACGATAGCAAAATTTAGAATAGGAAATGAGGAAAGCGAGAACGAAAATTGGAGAAGTGAGGAAGAAAGATGGTGTAGAATGTCTAGGGAAGGTTGGGAAAATATAAAACATCTAACGGAAAATGCGGAGAGCTAAGAAGTGAAGAAAGAGGGAGAAGGACATTACTCAGGAAAAAGGGCAGGGCAAAGAATGAATGAATTAATTAATAGTTTGCTTGTATAATTTGTTTAGTTTGACCAAATTATTTGTTAATTTAAAAAGACAAATAAAATTTGATTAGTATAGCAGTTGTATAGTATAACAAATAAATTATGTTGAATAAAAAATATTTTACGTTTAAAACTTCGAGTTATTTTGTTCCTAACCTAAACCGTGTTATGGTACTTCGTGCACCCTCGTAAGTACAAACAGTTTATGTTAATTTGAATTTTCTTCGACAGTTTTGTATTTAATTTAATTAAAACTTAACTTAAGAAAGTAGTTTAAACATTAAAAATACTAAAATGTAATTTTGTTACAAATTCACTAACTCAAATCCGGCCAAAGTCAACTGAAATTTGTTGTAGTTTATCTGCAACTACTCTAAACCACGCCATACCATGTAATTCATAAGTAATCAACAAGGCCGGCTCGAAGGACCACGTCGATTAAAATATTCATTACCTCACTTCGCGATTAGTTGTAAATTTTAATTAAAAATTAATTATTCAAGCGCAATTAAAATGAACAATGGCCGAGAGCCGTTTCGTCCAAGAAAATAAAAATTTAACGGGTGTCTTTGAATTCAAAATCGATTTAATTTATTGTCCAATTTAAAATAGATGACCGTTATAAAACAAGTGCGAACTTGAACTCTTTCGACCCAATCCGATCGAATGCCATCATCAATCTTTAAAACTGCACACAAATTGCTTTAGTTTCCCGCAATGTTCTTTTGGGTAAACAAAAAATCTGTCGATAACAAGGAAAAAAAGACCAGGAAGAGTTTTTTTGTTACCTCAACCATCAACAAGCACATTAATCGCCTAACTAATCACACCACACCAATTGTTGAATGCACTCGACCCAAATTCACTTTTTCACAATTTTTTGAGAAAAGTGCATTAACCTCTTTGAATGTAGATTTAGTACAATAAGCGAAACTAACGATTTTTTATTTTATTTAACTTTAAGGGTCAATTTACACACGGGTCAGCACGTGAATGTCTAAAAATAGGTAAGAACCTTAGAGAATGTACGTAAAAAATACTTGTACAACACACAGTGCGTTGGCGTAGTGCACAGAAAACAGGACAACGCCGACAGTTACTGAAAGCTCAAAGCGCCGGGTAGTTGTGATTATAAATGTTCGGGTAAGCTCGGCAACATTTCGAAAGCTTTCAGAAATCCGTTCCTACTAAAACAGGTAAAATCCATTCAGAAATACTGTACCAGATGATTAGTTTCTTTAATTAAACATTGACGAACGGAAGAACGAGCAAAGCGCGCTCTTTTTTTTTGACGGTATCTGTTGTAAAGTTTATTTTGCATTAAACAAAACTTAATTATCATTTCCATTATGTTCCATCAAAAGCATTATTAATTGCAAGTATATTGAAAAACAGTTCCAGAAAATTTTGATACTACGTAGATGCTAACAATTCATATGGGTAGCAAATGTCAATCTGAGAATTTAAAATTTATTGCTATCAATTTAATAACCGCAACTTTAAGAAAAATAACAAAAGTGTATTTTAGTAACATTAGGCAAGATTTAAACGGAGAACACTATTCTAAAAATTATTTTTATTAATTAATACAATGGAAACAACAGTTGACATCAATTTCAACGTTCAAATTAACCCCAAATCTTAATTTAAGTTTAAATTTATTTCAAATCAATTTATGATCAAGTGCAAAACACTATTCTAAAAACCGCCTTTTGTAAATATTGTCGTACAGTCGAAACTTGCACTTAGGAGATGTCAGCAAGAAATTTGATGCGTAGAACAACATTCTAAAAAAAATTATAGAAATTTGAGGAACACTTTGACAAATGGAATTTAGGAAAGTTAAGTAGATATTTTTTACATTTTGGATTACATTAAAACATGAATCATGGAGGTAAAGAACTAACCGAACTTTTTTAAAAAATGTTTTCTTAAATTATTCGATCTTCGCATTGTTGAAAATAAAAAGAATGTGGGTACTAACTTAACTTTTTTTCATTTTTAATAGATTAGTGTACCTTTCTAACCTAACCTCACTCTTTTGCTATTTTTTCGAAACATCTTTTCTTATAGTAAACAATAATGGAGGTGAAGGGATGAGTAGAACTAACCCAACTTTTTTGAACTTTTTCTCAAATTGTTCAATCTTCATAGCTGGCATTGTTGAAAATAAATTGTGTAATTTTCTAACCTAACCTCACTTTAGTTGCACATTTTTTGAAACCTATTTTTTGTAGCAGAGTAGATTTTTTTCTTAATTATTCGATCTTTATAACCTGCTTTGTTGGAAATAAAAGAATGAATGCACTAACCTAATTTTTCAATATTTAATAAATTATGTACCAATTTTGTTTTATAGCAAACAATAATGGAGGTAAAGAAGTAGGTGGGACTAACACAACTTTCTTTTGAATTTTTTTTTAAATTCGATCTTCATAACATGCTTTGTTGGAAAAAAAAATGGGGTGACGACTAACCTAATGTTTTTCAATTTTTTAGTAAATTAGTGTACGTTTTTAACCTAACCTCATTTTTTGGGTGAAACTAACCCAATTTTCTTTTAGTTTGCTAAGGTAGTCTTTTTGTTTTAATTCTGTTTTTTGTTTTTTGCCGTAGTTGCCCACAAACCCTTCTTATAACCTGCTTTGTTGCAAATAAAAGAATGAGTGCATTAACCTACTTTTTCAATAAATTATGTACCTAACTTTTATTGCAATTTGTTCGATACCTATTTTATTTTTATAACAAACAATACTGGAGGTAAAGAAATGGGTGGAATTAACGTAACTTAGCAGCAGACATACGTAGATTCTTGGATGATTATTATTATTATTGTGTTGAAAAAATAACAATATTGAATCGCCTCTCTGTGAAAGGTGAGCACATCATACACGACATCTACTGTCGGACGTGTTACGATAGGAGCCGACAGTAGATGTCGCATCACTTACACTTATTTGTGCAATATTTTGCAATTTTTTTAACCATTTTTCTTCGTAGCAAACAATAATTGAGCAAAAGAATAAGTGGTCTAACTTTTCTCTTTATAGTAAACAATATAAGAGGTAAAGGAAACTAACATAACCTTAAATTAATTGGCATCCATAGCCTTCATTATTTGCAATTATTCTTAATACCTAATTACTAATGTAATCGATCATCACAGCGTACACTCGTCGATATAATGAAAATATGTATAAGACCAGCGTCACTATTTCTTACAATTTTTTATAGTCTGCATTCATGGAGATAAAAGAATGAGTGCCCTAACCTAACATTTTTTAATTCTTCCATACATTAGTATATCTTCATAGCATAAACTCGTGGATATAAAAAAAATAAGTGGGGCCAACCTTTTGCTATTTTTTCATAAATTTCTGTTGGTATTTTCTTTATAGTACATAATCATAGAGGTTAAAAATGACATTTCTAATGGCAATAGAATGAGTAAACTAACCTGACTTTCTTTTAATTTTTTTCATAAATCAAGTTAAGACATAGCTTGCACTAAAAATAGTTAGGTTAAGTTTTGAATCAAGTGGGTAATTCATTATGACAACAGGTTTAAAATCAAGTAGTGATGAGTTCTAAAATTTTGGAAAAAACACCGCTTTGTTAGAAATTGTTTTCGGTAGAGTTAGAAGTAAAATGGCATGAAATAGGTAACGTTTTGTTTTTAGGTAATTTTTGAAAATTAGATGTCAAACCTGGAAAAGTAAGGTTAGATTAAACTAGCGACAATGTCGAGTGTGTAATTTTTTTAGTTAGACTTCAAATCAGTGGCTTTAAATAAATAACTTTAGATTTAACTGAAATTATTTTACTTCCTCACCTTTGTGCACGAAACGTCGCCACAAGTTACAACATCGTTTCAGTTTACCCTGCCCATTCTATAAGAAAGAAGTTAAAATAATTTAAGAAAGGAGGAATGCTACAAAGCTACAAAGTTAAATCTAACCTAACTTAACTGCGCAGAATATTTGACATAATTAATAACATCAAATCAGTCGTGTTTATAAAATTCAACTTTAACATCAACTTGAGATTGCGTAATTATTTTGATATCAAAGTCAAGTAGGCTACATCTTTAACTTATATTTAGAAAATTAAGTGTACAATGGAAAAATTTAAATCTCTCGGTTTTCACTAACACATTATTATTGCCGATTATGAATCAATATTTTCTGACTTCCGGTTGAAATCTTGATTGGCAAGACACAAATTAAGCAACGTCTCTGGTAGCGAAAAACACACTACTATTACCTTGTTCTAGAAAATGTTAATTCTACTAGATGCTAAGAATTTATATGGGTAGCAAATGTCTATCTACTATAATTGCGGGTGTAAAAATAAAATTTATTGTTATCAATTCAGAAACCGCTATGGATATAAAAAAAGTTTTTAATTTTTTCAATATTGAACAACATTGAACCATAGAACACTATTCTAACAATTAGTATTAGTACTTAACAACAGTTTACATTAATTTGATCCTTCAAATCAACGCCAAATCTTAATTTAAGTTTAAATTTCTTTAAATAAGTTTATGATCAAGTGCGGAACACTATTCTAAAATCGCCGTTTGTAAATGTTGTCGTGCAATCGCAACGTGCGCTTAAGAGGCGTCAGCGACAGTTCTAAGAAATTGAGAAATGATGAACAAATTTAATGTGTAGAACAACATTCTAAAAAACATTATAGAAATTTGAGGACTACTTTGATTCAAGTGGGTTTAAAGAAGTCCAGTAGATTTTTTTTACATTTTTGATGACATTGAAACATGGAACACCATTTTAAATTTTTTTTATTTATTTTACATGCAATATACAATAGAAACAACAGTTTACATTAATTTGAATGTTTAACTTAACCCCAAATCTAAGTTTAAGCTTAGGCCGATGACTAGTTGCCCAAAACGTCGTCTCAAGCACATATTCGCTACCTTCCATAAGGGGTTAAAGGGCTTTCTGTTTTTTAAGATTTACTACATTAAAATACATTTATTTACTTCATTAAAAAGATGAAAAACACACCACTATAACCTAGTTCGAGAAAATTTTAATTCTACTAGATGCTAAGAGTTCATATGGGTAGCAAATGTCAATTTACTATAATTGCGGGTTTAAAAAATTAAATTTATTGCTATCAATTTAGAAACCGCAATGAATTTAAAGAAAATAACAAAGTTTTAAATTTTTCAATATTGAACAACATTGAACCATAGAACACTATTCTAAAAATTAGTATTATTAATTAACAACAGTTTACATCAATTTGAACGTTTAAATCAACACTAAATCTTAGTTTAAGTTTAAATTTCTTGTAAATAAATTTATAATCAAGTGCAGAACACTATTCTAAAAACCACCGTTTGTAAATGTTGTTGTACAATCGCAACGTGCGCTTAAGAGGCGTCAGCGACTGTTCTAAGAACTTGAAAAGTGATTAACAAAAAATTATAAAAATTGAGAAATACTTTGATTCAAATGAGTTTAAAGAAGTTAAGTAGTTATTTTGCATTTTGGATGACATTGAAACATGGAACACTATTCTAAAAGTTTACATCAATTTGAACGCTTAACATAACACGAAATCCATGTTTAAGCTTAAAACTTATTCAAATAAATTTAAGAACAACTTAATATTGGTTGGATTTTGTGATCTTTACTGTAGTAAATAAATATAGTTTTGACGTTTTGAATAATTTATCAATGGCCTAAAGATGAACGTACTAACTAATATCAAATGTTTCCTTTTACCACATATTAGGTATCGTCAATAAAGGGTTCAGGGGTGTCAATACGACCCTGATTATATTTATTTATTAGATTGGGACAGAAAAACACACCACTATTATCTTGTTACAGAAAATTTTAATTCTACTAGATGCTAACAATTCATATGGGTAGCAGATGTCAATCTACTATAATTGCGGGTTCAAAAAAATTAAATCTATTGCTATCAATTTAGAAACCGCAATGGATTTAAAGAAAATAACAAAAGTTTTAAATTTTATTCAATATTGAACAACATTTAAACAAAACACTATTCTAAAAATTATTATTATTAATTAATGCAATAGAAACAACTGTTTACATTAATTTGAAAGTTCAACTCAACGCTAAATTATAATTTAAATAAAATTATTTAAATAAATTTAAGACCAAGTGTAGAATACTGTTCTAAAATTGTATATTTTGTCGTACAATCGCACGTGCTTAAGAAATGTCAGCGATTGTTCTGAGAAATTAAAAATATTTAAGAAAATTGATGCGTAGACACTTCTAAAGAGATTTTAGTAAAACTTTTATTCAAATGGGTTTAAAGAAAACAGCAATTTTTTTTTAAAATTTAGATAACATTAAAACATAGAACACTATTCTAAAATTGTTTTTCTTTGTATATTTGATTAATGTAACGAAAAAACAGTCTAACGCTAACTCAACACCAAATCTAAATTCAAGTTTAAATTTTATTCAAATAAATCTACGCGCAAGTGTAGAACACTATTCTAAAACCTCCATTTGTATACGTTGTCGTAGAAATGTTAGACACCAATCTAAAAAACAAACTTTTATTCAAATGATTTTAAGGAGGCTGGTAAAAATTTTGGGTAACATTAAAACGTTGAACACGATTCTAAAAATTGTTGTTTTTGCATATTCTATTAATACAACGAAAACAACAATTTACAACAAACGTTTAACTTGACAAAAATCCAAAATTTAAATTAAAATTTTACTAAAATAGAAACCACTAGAACACTATTCTAAAAACCGTAATTTGCATAATTTAAAGTAGAATTACAGCTTGCCATGAAGAAGTGTCGGTGACTGTTTTGAAACATTTCCAAATGGTACTTAAATAAATTTTTGAACAAAAGGTTTGAAGCAGACTGTTTTGAAAGGCTTCTAAACGTGTCTAGTGATACTAAATTAAATTTTGGTACAAAAATTTTTAGAATGGCGTTCCTTGAATTCAAATTAATCAGTAATTTTATCAAAAGTGAGGTTAAATTTGCATCAACAATTCAATTATGTTTCATCAAAATTATTAATAATAAACAATTTTTAAAAGTATTTTAAATTTACCCAAATACTTTAATACTTAGATGTTAACAACTCGTATGAGTATCAAATGACAAAATATTAGGAAAATACGTTGTTGTTCTAGTATTTGTTTATTGAATGTTATTTGATCAATGACGTACATTGTGGTGTAAGAAAAAATAGAATAAGTTTTTTATTTGATTTTTTAATGCTTAGTTTGCTCTCACTTAGATAGTGTTTGCATGAAGCTATAAATTAAATAACAAAATACTAGGTTTTATTATTTTTGTAACTTATTTTGTAACATTTTTTTTTGTTTAGTCTACAATCTAGTTAAGTGAACAAGTGAATAAGTTAATATTCAGAAAGTTTAGAAATATGAAAAATAACACAAAAAAAATAAACAAACTTAAAAAAAAGGCTGAGTGTAGAAAAATAAGTCAAATAAAAATTTAAAAAAGTAAATTGTAGAGAAAAACAGAAAAAGTGAAAAATTTTGAAAAACAAAAGTTAAATGCATAATTCTTTATAAATACATGGATAATTTAGAGAAAAAAATTTCTAGTAAATACAAAGGAAAACTAAAGAAGTAATAGAAAGAAAAACGAAAACCTAAAATATAGAGAAAAAAACAATAACAAATTGACGGTCAGGGCATTAAAAACATAGATCAAAAACAAAAACAAGAAAAATTAATTAAAGAAAAATTAAAGTTAGTTGTTAGAGAAGACATTAATTCAAGAAGAAGCAAAGAAAAAGGGTTATAATAAATTAAAAAGAGAATATACGTTTATAAAAGGTTTGTAAAAACAGATAATAATAAAAGGAAGAGAAAGAAAAGAAATAGAAACCAATAAAAGTTTACAAAAAGAAAGAAAGAAAGCATACAAAAATTTAAATAATCTATAAAAAAAGAATAAATATATATTAAGGATAAATGAGAAAAATATAGAAAATGTAAAATTAATAAATAACAATCAAATAAAAAATTAAAATGGGCGAAGTACTCTAGAAAAAAAACAAAACAGAGACAGAAGTGAGGAAAAGAAAAAGGAAAAATGACAGAAGCAGTAAGAAAAGATTATAGAAATGAAAACAGTATAAATAAAAGGGCTTCTATAAATATAAATAACTAATCTCATCAAGTGAGCGTTGGAAAATTTAAAAAATTGTTCAGTTTTAACCTCAATATATATTAAATAATGTTTAAAACAAAATTAATCATTATTATCAAAGCTCTATTACAAAAGTCAAAGTTAATTAACGTATTTCGTAACCAATCAATTAAATTGTAATAAAGGGATAAAGTGAAAACATTAAATTTGCACAGCGCTACTCCATTTCCGTTTCTATTTTCGTATAATGCAATTAACGTGCGCATAATAACGTTTATTTTGTTGAACACGTGAATGAACGCGAGTTGTAATTAATAACTAGATTCTCATGTCTTGAGAAAGTACCAAAATTTATTCGTTTTAACTATTTTATTCTGTTATTTTACGTTTAATAAATTTGCTCATTTTCCCAATACATCTTTATTACAATCTTTACAATTAATAGTGTGTACCACCAACCTATTGTAACTAAAGTTAAACCAATCAATCAAAATCAATCAGTTAAATATAATTAGAACTTGGTCCTCTTAACCTAAAATCTCAACACGTTCCTACCAATTCAAATGAAGATGCCATTTTCTACAATAAAACTTATTGCTCAAGTTTATTGGCAATAAAAATAAAACACAAACTCTTTTATTATTTACTCCCGGAAGTAACAGTAGTGGCCACTAAAAATTTATTTAATACTTTATTTATTGGCATTTGGATCAAGTAGAAAATAATATTTTAGTGAATTCATCAAAATACATAATTTATTTAATAATTTGTTATCGATTACAACTGCTTCTATTTTATTTTATTTTAATTATGTTTTAATTTTAATTCTTAAACACAAATTAATTGAATTTCGATTATGTACTACATCATTTTAATTCTGAATTGAATGTATGACTTTTACTTTTTCTTACTTTAAAATAAGAATTAAAAATTATAACATATTAAAATTTACTTTATATTTACATATTTAAGCGTGTGTTAAGAATTAAAATTATGTATACGATAAAATTTAACTAATTGTGTTTTAAAAATTAAAATTAAAAATTGTTTTAAATTCGTTAAATTATGGTATTGTAATGCAGTATGAACAAATTTGTTAAATAAAGTTAAATAAACGAATGTTGTAATTTCTATTCTGTACATAATTTTAATTCTGAAGGTAAAATAAATTGAATGTCTACAATGTACTCAATTTTAATTCTTACATAAATGTGTATCTAATTTCTAATTAAAATTAAAAGTAAGGAAAAAAAGAACAGAAGTTTAAGTGTTAAGAATTAAAATTATAAAAACAATTTGACTTAATTACATTTATTTATTAATTTTAATTCTGAAATGAATTTATGACTGAATTGTAGATACTTTTACTCTTTGTTATTTTAAAGTAAGAATTAAAATTATGTTAACGATAAAATTTATCTAACTGTGATTTAAGAATTAAAATTAAAAATTGTTTCTAAATTCGTTAAAATTACTATGTAAACCATAAATATTTATGTAATTTTGATTCAAAAATAAAATAAGATAGTTTCAAAATTTGTTAAGTTACGTAATTGTAATACAGTTATAGTATAAAAAATGTCGGCAAGTCAAAATTATAATATATGTTAAATAAATGAATTTTGTAACAGTTGCATTTCAATTCTGTACACAATTTTAATTCTGAAAGTATAAATAAATTGAATGACTACAATGTACTTAATTTGAATTCCTAAATATTTATTTAATTTCTAATTAAAATTATAAGAACGGAAGCTTAAGTGATAAGAATTAAAGTTACAAAAAAATTAAACTTATTTAAATTTATTTGCTTTTTAAACTATATTCAAATGAACAAATTTTGTAACGATTTAACTTTTAGTTTGCAAATAAAAATAAATTAAATTTGTTCAATGCTTGAATTAAATTTTATTATATGTGTAATTTTAATTCTCAATTGAATGTAACGCAAAACTGTAGAATTTTTTATTTAAATTGGAATGTTGTATTTAATAAATAGAAATTATGTTTATACTTTATTAAAAAAATAATGTGTGCAAAGTAGAAGACACTACTAATTAAATTTATAATTTTAATTCTTAAACACAAATTAATTAAATTTTGATTATGTACTACATAATTTTAATTCCGAATTGAATTATTTAACACTTAATTGTAGGGAGTTTTTAAAATTTAGTTCATATTAAAAATTCACTTTACTTTATTTAAGTATGTGTCACGAACAAAAATTTTGTAAAAGATAAAAATTGAACTAATTTTTATTTAAAAATTAAATTTAAAATTTTTTCAAAATTAATTAAATTACGTAATTGTAATATGGTTTTAATACGATCAAAACTGTCTGCATATTAAAATTGTTAAATAAAGTTACAAAAATAATTTTGTAACAGTTGCATTTCAATTATGTACATAATTTTCATTCCTAAATAAATATATATCTAATTCTTAATTAAAATTAAAAGTACAGAAAAAAACAGACGTTTAAAGGTTAAGAATTAAAATTATAAAAAAAATTATTTATTTATGTTTATTATTATTTAAACTAAATTCAAATAAACAAATAAACTAACTTTGATTCAAGAATTAAAATTAAAAAAGAAAAAAGAACAGAAGTTTAAGTGTTAAAATTATAAAAACAATTTGACTTAATTACATTTATTTATTAATTTTAATTCTGAAATGAATTTATGACTGAATTGTAGAAACTTTTACTTTTGTTATTTTAAAGTAAGAATTAAAATTATGTTAACGATAAAATTACTAACTGTGATTTAAGAATTAAAATTAAAAATTGTTTCTAAATTTGTTAAAAATTACGTAATTGTAATACAGTTATAATGTGAATAAAACTGCCTATAAACCAAATTTGTTAAATAAAGCTAAATAAACAAATTTTGTAATATCCATTTTGTACATAGTCTTAATTCTAAAAGTAAAAATAAATTGAATGTCTACAAAGTACCCAATTTGAATTCCTAAATAAATATGTGTCTAAGTTCTAATTAAAATTAAAAGTACAAAAAAATAACAGAAGTTTAAGTGTTAAGAAAGAAAATCATAAGAAAAATTTAACTTATTTTAATTTATTCATTATTATTTAAACAAAACTCAAATAAACAAATTTTGTAAAGATTGAACTTTTAAATTTGCAAATAAAAACAAATTGAATTACTGAATTGTAGGGACTTTTACTTTTTGTTATTTTAAAGTAAGAATCAAAATTTAGAACATATTAAAATTCACTTTACTTTTATATAAGTGTGTGTTTAAAATTAATGTTATGTAAACAATAAAATTTAACTTACTAATTACGTAATTGTAACACAGTTATAATATAAACAAAAATGTCCGCAAACAAAATTGTTAAATAAAGTTAAATAAATTAATTTTGTAACAGTTTAATTTTAATTCTGCACATAATTTTAATGATGAAAGCAAAAATAAATTAAATATGTCTATTTGTACAATGCGCGAATTAAATATTTATTATGTGTGCAATTTTAATTTTAAATTGAATTTATTACTAAATTGTGATGACTTTTACTTTTTGTTAATTTAAAACAAGAATTAAAATTTAGAACATATAAAAATTCACTTTACTTTTTATTTATGTGTTTAACTAATTTTGATTCAAGAATTAAAATTATAAATTGTTTTATAATTCGTTAAATTGGGTAATTGTAATAACATAAACAAAACTGTTTGCAAACCAAATTTGTTAAATGAAGTTAAATAAATAAATTGTGTAACAAATAGATTTAAATTCTGCACATATTTTAATGCTGAAAGTAAAAATAAATTAAATGTCTGCAATATACCCAATTTGAATCTATAAATAAATATGTATCTAATTTTTAATTATAAATAAAGGTACAGCAAAAAGAACAGAAGTTTTTATTAAGAATTGAAATTATAAAAAAATTGACTTTTTAAATTTATTTATTACTATTTAAACTAAATTCAAATAAACAAATTTTGTAACGATTGAACTTTTAGTTTTGCAAGTAATAATGAATTGAATTTGTAGAATGCGTTAATTAATTTTTTTTATATATGTAATTTTAATTCTGAAATGAATTTATCACTGAAATGTAAGGATGTTATTTTTTGTTATTGTAAAGTAATAATTTAATCAAAGGAAAGAAACACCAACTGCAGCGTTGGTTAAAAATTTAATTTTAGAACAAATTAAAATTTACTTAGTTTTATTTAAATGTATTTTAAGAATTAAAATTATGTTTTTGATTTTGATAAATTTTGATTCAAGAATTAAAATTAAAAATTATTTTAAAATTGTAATAAGTTATAATATGAACAAAACTGCGTCTGCAAAACCAAAATTGTCAAATAAAGTTAAATAAACGAATTTTGGAACATTTAGATTTTAATTCTGTTTATAACTTTAATTCTGAAATTAAAAATAAATTGAATGTCTACAATGTACTTAATTTGAATTACTAAATAAATATGTAATTAATTTCTAAATAAAATTAAAATGTTGTATTTAAGTAATAAAAGTACATTCATACCGCATTAAAATAAAATAATGTGTATAAAGTTGAAGGCACTACAATTTATATTTAACCGCTGTGTACATCGGAGGTAAAAATAAACAATTACAAAATACAAATAGTACGATTAAATTAATTTGAAAAAGAACTTTTTTTCTGTTTTTAAATTTTGCTTTTTTTATTTTAACTAATTTTATTAAAACCATAAAATTACAAATCTGCTTAAATTAGTAAAATCTACACCTACAAAAACGCTAGCTTTAGACACAAGAAAATATTGAATTTAAATCGTGTCTACCTTCGTGTGTTGTATATTAACGAGCAGATATTTTAAGTTGACAAAATTCAAAATTCTTCTCTCGTAGCAAAGTTCTCCCGAGAGCTTACCAAGGTATAGGATCTCTTTTTTTTAATAATGTAAACTGCAAAATGTACAATGTTATGTTAAATAATTTAGAAGGATCTTAAAGCAAGCGAACAACAAAAAATAAATTCATTCAAGTTTCGAATGAATGTTGAATTTTAATTGGGAGAATTTTAATCAATTACTACTTTCAATTAAATGTTAAAATAATTCGGGCGTGATCTTATCGTTGCTGAAAAATTGGAAACGATGAGATTTATTTTTGCTTGTTTCATGGCTGCTCGGCATTGTTGTCAACTGAAATCTCTTTAATAATCAATTTAAGTTTCTTTTAGGTTACATACGGTTGCATTTATCTGTACAATATTATTGTTATTTATGATGCAAAATTTGAAACGCGAGCTGCAGGCGAGTTCCATTACAGAACAATGTTTCCTTTATTAAATTACAATATTTTATCTCAACATAACAGGATATTAGTAGAGGTCTGTGAACTTTTTTAATTTTAACTAATGAGTAAACATTTTCTTAATAATTTATTTTTTTTAATATTGTCTCGGATAGAAGGTACTTGAAAAATACATAGAAAGAGAGAAAATACTGATAAAGATTGGATACAAGAAAATATGAGTGAAGAGAGATAAAATGCCAATAGTGAAGGATACGAAATTGAATAGAAATACCAAAATGGGAAAGGAAACAACAAGGAAAGAATAAAGAAATAGCTTTGGAAGTAGATACAAAGTTTTTAAAAGGTTGGGATTGAATTTATATAGAAAATCCAGAAATACAAATATGCAGAAAAGAAGAAGAACAAAAGAATAATAATAGGGGCGAGGAAAGATGAAAATAGAAAGGAAAAAAACTAAAAAGAGTGAAAACAGAAAAATGGCAACAGATAATAACAACTTCTCTAATAGAAGAGGTAAAATAAAATTAGTTATAGAAAAAAATTTTAATGCTAAAATAGGGGATGAGACAAAAATTATAATAAATAAAAAGGTAAACAACTTATTTTTTGATCCACTGATCTATTTTTACTTTTCTATTAATTTTATTTCTCTTCTTTCTTTTCCTCTATCATTAATTTTTTTTCTTCCCCTTCCTTTTGAAAAGTTTATCTTTTTTTTTATAAATTTTAATATGTTATACTTCTTTCCGTTCTCGGTCTTTATTTTTTTAACCTCTTCCTTTTCCATCTTTTTTTCCTAAACGTCTCTTACCCTTAGTGGTGGAATCACACCATCAACCATAAAAATGAATCATGAAATTAAGCGGACAAAAATGGGATAAGTAGAAAGAACAAAATATGGACAGAAGAGAATATAAAAGAGAGATAATGACAGAGGAACTACAAACAACAAAAAAAGTAAAGCAAGAGGTAGAGAAAATAATAACAAACGTTGGATAAGCAACAAAAAGATAAAGATAGAAGAATATAACAGAATTTAAAAAATATCAAAACTGACAAAGAAATGAATAAGACAAATAAAATGAAATGTTTATTCATTTGTTTTAAACTTCTAGTATAAAACGGTATAAAATAAATATTTTGGTGATAAGTAAATGTTTAATTTTTAAAGAACAAATTCGTAAAAATTTTGATTCTCTAAAATAAAATAAAAAATAAAATCCTAATATAGTTTCTTTTTTGAATTTTTAATTAAAATTACATTTAGTCACACATTGGAATATAAATAAACCGGTTTTCTTGATATTAAAATCTATTGTTTTGTTGGTTAAATATTAATTTATTAAGAAATTAGTTTTGCTTTCATTTTTTGTGAACAATTAAATTTTGAACATTCAACTTTAGTTTTGTAAATTACTAGAATTTTAAACAAACAAGTATTGCTGATCTTTAAATCAATTGTTATTTAGTTGATTGAAATAAAATCACGTTTTAGTTTCAATTTTTTGACCTCAATTGAATTTTAAATATAAATTATTTTAAGTTAGCCATTAGACGTTTAATAAATCAATTTAATTAATATTAAGATTAATTGGTTTAATGATTAATGTTAATTTTTAGGAAACAAACAAGTTTTGCTTTCAATTTTTTAGCAATAATTGAGTTTTTGAAAATTGAAATTTAGTTTCGTTAATTTAAAGATTTTAAAAAACTAGATTTATTGATTTTAAAGTAAATTGTTTTTTTATCAAGTATTTATTTATTAAGAAGTAAAAT
Source organism: Abscondita cerata (assembly GCA_030710515.1). NCBI lineage: Eukaryota > Metazoa > Arthropoda > Insecta > Coleoptera > Lampyridae > Abscondita > Abscondita cerata. The sequence goes on along the minus strand of JALBCR010000778.1, from coordinate 126,026 downwards.
CATGTTTTAGATTTAAGTTTTTTGTCAACAATTGAATTTTTTATCCAAAAATTCAAATTCAATTTAGTTAATTACTTAGATTTGAAAAAAACTAGATTTTTGATTTTAAAGTCAATTGTTTTTTATCAAGTCTTTTATCAAGTATTTATTTCCTAAGAAATAAAATCACGTTTAAGTTTCAATTTTTTGTGCCCTCAATGGAATTTTAAATTGAAATTACTTTTAGTCAGTTTTGAAACTTTAATAAATCAATTTTTTTGATATTAAAGTCAATTGTGTTATATTAATTATATAACAATTTTTTAAAAAATAAAATCACATTTTGCTTTCAATTTTTCGTCAACAATTGAATTTTTAACCCAAAAATTCAAATTTATTTTAGTTAATTACTAAGATTTAAAAACTAAATTTATTGATTTTAAAATCAAATGTGTGTTAGTTCAGTATTTATTTCTTAAAAAATAAAATTATGTTTTAGTTTCAATTTTTTTGCCCTCAATTGAATTTTTAAATTGAAATTACTTTTAGTCAGTTATTAGAACTTTAATAAATCAATTTTATTGATATTAAAATCAATTGTTTTATATTGATTAAATGATAATTTTTAAAAATAAAATTTAGTTTTTCTTTCAATTTTTTGTCAACAATTTAATTTTTAACCCAAAAATTCAAATTCAGTTTAGTTAATTTAAAGATTAAAAAAACAAGATTTATTGATTTTAAAGTAAATTGCTTTTTATAAAGTATTTATTTCTTAAGAAGTAAAATAATGTTTTAGTTTCAGTTTTTTGCCAACAATTTAATTTTTAACCCAAAAATTCCAATTCAGTTTAGTTAATTAGTAGGATTTAAAAAAACAAGATTTATTGATTTTAAAGTCAAATGTTTGTTAGTTCAGTATTTATTTCTTAAAACATAAAATCATGTTTAGTTTCAATTTTTTGCCCTCAATTGAATTTTAAATTGAAATTACTTTTAGTCAGTTATTAGAACTTTAATAAATCAATTTTTTGATATTAAAATCAATTGTGTTATATTGATTATATAATATTTTTTAAAAATAAAATCAAGTTTTGCTTTCAATTTTTGTCAATAATTGAATTTTCAACCCAAAAATTCAAATTTATTTTAGTTAATTACTAAGATTTATAAAAACAAAATTTATTGATTTTAAAGTCAAATGTTTGTTAGTTCAGCATTTATTTCTTAAAAAATAAAATCATGTTTTAGTTTCAATTTTTTTGCCCTCAATTGAATATTAAATTGAAATTACTTTTAGTCAGTTATTAGAACTTTAATAAATCAATTTTATTGATATTAAAATTAATTATTTTATTGATTAAATGCTAATTTCTTAAAATAAAATTTAGTTTTACTTTCGATTGTTTGTCAACAATTTAATTTTTAATCCAAAAATTTAAATTCAGTTTAGTTAATTTAAAGATTTAAAAAACAAGATTAATCGATACTGAAGTCAATTGTATTTTTATCAAGTATTTATTTCTTAAGAAATAAAATCACGTTTAAGTTGCAATTTTTGTCAACAATTGAATATTTACTCCAAAAATTCAAATTCAGTTTAGTTAATTTAAAGATTAAAAAAAAAAGATTTATTGATTTAAAAAAATTGTTTTTTATCAAGTATTTATTTCTTAAGTAAAATCATGTTTTAGTTTCAATTTTTGTCAACAATTGCATTTTTAATCCAAAAATTCAAATTCAGTTTAGTTAATTACTAAGATTTGAAAAAAAACAAGATTTTTGATTTTAATGTTAATTGTTTTTATCAAGTTTTTTTATCAAGTATTTATTTCTTAAAAATAAAATTATGTTTAAGTTTCAATTTTTTGCCTCAATTGAATTTTAAATTGAAATTACTTTTAGTCAGTTATTAGAACTTTATTTAATAAATCAATTTTATTGATATTAAAATCAATTGTTTTATATTGATTAAATTTTAATTTTATAAAATAAAATTTAGTTTTCCTTTTCAATTTTTTGTCAACAATTTAATTTTTAACCCAAAATTTAAATTCAGTTTAGTTAATTTAAAGATTTAAAAACAAGATTTATTGATTTTGAAGTCAATTGTATTTTTATCAAGTGTTTATTTCTTAAAAATAAAATCACGTTTCAGTTTTAATTTTTTTGTCAACAATTGAATTTTTAACCCAAAAATTCCAATTCAGTTTAGTTAATTACTTAGATTTAAAAACAAGATTTATTGGTTTTAAAGTCAAATGTTTGTTAGTTCAGTATTTATTTCTTAAAAATAAAATCAAATTTTAGTCTCAATTTTTTGTCCTTAATTTTTAACCCAAAAATTCAAATTTATTTTAGTTAATTACTAAGATTTAAAAACAAAATTTTCTGATTTTAAAGTCAAATGTTTGTTAGTTCAGAATTTATTTCTTAAAAAATAAAATCATGTTTTAGTTTCAATTCATTGTCAACAATTGAATTTTTAACCAAAAAATTCAAATTTAGTTTAGTTAATTACTAAGATTTAAAATAAAAATTTTTAATTTAAAATCAATTTATAAAATCATGATTTAGTTTCAATTTTTTTGACTTCAATTTAATTTTAATTTCAAATTACTTTTAATCAGTCATTGAAATTTTAACAAATCAGTTTGATTGATATTAAAATTAATTGTTTTATTGAATAAATGTTAATTTTTGAAAAAATAAAATTAAGGATTGCTTTCAATTTTTTGGCAACAATTGAATTTTGAACTCAAAAGTTTAACTTTAGTTTAGTTAATCATTATAACTTTAAACAAACAAATACATTAATTTTCAAATCAATTGATTAAAGATTTTAAGCAAACATACTTTATTAATTATTTATTTATTCATAAACAAGTTTTTCGGTATTTCTTTTGCCAATAATTGAATTTTGAAGCAACAAATTCAAATTAAGTTTTGTAAGTAGTAAAATTTGTTAAAAATTAAAGCAACAGACGTCAGTGTGTCACAAGTCAATTTTATTAATAAAAAGCAATCGATTTTAAGCATTTTATTTTGTATACTAAATTTTTTTAAATTGCATCCAGTTCACTTATACATTTGGTTATGTAGGTAAAATGTATTTTGAATTTTTCTACGGTAAGTGTATATACAGTAGTTTTTGAACAGAATAGTTTGAAGAGGCTGGCAAACTGCACTCAAATGTCAGCGTGAAGTGACACGGATGTTACAAGAACAAATACGTTTATTAAATATTGATTTGTTTTAAAGTATCGTCTCATTGCCTAACTTTAAGATGAGGTTTTGTTAAATTGCTTCATAGAAGGCACGGTAACGGTGTTTAATAAACAAAAAGGTTGAACGTAATTTGAGTTTTTCTACAATAGACTTCTCTATGTTAATCTTTAGAAATACATTTGTTTAATTTTCCTTATTCTACAAATCCACAGAATTTACATTACATTTGTCTCTTTTACATTTTATTCTTAACAGAAGTCTATTGTTGCAATTGTGTTTTTTTTTTCATGCAACATTACAAAATATATTAAGAAGAAGAAATGAAATAACAACAAAAAAAGGAAAGTATTATAGAGATGGATAAATAGAAAGATCATCAAAGAAAAGAAAATTATACCAGAGTAGGGTTTAGAAAACAAAACATAAAGGAATGGAGAAAAAACAGTTAAAAATAAAAGACGTTAGGATAAGAGAAAGAGACACAATATAAAATATGAAAAAGATGAAAAGCAGGAAAGGCAATGAGATTCATAATTTTGACATGTGCATCTTGATTAAGCACTTTGTATTCATCAATTGGGTGATACCTAAAACAAATTAATCTCAACCCTCTCATTGCATATTTATTACATAGAATGAGTAACCTCACAAAGAAAATTGTTAAAATTTGTTGTACAGCACAAGTCTTATTTTCTTTTTCTAAGGTTATCGCATTACTGTCTCACATGATGCCTTTTCCATTTTGTTTTTATTTTGTGGACGCTAAAAACACGTGCCAACAAAAGTTCACAAAACTTTAAACAACTTTTTCTTGTTTTAGTACTTTTTAATATGCGATAAGCTTGGCTTATATGTAATTATTTTCCTAAACTTTTCCGGATTATAAAGTAAATGGCGTTTAACCAAGCCAGTCACAGTATTTAATTTTTAGTTTTTTTTGTAAGACGAATTATTTTTTTAGTTACTTTATTGTAGCGTATTGGCCTGACACAAGTGATCCCCGTCATGGTCAACTTTGATCAAGGTAACGCCATTCGGCTAAATTTTGGCAGGAGCTTAAAAGAACATTGCGCTACTGAACGTTAATCCTCCCAACGTCTAAACCTCAAATCCTTTTGTTACAACATCTCTTTAAGGTTTGCTGTTACATAATTCTAGTACAAATGTCGACCCACTTAATTTCATCATTTTAAACCGGAAGTTTAAGCGCATGCATAATTAACGTATCTCGATGGTAATAACTCGTACGGAAACGCTATGTCAGATTTTCACCGCGATGAATTTATGAATGAAACACAGCTTGTTAAAAAAAAGTAAGCTTGAGTTACGGAATCTAGTATATTTAACGCAATGGTTGCAGTATTTTTTTTTAGAAGAAAATATTAGCGAAAGCAACAGAACCATCCCTAGATTGTTTCAAATCAATACTAAGATGACCTAGGTTAGGACATAACTCTGCAAAGTTCAAGGTCGTCCAGGTACATTTAGAAATGGAAACGCGCGCGATTATGCGCCACGTTACGGCCGCGACTGTAAACGTCTTCGACTTTTCAAACCGATAACTTGCAGTTGCAACGCGATCGTAAGTTAGTCGAAAAGTTTGAATCAATCGTTAATTATTGATGATGCGCGATGAGAAAGTTTGTTATCAATTGCAGCTAGTTTTAGAACGGTTCGTAGAGCTTCGGATAGATGGAGTTTGTTGCGTACTTTTTCAAATTCTTACTACTTTCTAGTACTGGTTGAATAACTTCTATAAGCATTATTTGCTGAGATTAGCGATAAAATTAAAAGTTGACATAATTTTCTTAAACAATACATTTTCGTATAAATTATTAATGTCTGAAATAAAAGGTCGTTATCGAAAAATCATATCTTTATCAGCCGTTCCCTTCTAAAAGTGATATCAAGTAGAGATGTTGACAAAATTCAATTAATGCAATTGGGTAGAAAGTGTTAATTTGCTATAAAATAAAAAAGAAATAGGTACTTAAAGAATTTAGAAATATCTAAGCAAACGAAAAAGAAGAATTAATTAAGAAAATAAAACATAGTTCTAAAGTAAATTAAGGAATTAAAAATGAAGAAAACGTTTACAATAAGAACAAAAAACACTACAATTTCAGTATTCATATGTTGTAAAAAAGAGGAAATAACTGGTAATTGTGATAATCAAACAAATTGTTTGTGTTTAAAACCAATAGAGTACCAACGAAAAGCAAAAAAACTAAAATAATTTTTAATTTAAAATGTAATTTCTTCAATTTTATCTGAAATAACAATAGAAGTAAAAAAACAAACAAAACAATAAAAGAAAATGACGATTTTTACGATAAAATACATCGTTTATTGGTTTTTACTTTTCTGACGTTAAAATTTTGTGCATACGTGTTACTATGCTTATTACGGGCCTTGTCTACTTTCACTGCGAGTTTAATAGGACAAAGTCAACGTCTAAATCCAATTGCGTTCGTTTTACGTTCCTTTCTTTGTGTTTGATTGGCAACGAGGACAGTCGTGTTTGTAAAAAAGAAACTGCGAAAAGAAATTCTAAACACTAGTGATGGATTAATCTAAAGTTTTGTTATAAACCATCCGCTTGTTGAGAAACGTAAATTACACCGGATATGTTATGAGAAATTAACCGGAATCTTCTTTAGAATAAACTTTGCAGGTGACTACCGGACCTATATTTCACCACGTGGCAAATAGTTTGCTGCATTGGGTTTTTCTAATAATTACAGTTTCTGTTGGAATGTGATTACGTTCAGAATTTGTGAGTTGTCTTCTGAAACCAGTACTGCCTTATGTTGATGTAATTGGAAGAATTAATCTCTCGAGGCTTACTTGTACTGAGGAAGTGGAATTTGGAAATACATTTATGCTGACAGGAGTTAAGCTGGTTAGAATTCTTTCAAACAAGATAGAAAGGACCAGAGGCGTTGGGGTGTCTTGTCTTAACACCGAAAAGGACTTTCCTTCAATACTGTGCCACCGACCTAAATTGCCATCAATGCTTTGCTTTGCAACTCAATTTTAGCGTGTGTATCCAAACAATCTAATTACCAGTATCAAACTATTTCTTAACTATAACTGAAAACTATTGATGTCAAATGCTCCAAAAGGACGCCTTTAATGAACGATACACGTATCTGATTCTAGTTTATAACTCATCCAGTTTAATGTTGAAGCACTTTATGTCGCTAGACAAATTACTTGCATTCGACGGTTTCTCTTTGGGTTTGTTTGAATTGCTATCAAAGTAACCTGGACTACTTTGATGAAGTACGTTATCAGTCAAGGTTGCGCTTATAAATAATTTACACATTGTTACATTTGAATCCACACGCTCTTTGTTCTTAGCTAGCGGGATAAGTTCGTTGCTCAAGAAAAATAAGGACCCGTCTCACTCAATAGCAACAGTTATCGAGTTTTGTCTATTACCTGTTTGCTGTATCGTTAATTAATTTATATTCTATGTGTGGAATATCCACACGAAAGCACAATATTTTGTATTGTTACTTATTTATCTTTTTGTATGTACTATTATGTGTTGTAACGGTTGTAGTTTACAAAATGACAAAAGAAGCGACGGTTCTAGCGGTACAACCTTAAAAGAAAAATAAAAAGAATTTGGCTGGATGTAGCGCACTAAATTAGTGGACAATAAAAATATTTATAGTAGTTAGAGCAACAGCGTCCGGCTTCGTCAGGGAGTTGCGTGGATTCCTGAATAACTATAAAAATTTGACTGCTGGTCTAACAAGGCGCCACCTGCTGGTAAAAAGAAATAAAGCCGACCAACAGGAGATCAACAGGTTTTACTTAAAATCTAATATGCTAAATCAAACACAAACCAGAGCGAGAGAGACAAACAATACAGTATAACAATACAAATCTTAAAATATTATGAGAATATGACAGCAGCCTCGCTGACACTAAATTAGGCTTTTAGTTAAGATGTCGAATTTTAGGTAAGCTTTAGTTAAACGCTGAGTTAAGAGTTTTCATTCAAATTAAGAAGTAGCTGCTAATAAAACTTTGCGTACACATACCATTTACACGGCAGGTTACACTAAATCTAAAAACAAAAGAAATCCTCCAGCAAACCCAAAAGCTTTTTGGGTTCTTGACAACTGGCCTAAATTAAGCGCTTTAGCCCTTATTGAGCTGATTTAAACAAACTTCCAGTTGCAGAGAGTACACCGAATAAAAGTTACTTAAATATTAACTATCGAGCCGTTATATGTCATCTGTACTGAGCTTCATACTCATTATTATTTATGAGTAAGTGGTTTAAATACTAAAACTTAGCTGTAAACGTCGAGTCTAGTTCCGGGAATAAAGGTATTCTGCTAAACACGATATGGACAGTTTGAGGAAGGTAGATAGACTCAAGGATTCCTCTTAGGAGTGGTGTGCGGAGTAGAACAGCACACAAGTGAGTCCCTCGCTGAAAGTATGCAACATAGCCAATCTCTGTAGACGTGGTATTCACCGTTTGTCTGCAGCTTGATTGATGCAAAACCGTAGTGTTGTCTTTTATGTATAAGGAAAGTTCTTAATTAGCTACTCCAGCACCCTCGAGAGTTATCCCAGTATCGTACATCCGAGCACATAATGCCGAGCACAACATGCTAAAAACATATGTAGCCATCAGAATTAAAACAAATAGGAAAGAAACCCAAATACTCACGATGAATGTAGCCAGATTAAACGTAAACGCCAATTTGTATTGGAAATTGTGAAACGTTAAACAGTTTTTAGTGAAAAAATCGCTTTAGAAAAAATGCTAAAACACCCACGTGTATCAAACGAGAAAGGAAAAAGTCTACTGTCCGTTTCGAAAATTCAGTCGAATTTAATTTCCACCATACTACTTGCGACATACGTTCTAAGACGGTTTACGACATACGTAAATACGGGAAATAAAACCGTAACAGTGTGTAACCGATTAAACAGCTCTTAAAGAGGTGCATTTTTATTTTAATTATTTTATTTGCCCATTAACCAAAGTTTCTGTAACAATTTTTAAATAAGTTTGGTGAATCTTCGTTAATTTCATGAAATTGTGAGACGCCATCTAATGATATTTAACGGAAATAATTATGAAGAAAATGCTTATGTTGTTAGGTGATTGATGTAAAAGCTCTAAATGCATTCTACGTTGTAAAAAATTATTGATATCTAAAATTAAGAGAAGAAAGTGTTTAATTAAAATAATATAAAAGATAGTCAGAAAAATTATTTTTTATTCTATTAATTGAAGAAATTGAAGAAAATTAATATAAAAAAAGAAATAAACAAGAATGAGATAAAATGAAGAAACCGCTGAATATAAGAATTACATTTTTGTTTCTTTGAAAAGATCAAAACGGTGATGCATTTAAGTAAGAAGAAACAAACAGATTTTGATTATCCGTTAAAAACAAATTAAAAATTAAACTACATATAAGCATTTTTTTTTATTGTGGTACCAGTCGAGTGCCCCGCATAGCTAACCCGGAGCCTAGCTACTACACAACACACTATCCAGCTGAAGAGAGAATCGCCGTTTTGGCACCCACAGTATCAGTACTCATCGCAAAAGAAGTAAGTCATTCTTGGATAAGTAGATCAAATGCCCGCCACCGTCGAACTACTCCTGGCCTGCGGTAATTGTGCAGAAAAGGATGATAAACCATGTTTTTGGTAGATTACCGATGTCAGTATTACCGCTTACAAAAACCTCTGAAAGAGGAATCAAAACCTCTAACGGTTTTCATCACGCCGACCAGGACGTAGTATTGATTCAGGGAAATGCCCTTTGATTTAAAAACGCAATTTTAAAAACGAATGACTCAAGGGTCAGGTGGTTTATCTCAAAGACATTGTCATCCTCACGAGATGAACATCTTTACCACCTGACGCGTAGTGATCAAAATTTCTTTATGTAGTAGTCGATAAACAAGGTGCCTACGCGTTTATTTCTTGAATAGGAAATAGGTGGGTACAAAACGCGTAGTAGCGTTTGAAACTCGCCTTTGTTACATCGTGTTCCATGTAACGTGCTACAAGGAACGAGAAAAACAACGTTTAAAGAGCACGCAGGAATTCTTAAATGTGCTAAAATCTTCAACAAGAAGTTGGAGGAGACACCTCAAGGTTAGTAATATTTTTTAACACTCCACTTTGTGTAACAATTAATTTAGAATTTTTCATTAACAATTTTTGAATAAACGTTGTTCTCTGATTCATTATTCAAGTAAAGATCTTGCTATCTAAAAAATTAATGATTCAGGTGAGACTTTCTGCGATCTTTGTCGGAATTGATTTTTTTGTGTGTGGTCGGGCCGCAGCCGCTTGCCCCGCCCAGACCCGTGTGCTGCAGCGGGCCCCATACATGTGACGCCAAAGGGATTCACTGACTGACCAAATGTGAGGGGGCATAGGACTACTAAATCAAAATGCTTAGAATATTATTATGTTCCAACGTCTTCAGACTCTCTTATTACAAGTCTCGGAAATAATATGCAGCCTAAAAAAAGAACAAATTTATCTGAGGAAGCGATTGAACTTTTGTTGACTCCGACCATTGTTAATTGCAAAATACCTGACACTGATGATTCCGACACAGATACTCCCTTAGTTTCTGATAAGGATGCAGTAAGAAAATAAATGTTATAAAGATCAACCATGGGCTTCTTTTTTTTGTTGATCATCTGTTACGGTTTTATTTTTCGAATGTAGGACGTATGTCAAGAACCGTCTTAAAACGTGTGTCGCGAGTAATATGTTACGACAAAAGTTGTATTTGGAGCGCATTTTGCTAATTTTCTATTGGTGGAAAGTAAAATCCGATTAAAATTCTTAGACGAACAGTAGACATCTTCTTTTCCTTATCGTACATGTGGGTGATTTGGCATACTTCTTGAAGTTGAAATTTTTACAAAAGTTATTAATGTGTGATTCAAGATATCCAATTCAAATTGGTGTTTAAGTTTAAATCCGGCTAAATTCACCGTGAGTACACTTTGTTTTCTTTTCTTTCCTGGTTGTATTAATTCTAATTGCTACGTATGCTTTTAGCACGTTGCGTTGACTTTATGTTTTTGTTGTGTGTTATACATAGATAACTCTTGAGGGTACTGGAGTGGCGCATTAAGAACCTTTCCTATCAATCAAAGACTACACCACGGTTTTGCATTAGTTAGGCTGCAGACAACCGGTGGATACCACGTCTACAGGGATTGGTTATGCTTTATAATTTCATCGAGGGAGACTATCACTTTTCGTTTGTCTTTGCACACCTCCCCAAGAGAACTCCTGGGATTATCTAACTTTCTGAACTGTCGATAACATCGCTAGCAAAAAACCTTCATTCTCGGAACTACATCCTACAGATTACAGCTAAGTTTTATTTATTTAAGTAACTTATTCATTGATAATGCGTATAAAGCTCAAGTACATATGACATAGTACAGCTTAATCTCTAATATTTAAGTAAATTTTTATTTGATGTACGCCCACAACCGAACGTTTTTTTAACCAGCTCAATACGGGTTCGGGCGCTTTACTTAGAGCGGTTGACGCAAAAACAAAAGGCTTTTTGGGTTTGCGGGAGGTACTAACCCATTTGATTCTAGTTTAAGTTTAGTTTAAATCGCCGTGTGTAAGTGATATGTGTACGCAAAGCCTTCTTAGTAGCCAATCCTCAATTAAAATGATAACTTTAACTTGAGTGTAACTAAAGCCTACTTAAAATTTGACACATTAATTGCGAGCCTTCTTTATTGTTAAGCGAGGCTGCTGCTAACGCACGTAACTATATGCGACAGTCTCTCTATTTCTGTCACATTCTCCTAGTATTTTAAAATTTGTTTGTTGTATTGAATTGTCCGTCTTTCTCTCTAGTTTGTGTTCGATTTAGCGTATTTGATTTTAAGTAGAACCTGTGATCTCCTCTTTAACTGCATGGGGTGTCCTTTAACCTTTGGTTAACTCTTTTCCTGGTGTACACTCTTCAACCGGACGTTTGCTTTTAATTAGCTTAATACGGGCTGCGGCGCTTTATTCAGAGCGGTTGTCGCAGCCTAAAAGACTTATTTATTGTAAGCAAGCTGCTGTTAACGCACGTAATTATATGCAACAGTCTCTCTATTTCTGTCACATTCTCCTAATATTTTAAGATTTGTTTGTTGTACTGAATTGTCTGTCTTCTCTCTCTAGTTTGTGTTCGATTTAGCGTATTTGATTTTAAGTAGAACCTGTGATCTCCTGTTGGTCGGTTTTATTTCTTTCTTTTACCCAGCAGGTGGCGCCTTGTTAGATAGTCTAATTTTTTAAATTCTTTAAGAACCCCCCACTCTACGACGAAAGCGGACTCTGCTGCTCTAACTACTATAAATATTTTATCTTTCACGAACTTAGTGCGCTACATCGAGCTGAATTTCCTTTAGTTTTTTTTTTAGGTTGATCCGCTAGAGCCGTCGCTTCTTTTTGTAAACAACAACCGTTACTTTGCTTTTTAATTGTTGTTATTGTTATAAGTGTTTATGGTAAGTATGACTATTGAAACTACAATAAGAAACAATAAAAGGTTTATTTAGCCAGATTTCATACGATTTTGTAAATTTTTTACCATAGGTTTGGCCATTTTTAAATATTAATTTTGAAAATAACTATTTAAACCTCAAATCTAAAATTAGAAACTTGAAAAATTTAGACATACTGATTTTGAGTCAAAACCGAATTTTTTTCGAGTTTTGACCAGCTTTCGGAGCATTTCAGACTACTGCGCGCTATTTTGTTTTTTAAAAATAAAACTCTAAATTTGAAATCAGCGACCCTCAAAACCCACTTATACAAGTTTTATGCAAACCACATAAAAATTTTCAAAAGGTAGCCGCCATTTTGTTTTTGAAAATCTGACTTTAAATCTGAAATAAACGACCCCGAAAACCTACTTATACTAAGTTATATGCAAATCTGATAAAATTTTCAAAAGTGTCCGCCATTTTGTAGTCGCCATTTTGTGGTCCTGAACCCGCTCCGAAATTGCCGCCATTTTGTGGTCTAAAGTCCCATCACCACAAAGTATCCGTCGTGACCCTGGATACTAGTTTTCCCACCACAAAGTATCCGTCGTGGCCATAAGTATCCAATGTGTTCCAGAACCCGCCTTGCTATACTACTCTCTACGTTTCACCAGGATCTTACCACATGGTAAGAAAGACATAACTTTTGGTTTACAAAGTTAAATTAGAAACCCTATGCGATTATGCTGTTTATGCGTAGCCTTGAAACAAGAGCCACAACAAGAAGCAGCCACCAACCGACTCTGGGTCATACTTACAGTCGTGTAATTGTACCTAATTACTTGTAGATTTATATAAAAAAATAGAAAGCATATACAATTGTAATAAAAATATAAAAAACTTTTAATGGAAAAACAAGAAGAATAATAATTTAAAATTTAATTAAAACAATAAATTGTATCTCTAAAGTATAGAACAGAAACATTTTTTTCTTCCTTTCCGTCTGGCATCTTTGAAACCTTGCCAAATTTAGAAACTTTCGAGCACCGAAACGACCATCTGTCGTGATGCATATTTTACGTTTCGTGAATTTTTAAGAATTTGTCAATTGACAAATAGATGGAATAAACATAACTTAATAGTTGTTTTAAGAGCAGATCTGAAAAAGACAATGAAAGAAATGTTGGAGCAGACAGCAGGAAAAATAGAAGATTTAAAACTGACCATCAAAACTCTACGTACTTATTTAAAACTGAGAAAAACGCTTTTGTACAAATTAAATAAGGAATAGAGTTAAAAACGTTTCTCAAACAAAATTTGATTGAACGTTGTTTAAAAGCTTTAGCGTCAACCACTTTGTTCTACAATACCTCGTAAATGCATTAAGTTTGTACCAAATAATTTAATAAAATTAGATCAAACTTAGTCATCTCGTGTATAAAAGATATTGTACTTTGATGCAAATAATTCGTACGGTAACTAAGTTGATGCAATTAACGAGTAAACAAACTTTTGTTTAATGTAAACTTGTTTTAATTAAAATTTAAAACCCAACACATGCTCTAAGCGCACAATTCTTTAAAATAAAAGCTTTTTGCCGGATTTGCATTTTATCGTAATCCGCTAGTCTAACTTACGCTTAACTTATTTATCTCGTGTTCCCAACACATTCGTAACAGCACCAAGTTAAGCTCTTTAAAAATGTTGCTTAACATCAGTTGTGATTCACAAAATTATCCGCTTATTAAATAACTTGTAAACCAGCCTCTACTTTTTATACAATCTTGAGGTTACCTTTGATTGTTAACATCAACATTGTTTTCAACATTTAAACAAATTTGGGTTTTGTTCTTCGACAGAATTGACGCAGAATTATCGATTTTCGCTTTAAACAGTAACACGATTACGCGCATCGTTTAACACTTTATCAACGCATCCGTTGATAATTATACAAATAATCACTTAATGTAACACAAAAACAAAGACGTCGATAAATAGAATTTATCGTTCGTAATGTTGAACTTCTTACTTAGTTCACAATTCCAAATCTTGATACTAAGAATTCGTGTGGGTAAGTTATGTTACAATCCTAAGCACGTTTTAAATTGATTCAGCTTGTGCTGTTTTCTTATCAAACGAACTTGCAACTTTTTAAAGCAAAAGAGGAAGTAAGTAAATACGCTTAATCCATAACGTCTGGTAACAATTGTTGAAAGTATTTTCAGTAGAGGGCGCGCAGCTTGCGCCGTCTTATTTCAGTTACGTAACGCCCAATAATTTTTGATAAAAAAAAGATTTTTGTCATTTTAACGACCCCATAAATTTCTACCTAAATTACGCATTTGGGCATCGAGCCAAAACGGTTTTGTACTTAAATATATCAGTAATTTCCGTACGTTTAAAAACGTTTACTATTAGCAGTAGTTTTGTCAAATATTTTAAAAAAGTAATAACGTCGTGACAACGTAATTATTAAATAATTTGTAAGACACGTCATTTGCGTAATAAAGTGTGTTATTTATTGTTGAAACTAAAAATTTATTGCGCCGGAAGGGTATTAAAATTTATGCCACGGAATGTTTCCCTCAGGTTCGTTTGTTACATAAACTGGTGCTTTGATTATTAACTTTGCACCTACTTTGTGAAAACAAATTGGGTTTATATTTTGTAAAACATAATTTAAACAGTTTGTTTAGAGAAAACAATTACAATAACAAAACATTTGTTTATTATGTTATAATATGTTAAAATTGATTGTAATGGAAGACGTAAACAAATTAATTGTGAAAGAAAATTAAAAAAAATAAACCAAATTAAATTAAAACCATTAGGTATGTTTGTATGTGACATAGACCAATGAAGAATTTCTAATTTAGTAAAATTAGAATAAATTTGGCGCCCGAGCAGGGAATAACCGCTTATTTCTAAAACTACAGGCACAACAAAATTTTCTAGTAATTTTTATTTCAAAAGAAAAACATGCGGTTATAAACAAATAGTATTAAATCGACTTTTGCTCTCGAAACCGTCATTGGATAAATTTGGAGTGAGTCGAAGGCAGCTAAACTTGCCCAAAGCAAACCAAAACCAACGAAGTGTTTATCCCAACTCCAAATAACTGTTACAAACAAAAAAAAAGATAGGAGTCAATTAGTTAATTATTAAATTACTTTAATTAGATGTCAGTGGAAATTAGTACGACACTTTCGTATACTCCCCATTAGGTTAACTCGTCGCAGAGCGTCGTGGATCAGATAAAGTTAGACTATACAAAAGTTGTCGTACTTAATTGAATAATTGTTTTTAATTATACGAAGGATTATATAACAGTCGCCACTGGTTCAAGAATAAAAGACAGACACCATCGGGGTGAATCAGAGAAACAACAGTAAAAAATGTAGTTCTGTTAGTTCAACGTAACATAAAATACAATTTTATTGGTGATTAATAGGCTAAAGTAAAATTATCACAGACATTAACAAACAAAAGTCTTGGACTGTTATAATATAATAAACGTAGATAACGCGACATGGGTAGAGTAATTAGTTTTGCTAACGCGACGTTTACAAAAAGATGATAAGAGTTGGTACTTTTGTGAGTAAGGGAGAAAGTAACTAAAATTACAGTACCTGAAGTTAAGCAGAAGTCGTTGACGGTGATTAGTGGTCAAAATAGGGAACAACGAGCGAGTTTTCGGTAAATTAGCAAGGTGTGTCTGTTTAAGAACGGCGCGTTGTAAAGCCTGTCTCTACTCAAGCATATAAATTTTCCAAAACCCAAATTCTTGTGCTAGTGAATGATTGACCATCAAATTTCGACAACATAACAGAGAACGCCAGCAGTCAGATAAAAGGATATCACTTTTATGGATTTTTGAGATTATCCCACAGTATTGAATGTGGTAATTTTAAACCCAAAGCACGTCTAAAACTATACAAAAACTATATAAAAAGAACTTACGGTAGTCTACAACCTAAAATAAATAACCGATTAATGCTGATGTACGAGAAAATATCGGATTAAAATACCTGCATGTTTAAGTCGACAAAGGGTAGAGTTGCAATTCGACTACTACGATTGCGAACGGTTTTCATCGGAAACATCATGGCGTACGAAAGAGAAAAATAGAAAGTTATCTATTGTCGAAGAAAACACAACAAAGGAATCTTTTGTGCATTATGCAAATAAATCCTAGAACATAACTCTGAGTTTGTAGAATACGCGCGCTGATTTAGCTATTGAGTCACTAACACTTTCCCAGCCACTTCTGCTAGTAAAATTTATGAGCCAATTACCGAATAGTGTCTTCTGATTAAATTAATCGCACGTACACAACTTTTTTCAAATAGAATTAAATTGAAAATTAGTTCTCCAAGTAGTTGAGTCATGCAACACAAAGGCTTAGTATTAAATTGTTAGGTTTGACTACTTTAATTTTAGATTTTTACAAACCAACGTTTCGTAAATAGATTTAACCCTTAAGGCGAGTTGTTAATGGCTAATTTTACAAGACAAATTGGAAGAAATTTAAGTACATCAGTTCAAGACAAAAAGTTTAACCACGTCTAGTATTCGGATTACTATATCGTGAATTAACACCAGCAAGTTTTTCTCCATGTTGGTGCACAACAAATGTGGGCAGTTTTGTAACATAAATTAAACGGATACGAAAAGAGGTTTTTTTTGTCGACATTTTGCCGATTGGAAAGTGGTTTATTGAACGCATAAGTTTTTTTTCGGACGCTCGTTGTCAGTTTTCTTTATTCAAAGTAAAATTAGTTATTAATCGAGTTTTCTTTTTGCACAATATAGGAGCGAGAATCAGATCATTACACAAAAAAGGTGCGAGTTTTGATTACAAGAAACATCAGAGTTCGTAACATTTTGTGGTACACATGTTTGTCGTTGTTGTGTAGTTTAACTTCAGACTTTTTTCTACATTACAAGATTTGATTTTTTATAATCATTGTTTGGTATTTCTGTGAATATGGGTGTTAAGCCAAGGTTCCTAATAATAATTAATAATTCGTTCCAAGTCATGATTAATATATTGGAAAAGTACTGATATCTACTCTCGAACGTTGAGATCAAAGTTTTCACCGCTGACTAAAGGGACGTCCGCAACAATCGCAGAATTGTCAAAGGGACGGTAGACAACGTATTCCGGATTTATTAAATTAAGATAATCAATATTTAAGTGTTTTGAAAAGATCCGCATATAAAAAATAAAATTAACTTTAGCAATGAAAAACTTTACTAGATCACTCAGGGTCAACTTTGGATCCGTTCGTGAATATGATGTCATCGCTGCTAGGTAGTTATTCTTGGTTCCTTATTAAAATTTTTCGATTTTACTGATATTAATTTTTATTGTAGAATTTCTTAATTGGCCAATTCTGTGTATTGATTGATTTAAACAGATGATGCTTAACACAAACTACATATTCAACAAATTTAAATCTCGAGTTACCCTCGACTTCAGTCTCAGCACTTTCAGTCTCCCCTGTTCTACTCTTTACGTCATTTTAACGTACAGTACTATCTTTTTTAATGTTTTGTTTCACTTATAGTTCACTTCCTTTTATTTTAATACCGAAATTTATTCTTAATAGAATTAAAGTATTTTTGTTCGAGAACACTTCGCTTTTTTACAGTGATACAGAGTTTTATTAGACTCCATTCAGATGTTTTTAAATGTACAACAAATGCTTAATAAAGATTGGGGAAAAACGTAAACACTTGAAAATAAACGTTTCCAAGAAAGAAGCATGAATTACGTATGGTTTTCTATTGAAATGGAAGTTTATCCAAATCTAGATTACACCACGAAGTGTTTTACATTAAACGCATCCTAAAAGATAATAGCCGTACAGAGCGCCTTTAAACAAGATTATACTAAGTAATTACAGGTTACAAAACTCGTAAAACAAAGGGGACTGTGGTCTTTATTTAAAACAAAATACTACTTTAGCGTCAACTTGAAATTTATCACCCTCGGCTCAATTAGTTTCATTTCGAATAACAAAACCAACAAAAACAAAAAAGCTTGGACCTCCTATCTTAATTTGGTCCATTCCTAAATGCACACCACGCACTATATACGATAATTTTTCAAAATAAACAATCAATTTGCTTACAGTGGCTTGTTTTCTTCTGCTGAAACCTACACTTTGTTAAACGTTACACTTAATTTTTTTACGCCGAACTTATCAATAAATGCCTTAAACCCTGCTCAACATTTACCGATTGTTAAAAAATAACAATTATAATCGGTTTATCGTTAGTTACATAGTACCTTGTAGTTTCAAATCTGCTTACCGACTCTAGACCAACTTACAAACTGAACTTTAAAAATTATCAACATACAAACTTGGGGAGTACGCTTCCCTCTCTCAATTTCTACATTCAAAAAAATACAAAAATTAACACGTTAACAGTTTTCAGAATTTAACCGTAGGGTGTAATTTTACGTATGAGTCAAAACCAAACAAAATATGAACTTTACTTGTAAAAACAACAGGCTCTGTCAGGGAACAAACAAAAATTTACTGAATCAGAGAAATAATGTAGCGTAATGTGGCTAAAACTTCTACGAGAACCTCTAATAAAAACTATCAAAATAATAATTTCTTTCAAGCTTAATCGTGAGTACAACTGATTTAAAAATATCAAAGAACAAAGCGGCGTGGGAACAAAAATATATGTGCTTTTAACGCAAACAAAATATGCTTAAAATGCAGTACAACCCACTGAAACCGAATAAACCTAAAGTAATTTATGCGTAAAAATTATTTTAACAACCACAGGTAAACAAACATCCCTCCACTTTTAAGAGATGGCGCTCTAAAAACTTTAAAAAAACCCTACCCCATAGCAATAACAGAATGATGAAAGGAAGGATTCCAAACTTTTGCCCAAAATTTCGAAATGAAGGGACTGATACATCTTGACACTGTTTGTGTTTCTGCTATATCTACGACCGAAGATCTGGTTTACCCCGCATCCAGTTTGCTTGGTAAGGAGCAGGCTTACCGAAAGCAAGAGCTACGGAGCTTCCTTGCGCCGATACCCACTGGTTCCCTGAAAATCGAAAAAATCACAGAAAACTTCATTCGCAAAATGAGGACAATACACACACCAAACAATTACGACATGCAGCTAAAATCAATAGAATTAAGACATGGCTAGATAATAAAACCGATCGATTGAGACAGACATTAAAACAACCTCCTTCAAGCAACTCTACCTACCGCCCAAACTAGAATTAAAAACCAAATCAAAATACAGCGCATAACCCTGCAAGTGTGTCAAGACGTCCATACGGATGAACAGATAAAAATTTTTCTTCCCTAAATAACCCAAAATAGTAAAAAACTAATGATCTCAGGCAAAACGCCACTAAGTCAAGTAAACCACAAGATACTCAAATTAATCTAAAATAGAAGTTTTAATTTCAAGTCAACATAACGTCGCACGTTCTAACCTAGGAAGACACTAATTAGTAACTTCACACACCCATCAACCAAAATTCAAAAACCAAAGAGTATAACGCAAATGTCAATTGTCATAATCCTATTGAACTCATAACAAGATTCACAAACTTCAATAACCAAATCGTAATATGTAAGACAAAATAAAAATCGTCATAGTAAAGTCAACGTGCTATAATTTAATTCAACTCATACATCTAAGGAGAGACTACTGTTTTTACCCGATGTGGTCCACAAAACTTCGGTGCAAACTTTGCATTAACAAAATGTGCAGCAGAAGATATAAAAAAGTTATGTTTTTAGACCGAATCACCCAAATTATACTTTACGTGACGGTTACGTAAGTTATAACTCTAATTTGTTTAAAGCGTGTTGACGCAGCAGCAGCAGAACCGTCTGATTTTTGCTCAGAATTTTCGGGTTTGTGCAGAGGATTTTGTCAATAATATGTTCTCTACCAAACAATGCAAAAGAATGATTGTAGTTGGTATAAGCGGAAAGCATGGTTTTTAGCGCTCTGCTGGGTTAGCTTTGTATAATATTGAGCCGTATACAGCATAGTGGAGGAATATTCTGCACATAACTTGGAAATAACTCTACTCCGAAAGTGCACGCTATTATTTCTGATTAAGTACTGAGGTGCGCCAAACAGAAGAAACACTTCTTCCTCCAAGAATTTAGTGACTATATTAGCGGTAGCTGTACGTAAATGGAAGAAAAGAGGAAACTGTTGAAGCTTCAACCAATTGCCCTTCGTAGAACAAAGTAGTGGGCCGGCAATGTCACAGCACAGGACTTGAGACGGGCGACTAGGTTTCGCACGCTAAGTGAACTCTTTCGAAAAGCCAGATTAATCAACTTTATAAACTGAACAAATCGTACAACGTCAAACATAAGTGGCGACATAAGCACAAATCTTTGACCAATAAAATCGTTGCTTGATTCGAGCCGTGGTCTTATAATCACTACAATGACCTGCCACTGGTAGATCGTTCTACGTGTCAACTCTAGTAACAAGTGATTTAGCTCAATGATAAACGTGTTAACTGGCCAATAAGAGAACTAATGACAAGTACTGAACACGACAACATATCAAGAGACCACATGTTAATTGCCTTTCCTATAAATTACCAAAAAATTATACTGTTCTAAACGTAGTGCTTAACGAGCTAAACTCCCTGACGGGTTCTAAAGTTTATTTAACTCAAAGAAAGAATAGTAATCGGTAATTACAGGAAAATGAGACCCTTCTACGTACGGACATAGTTTTCTCAATTGACCACAAAAGTGCAAGCAGTTCCTTCTCCGTAGTCAAATAATTTCGTTCAGTCTTTGTTACAAAACGACTAAGGTAACAAATCACCGTCAGTTTGGATAACAAAAGGCTGATAAAGATCTGGACATACCAATATTAAAGCAGAATGCGAACATTATTTTTCGGCAAGAAAACAAGTTTCGCATAACTACACGACCACACGAAAAAAGGGTTTTAAAGTTAAATTAGTTAATGGAGCAGACAACGACTTTGACTGTGAGTACGTTGTTGTGTGCAAGAAAGTATAGTTTCTGGAACTAGTAGCCGATTTCACTGCGGCATTACGGAGAGTACTTGCCACAAGAAACTGTGATTCCCTCAAAAAATATTTTGACTCATCGACAGAAGTGTAAGCAGTTACATAAGTAGATCCTTCGCATATTATAGTCAAAAATAACAATTTCAAATCACCTGCTAAAAGTTCGCAAGATATTTTACAATGACAAACAAACACCAAGAATCACTCAACAGCTGTTTCGTCCCTTTGGGAGCCTTCAGGAATGAAAAAACTCGACTGTAAGTTTACGCGCAAAGTGACGTGGTAAAATAGCTTATCTAATTAATTTTGTTAAAATCAATGTAGAAAAATATCAAAAATTACGTATACACGCAACCGAATTACGCTTCTCTATGTTAATCTTATTAATTATTGGCCGTTAAAGCGTTAGTTGCAAGGTTACAATTACAACAGTTTCACGTATTGACAGACAACAATTTTTTTAACCCTCAAATTTTGTTTGCTTTTGTTTCTCATTATTTTGTTATAAAAACAAGGGATCAAACCAACAACCTACAAACTCGATCTTATCGGATTCAGATAAATTAGTCTGTAGTAAACTAAGAGCATCCTACCATTAAATTGTAATCGAAAGCGACACTTCGTTTCACGCTCCAGCTCTAAATAACAACCTTGCAAAGAATTTAGAACGCTAAATAATTCATCCCCTGTTGATAAAATGAAGAATTTTAAACGTCCCGTGTTTAATAATTTAACATCTACCCTTCTACGTGCCGAACGAGGCAAAAAATTTTTTTACAAGATTTCTTCGAGTACGTTTCGCTTCGTTAGACGTTTTAATTACGCGTTGGAATGCCATCCAAGCCGTCAAGAGTTAATAAAGTTTAATTTTTTCTTGCGCTTAAAAGCATTTAATTTATGCAAATTGCTGAACTAATTGTTAAGAATTGCGTAAATTTTGATCGTTTCCTTTTTCTAAACAAATTATTAAAATGTTCTTTTAAACGCGGGAAGTTTTAATGTAAACCCTAGGGTTTATCTCAGAGAGTGGTAATGGACCGCAGTCAAAATATTAGGTGTAAAAATTGTTTTCCTTAGATTCAGGTAATGGAATTGTAATGAATTTTAGATATTTTTTATAAAACCATTTTTAAAAGCATTATTAATAAGATTAACATAGAGAAGTCAAATTATAAAATCTGAAGCAGGAAAAGAAACAACAAATACTGCATAGGAAATCGTAGTTTAAACAATCAACATTTAGACAATGGGTGATACAATCTGCTAAGTAAGTTTGACGTGGTACCTTGCATTACCTTCTTCGAAAATTACCGAAATTACTACAAAAGGAGATTAAAGGTTTTGTGATCTTAATCGTCATTCACTACTTATTATTTTATTCAAAAGACGATAGTTTCGTGTCGTTTAGATAAAATTAAGAAAGATCGTAAAATTATTTTATTGAACGAAGTATAAGCAACAGCTGCATGTACCAATAAACATTTGCGATACAAACTTACAGACCCGTATCCGCATTTTCATAGAAATTTCTACAAGCTCAATTAGTTCGGCCAACGTTCTAACACCGTTGTTTTAGTATTCAAAGCAAAACCCACGATTGAATCCGACAAGAAACTTTAACTCCCTAAGGACGTATACGTATATGACCAGAATTTCGAAAATGTAAGAACAACGTTAAATGGGCTTCTGTTTGCTCTGCCAAACTGGCAATATATTTTTTTGCTCCCACACAAAACCCTTTCAAGCTTTAGTGCTTTATTTCTCTCTTACGTTTAATGTCTAATGTTTCTCTCAGTTAATGTAAAAAGACGTAAATTTCTTATCAAAGCGAATTTTTAATGTATCTACTTTTAGCAACCATTTTAATTATTTAAGTTTCATTTCACGAACATTGCAGAACTTAAAGCTTTTGGTTTTTTTAATACCGTAAGTTTTACAGCAAATCGTTACAAGGTGCTTTTATTTCAGTAACAAAAAACGTATTTAAACGAGAAAAGTTATGAAAACAAACGTAAAAGACAAATAAAATAAATTATTAATTGATAAGTTATCATTTACTTTGCTTCATTATTTACTATTTAGGATTTTACGTATTGATCACGCTAGAATCACACTGAAATAATCTAGATCAATGAGACACACAAAAAGTTTCTTAAATTCACAACCATTTATGTGAATATTGAAAAATTATTTTACAAATTTTACTTCCTACAACTTTTATTTGAACAATTTTATAAGGTTATTAACTTTGGAGATTTTAGGGCAACCACAAAGTTTTTAAATCTTCTATTCACTACAATCTTTGAAACAGTGTTTTAAGCGAATCACCATTTGTGTAAACATCACAAAATTTGTAATTTAAGTTGTTAAACAATAGGTGTTTTAGATTATATTTACTAAAACATATCTACATGACCTTTAAAAAGGTTTTTTAAAGTGATCACCATTTGTGTGAACTTCACAAAAAACCCTGTTAAGTAATAAGTGTTTTAGATTCTATTTACTAAAACTTATCTACATAACTATTAAAACTGCTTTTAAAATGATCACCATTTGTGTGAACATCACAAAAATTTTATTATACATTGACGTTTCAGATTCTATTCACTAAAACTTAATTTTAACAACAAATTAGTTAATTCTAAAGCATTTTTGAAGTGATCACCATTTATGTGAACATGACCAAAATGTTTTTGAACTTCAAATTAAATTTTTTTAAATTAAAGTAGTGATTGCAGAGATTTAGTCGAAAATCACAGAATTTCTGAAACCGTTTTTCAAATTAATCAACATTTGAGTAAATAACACAAAAATGTTGTTGAACAAAAAATGTTTAGAATCCTATTTACTATAAACTTATATAATTGAAAAAAAAATTTAATTGTTAATAATTAATCTTTGAAACAGTGCAGTGTTTTAAATGAATAACCATGACACCACAAAATATGTTGTTGAACGAAAGATGTTTTGTGATGTGAACATCACAAAAAACCCTGTTAAGTAATAGGTGGTTTAGTTTTATTTACTAAAACATATCTACATGACTTTTAAATCCGTTTTTCAAAGTGATCACCATTTTTGTAAACAGCACAAAAATTTTATTACATCATAGATGTTTCAAATTCTATTCACTACAACATTAATTTAAAAGTAATTAATTCTAAAATATTTATTCAAGGGATCACTGTTTATGTGAACATAACAAATATGTTATTGAACTTCAATTTAAGACTTAATAAAATAAATTAGTAATTGACGATATTTAGTTGAAAATTACAGAATTTTTGAAATCATTTTTTATACTAATCAACATTTGGGTAAACAACACAAAAAATGTTGTTAAACAAAAAATGTTTAGAATCGTATTTACTATAAACTTTAATTTAAAAAAATAATTTAGTGATTAATTATTAATCTTTGAAACAGTGATTTAAAATAATAACCATAACATCACAAAATATGTTGTTTAACGAAAGATGGTTTGTGGTGTAAACGTCATAAAAAATGTTGTTAAATGATTTATGTTTTAGGTGATATTTACTACAAAGTGTTCACATAACTTTTAAAACCGTTTTTAATGTGACCACCATTTGTGTGAACGTCACAAAAACTTTATTACACTATAGACATTTTAAATTGTATTCACTACAACATTAATTAAAAAAAAGTAATTAATTCTAGAGTATTTAAGTAACCCTGTTTTTCTCAAGTGATCACAATTTACGTGAACATGACAAAAATGTTTTAAACTTTAATTTAAAAAATCATAAATTAAATTGGTAATTTTTGAAAACCGCAAAATTTTTCAAAGAGTTTTTCAAATTAATCAACATTGTGTGTACACATCACAAAAAATGTTGTTGAACAAAAAATGTTTAGAACTTTATCTACTACAACTTTAATTACAAAAAATTAAAGTAGTTATTTTTTTAATTAAAGTTGTAGCAAATAAAGTTATGAACATTTTTTGTTCAACAACATTTGTGTACACATCACAAAAAATGTTGTTAAACAAAAAAATGTTTATAACTTTATTTACTACCACTTTAATTGAAAAAAATTAAAGTAATTATTAATTATTAATCACCATTTCTGTAAACATTTCAATATATGTTATTGAACGAAAGATGTTTTGTTGTGTGATTCTATTTACTACAACCTATTCACATGACATTTACAACTGGTGTTTAAAGTCACCACCACATGTGTAAACATCACAAAAAATGTTATTGGAGCAAATTTATTTAGAACCCTATTTACTACAACTTTAATTGAACAAAAATTAATTAAGTTATTAATTATTATAATCTTTGAAACAGTGTGTTAAACGAATCACATAAAAAAATATGTTATTAAACGAAAGATGTTTGGTTGTGTGAATGTTACAAAAAATCTTGTTAAATGATAGATGTTGCAGATTCTATTTACTACAACGTATCCACATGACCTTTAAAACTGTTTTTTAAAGTGATCACCATTTGTGTGAACATCATAAAATTTTATTACACGATACACGTTTCAGATTCAATTCCCTTTATCTTTAATTAAAAATGAAAAGTAACTTTTTTCAAGTTACCACCATTAATGTTAACATGATCAAAATGTTATTAAAATTTAATTTAAAATTAGTAACTATGGAAATTTATGGAAAACCTCACAAAATTAATCACCATTTGTGTAAACATCACAAAAAACGGTATTGAACAATAAATGTTTAACACAACACTGTTTCGGTTTCTTCTCTCTGCTAATGTATCTTAAAAAATATTAATAAAACCATTAATGGCGTAAATTTTTTAGTAACCACATATTCTTTAAAACGGTGTTTCAATAGATTTACCATTTGTAAACATCGCAAGAAATGTTTTTAATGGAAAATGTTTTGTTGTGTGGACATGACAATTAAAAAATATTTAAAAATGTTTTAGATTATATTTACTAAAATGCCGCATGAATTTTCAAAATAATCAACTTCTCTAATAACGTGTGAAGTAAAGGAAAATGATTCATTCAAATCTAAATTTGAAGCACCTTTATAGATACAGATATTAAACTAATAAAGCTAGGATTACAATGATAAATAAGAATTACGGAAGTATTTTAAAAGTTTCCGTCTTTATGCAATGTTAAACAGTTAGATTTTAGGTGTCCCAATCGATGTAACAAATTGTTAAGGCCTAAAAGTGGAAAACCTCAGCCGTAAAAAACATTAAAGAATTTTTATAACGACACGACGTAAAGCCAAATAAAATTGGTTTTAAATTTATCAAAATAATTTTGAATAATTTAATAACGGTTTAATGTTGTAAGAAAAAATAACGATCTCACAATCCTGCTTGAAGTACCAAAATTAGTTGTCTTTTAAAATAATTAAAATAGTATTAACAGAAATCGATTTATATTTTACTAAGTAATGCACAACATTAATGCTAAAGCAAACTGAAAAAGGAAGTATTAAGCACTAATGATGCAAAAGCCATCGCATTGTTTCCATTATCATCACGAATGTTATTGTTGTTGTTTCGTTCGCATAACAAAGACAGTTTGTATTAGAAAACCCTCAGGAAACAATTCTAAACATTCTATTGTCCCGGGCGGCTGTGATCAATTTGAGACAAATAGTAGTTTCGCGCACCTTTGTTTGCTAAACAACATCCTCTTAATATTGCAAAAAAACGAGCACGTGCGTTAAAAATTAAATTTTAACTTAGTGAACCAGAAAGCAGCCTTGAGGGTTATATAAATATAAATAATGAACAGAATTTGTTTTTTTTTGCAAAAGATAATGTTTCGCAAATCGATTCAGCCTAAAATGATGCGTAACATTCTCACGCTTTCCCAATTTTCAGTTGCGTATAACCGGCACGGGAATATTTGTTGGAATATAAGGATAAAAAAATATGACGAAAGTGGGAGAAGTTAAATGTAACTAAATCAATTGAAAATTAAGGAAATAAATATTAAAAATTGTTGTACACACGAATAAAAAAAATCGAGACATTTACTTTGTTCGAGTGAAAGAAGCACCAAGAAATTTTATTTTTAAATTTTGTAAATTTTAGTTTTAAATAAAATTTAATTAACTAGATTAAAGTTTTCTTCCATTTTCCATTTGTTCGTCTACACTTACTTTCAACTTTATTTATTTAATAGTATGTTTTTTTGTTGCCACTTTTACGTTGTACTTTTATCTATGTGCATAAAGTTCTTTTGTTTTTAAAATAAAATCATTTTTTTAGTGCACTCTTCTTTTGTAAATTGGACTACTATACTATTTTCGTTCTTTATTTCTTAGAAAATATCTTTCTGTTTTGTTTCTTTTATCTTTTGTTCTGGTACACTGTTATTTTACTCTCGTTATTAACCTTTTAAGAAAAAATATACTTTGATTAAAGTGTGTTCCTGTATAAAGTCAAGCATTTCAGTTTCTAAAGGCAAAGTCACAAATTCAGTTACAGTAACATCAAACTCTTTCTTATTTTGTGACATAAGGCTTTAGATTAAATAGAGTATAGAAGAAATATTTAAATATAAGCATATAGTAAATATTATGTTTTAGATGTTAGCAATTCGTACGGTTATACGATGTTTTTTAATAAATATAATTTATTTCCAAATTGCTTGTCACAGCGACAACAACATATTCATCAAAACGTCAAATACAATTGCAATAACCTAAAGCTCGTATAATTGAGCACCACATTTTAATATAAACTTAAATAATCTTCTTTGTCGTTTTCCATTTATGTCTATAAATTCTATAAACGTCATATTAAAATATTGATCGTTTTAAAACATCTTCTTTGAAAAGCGACCAAAATTTCATCGTGTCATTGTCAGCCGTCACATTACTTTGTAACGTCGTTAAGCACAAAAAAGAAACTAAAAAAAGTTGTTTTTTTCCATGCGCGATTCTTATCCAACAAAAACGCATTAAAACACTTTTAATTATTAATCGTTCATTGTTCGATAGGATGTTGAACTGCGATTAGTCTGAAGGTGACTGAAATGTTACGACGTAATTTTTTCACGAATTTTTTTCTAACGTCACATTCTTCAATCTGGTTGTGAATGCAAATCTTTAAATTGCATTAAAGTCTACAGCACGATAACTTTGAATTGTGTTGATAAAGTTGATTCTTTCTTGTTTATTTTTTCGTTGTGCAGCAAAATTTCAAAAAAATCTTGCCTTCCGTTTACCTCGTAATAAATTGGTTTCTTATTTATTTCTAAAATAAAGTTTTCGTATGCAAAAGTTTTACGACGGTTCTAGTTTACGACTGATACTGCCTGCCGTTATAGAAATTGTCTTTAGGTGTTTTTTTTTTTTCTAAAGTTCGTTCAATATTTGATTTAACTCCATGTATGTTTTTAGTTTAAGTATCGTGTTTCATTGTTGGATTTATGTTAGTTGGTGACGTAAATCGATGATGTTTGAACAAGCTCTTATGCGTTTCTAGCAAACAAAGTTAACAAATACTATATCAATCAAGAATAATATATTCAGTTAAAGTTATTCAATTAGAATTTACGGTTAAAGTTTAATAAGAGTTGTTAAACTGACCAAACAATCACCAAATAATAACGTTTTACGTTTTACAACCAATAAATGTGCAAATACGAATGAAAATTGAACGTCAATTTAGGTCATCTATGTAGTAAAATTGACGTATTAATCACGTAAAATTTGTACAAAATAATGTGTTTTTTTATTCCAATGCTTTACACATAATAACATTATAAAATTTAATGTAACATGGACTAATTAAAGAAGTACGTTATTCGAAATAATTTTTTAATAGTAGCAAATACAAATAATAACGTAACAAAACGTATTTATTAAGTTAATGAACTGACCAAAAATTACCAAATGGTAACGTTACTTTGTTTTGATTTCAGTTACAAAAATTAATTAAATTAAAAAACTACAAAATATCCTATATGCAGGTTGTACTTGCGAATACTATAAAATGACTTTGACGCTCAAAAGGAGAATAACCAAGCGCGCCCTCTAGTTTGCGCGTTGGTGTATTTTGTGTAGGGTTCATGTTGCACATCTTTTGTGTGTTTGTGGCGTTGTCGTGGTGCGCACCCGAGTTGCCAAGTGTTTGCGATTACCGTTATTGTTGTGCTACAGACTCCCCCTCTGAATCTGATAGGCGTCCGACGTAAGGTTCAGGAGAGTGTGTCTCTTTAGGGGTTTCTCTCTTTGCCGTATAAAGCGTATTGCTTGGGAAAGGTTGTTTCCTTCTTCTTTGTACGGTGTCAGCATTGAGGTGTGATATTTTCTCAATGGTATTGTTGGATTTTAGTATGTTACGGTTTTATTTTCCGAATTTAGGACGTATGTCGTGAGCCGTCTTAAAACGTGTGTAGCCTAGCACATCAACCCTTAGGGGGCCATAGGTGGCGTGCAAGAGCTGGGGCAGGGGTAAACCAATTTTCCTTAACCTCCGCCAGTAGATCGTTGGTCGTAGACAGTGCAGAACCACAGACTGTGTCAATGCACCAGTTCTATTTTGTTTGGAATTTGGGCAAAATTTTCGGATCTTTTCTTTCTTTCGTTCTTCTTTTAGTTCACTATGGCGTTGGGGGTTTCCTCAGGTTTTCAGAGTCGAACTCTTTAACTGCATGGGGTGTCCTTCAACCTTTGGGTTAACTCTTTTCCTGGGTGTACACTCTTCAACCGGACGTTTGTTTTTAATTAGCTTAATACGGGCTGGGGCGCTTTATTTAGAGCGGTTGTCGCGGACACAAAAGGCTTATTTATTGTAAGCAAGGCTGCTGTTAACGCACGTAATTATATGCGACAGTCTCTCTATTTCTGTCACATTCTCCTAATATTTTAAGATTTGTTTGTTGTACTGAATTGTCTGTCTTTCTCTTTGGTTTGTGTTTTATTTTGAATATTAGATTTTAAGTAAAACCTGTTGATCTCCTGTTGGATAGTTTTATCTTTTTTTTATCCAGCAGGTGGCGCCTTGTTAGACCAGCAGTCTAATTTTTTATAGTTATTCGGGGATCTACGCGACTCTCCGACGAAGCCGTACGCTGCTGCTCTAATTACTATTAATATTCTTATCCTCCACGAATTTAGTGCGCTACATCGAGCCGAATTTCCTTTAGTTTTTTTTAGGTTGTTACGCTAGAGCCGTCGCTTTTTTTAGTTATTTTGTCAACAACAACCGTTAAACGTGTACTGCAGTTTTATACGTTGTAGGCAATGTCTGCGTTAGTATTCTGTACTGACCATCTCTTCATGGTTTGAATTCTGGTGTTGTCTTTTTAGCAGAGTTACTAAGGGGGTGAATGTTGATCTATAACCTGGTAGGTATGCTAGAGTGTTGCGTCTTCCTTGATCTCTTGTGGCTATTGCCCTGTCTTGGTCTGCTTTATTGTTTTTTCTTGCCTTCCTGAGAGTGTTAGTGATCGTCAGTAAATAAGGGGTTACGGTTGGTACGAATGCGTCCCTTTTGATTATTGCCCGTTGGTCTCTTGTTACGTCGTCCGTGGTTCTTAACTTTTTTCTAAAAGTTAAATAAGCGGTCGTTTAGCCTGTGCTTTGACACGGGGCTGTATTGATTGCAAACCGTATTGCTTGTAATTTTTCTAGCTAGCTGTCATGGGAGCGCTGTACCAATACTGCCAGTTTGAAGTCTCTGTTTTTGCGTTCCACTGGGTTTGCTTGTGGATGGTACGATGGCGTTAGGTTTTGATGGATATCTAAGCAGTGTGTGATGTGCTGCATTACTAGACTGATAAATTGAGTGCCGTTGTCGCTGGGGATACTTCTTGGAGTGCTATATCTCAATATCTCGCTTATGAGTGTCTGTGCATATGTTTCAGCGTTTGCTGTTTTGATTGCAAAGAGTTCCACCCATCTCAGTGTAGTGTTTTCCGTTATGAGGATCCATTTCTCGCCGGTCGAAGTGGACTTTTGGTCAATGGCCAGGATTTCAAAGCGCTGGGATCGGGCTGGTGTTTGTGTAAGACCAGTTGGTTTTTCGTTGTTTTGGCCTTGAACCTCTATCGTAATGTAGTTGGCCAATTGCTTCCTCGTGCCCGTCTAGTAGTATCCGCTAAAAAGTTTTTTCTTTACTGTACTGACCTGCTGTTGGGGTATCATGGCATTCTTTTAATATGGCGTCTCGTTCATGACCTGGGATTACTTGTTGTGCTTCCTCGTTGTCGGATTCTAGGGCGCGCCGATATAGGACTTTGTTTAACATTAAGTAGTTTCTGTTTGTCCAGCACGCGAAATCTATTCGGGAAGACCCTGGTTGCTCAAGGCAGTCGATGATTTTTCTTAATTCGTGATCTCGACGCTACTCATTTTTAATGTTGTGTTCAGGATCGGGTTAAAATGTTGATAAATATCATGCACGCAATCCATTTTTCCTTATGTGGGTGGGGGCATGGAGATCGTGACAGTGTGTCTGCTACTACGTTGACCTTTTCTGGTGTATATTTATACGAGATGTTGTAAGATTGGAGAGCTCTAGCGGACTAGTCGACCCGTGGAAGACTTTATGGATAAGGGCCAGTGTAAAGATTGGTGGCCCGTCATGATGCTCACTGGGTTTCCTTCCAGATATCTCCTGAATTTGTTAGTAGCTTGTACGATTGCTAGAGCTTTGCGCTCTGTTGTTGAGTAATTCTTTTCGTCTGGGAGGAAACAGTTTGCCATACTATGTGTACTGCACTAAAAGCGTAACTGCTGGCGTCTGTGTGTTATGTAAACGGTAGCGACAGATCCACCTGTCGCAGAATTAGTGCGGACCTAAGCAGTGTCTTGAGGAGGTCAAACGCGACGGTTTGGTCTGATCCCCAAATCCACAAAGCGGTCTTCTTTAACAGGGTCGAGAGTAGTCTTGAGACTTCCGCAAAGTTGGGAATGAATCGTCGGTACCATGAGCACGTCTGTAGGTAGGACAGTAAGTGTTTGAACGTCTTTGGTGC
This sequence comes from Abscondita cerata, assembly GCA_030710515.1. Taxonomy (NCBI): domain Eukaryota; kingdom Metazoa; phylum Arthropoda; class Insecta; order Coleoptera; family Lampyridae; genus Abscondita; species Abscondita cerata. The sequence goes on along the minus strand of JALBCR010000778.1, from coordinate 94,280 downwards.
TGGTAGGTTTGTGATAACGGTTGTCTTCTCAGGAGTCCACTGAAATACCCTCTGGCGTAATGTAATGCCCTAGATACTTGACTTTGCTACACCCAAAAGTGCACTTGGATCTTCGCACGTGCAGCTTGTACTTTCGAAGGTGTTCCAGTACGGTTGTGCAAGTCTTGGACGCAGTCATCACTAGATTTTAATAAGAGTATTAGGTTATCAATGTGTAGGCGTGTCAGCCTGGGTAGCTCTAATCAGAGACAAATACGAAGACAGTTTACACAATTTTATTTTTCGGCAATTTACAATAGTAAAAAGAAAAATTAATTCATAATAAAACATAAACAAAATTGTATTCTACTGGTCACGGGTTTTGCCCGCTAGAATGCGACCTGATGGTTGCCTTAACGCTGTTGTGCGACTAGAACGCGGCCCGTGGTTGTTGGTAACTCTGCAACACCAAGATAAACCTAAACGTAAAGAAATTATTATTGTGATTAATTATTAACATCAATTAGTTTAATAATTGTTGAGATTATAACAACTAGTAATTTCTCGTCTGCCAGGTTTGTTAGTTTCTTTTTTTTTATGTTGCTTCGGTTTTACGAGTGCTTTCTAGAGGAAATACATGGAGATTTAAATATGTAAATGGGGAATGCCGCACAAGGGTCTCGCAATTACTAACGGTAACTACAAAGCCGCAATAGACGTTACGCTAAAGCCAGGCCCTTACGCTTAGTCGAATGAACAATAATTTAAGTCTACTGAAACACTCTTTTCCGTTAAGTTGTTCACACAACGTTCTTAGATCAGGGTTGAGTACGGACGTCTCGCAAAGAGAAATCCTCAAGGTCTAAACGTACTCAAGGGGGTACTTGTTTATAGGTGTGTTTGAAGAGCAAACGTCGCGCAAGAGAAAACCCTAGCGGTCTGTACGTTTCAACGGGGTGTTATTTCTCAACCTTGTTTGCAACAGAGCACTAGTTCCTTACGGTCTCAAGGCGTTAAAATAGCGATGAAAACGGCGATTAAAGTATTTGTTTACGGGGGTGTCAAAAGGCAAACGTCGCGCAAGAGAGAACTCTCGCGGTTTGAAGGTTTCAACGGAGTGTTATTTTTCAATCTTGGTTGTGACAGAGCACTAGATCCTTTATGGTCTTAGGGCACTAAAATAACAATGAAAACGGCAACTAAAATAGAATTTGGTTCAAAACGGCAAAGTAAGAATTAAATTCGAAAATAATTATAAGATCGGAAAACGGTGAATATTAATACAATTGCAGCGGCCGAGAACAGGTTCTTCTAGGACGATGGATAGGAACGTGGTTCTTGGACTACAGAGAAGAGGTTTTTCGAAGACGACGGAGAATCAAAACTACGTTCTTTTTTTTGGGGGCTTGTTTATACCCGCATCGAGAGATTGTTTCAGCTTGTGAAAGTGAGGCCATTGACTCTTTTGTACCTTGGAGAATGGAGAAAGATACTTGACGGGAGGGGGGGTGAGGTTGGCAGGATATTTTCTGTTCTGATGGCAAACATTGCGTACTGCCGCTCGAAGGAGTACAAAGGAGTACTCGGCGTCGTTGTCACTTGGTCCGAAGAGTGAGTTCATCATGATGGTCCTGGATGTGGAATCTGTGAAAGCGGCGGTGTTCATGGCAGTGCCGTGGTACAGTTGGCTTTGTTGAGCTGGTTTTAGTGATCACTTTTTGATGGGTTCTCGTCTTTCCTCGTGATCAAATGTATACCAGGATTGGAGTTGGTGGTTGAAGCACCATCTTTAACAGGGGAGGTCGAGGATAAGACCCGCTTCTTTGATAAAATCTACTCCAAGTAAAGTTTGATTTTTTGCTGTTGGCAGGATGATGAACTCAGTTAAGATGCATTTTCCTTTTAACCTGATCTCAGCTTTCGTGGTGAAATTTTTTTAGGGTCTGTCCTGTCCATCTGCTAGAATGAGGTTGATTATGTGCTCTTGGAATTGAGCTCTTTGACGATTTAGAAACTGGTACAAGGTATAAACCGCGATACTCTGACATGCACCTGTGTCGATAAACCCGCTTCTGTTGATGTCGCCGATGTCGATTGCCTGTGTCTTATTACATTTGGGGCACTGGCTGCGAATGACACCTGGGATCTTGCACTTAAAAAAAGCGGGTTGCAAAATGTTTACCGTGGTCGTTGCGGATGTGCTGGTTTTTTTTTCTGTATTCTTTTATCGTGTGGCCAAGGTTTTTGCAATAGTTGCATTTCTTTTTCCCTGATGAGGTTGGTTTGGGGTTGCTTGAGATATGAGTGTTTCGAAGGAGTTGAAGTGTAACCTGGGCAATTTCTTCTTTACCAGTCTGTGCAGCAAGTTGTACATTGCGTGTAGCTGCAATGGTACAGGCATTCTTCTGTATTCTGGCAGCTACTCTAAGAGCGCTTTTTTTTCGCATATAAATCTTTCCCTGTGGATCACGTCGCTCTGCTTCGATATTTCGTAGTACTCGGTGACGTGGCTTAGTTATTCCAAAGGATTTTTGGAGGTGCTCCATTGCTTTAGTGCATTTTGTTCACTTATTTGTTCGCAGTCTTTGTATACTTGAATTACGTTAATGAACGCATAGACATTTTCACCGCCTTGATACCTGAACGTGCATTTTGAAAACGAGCCCGTTTGTTGATTCGCTTGATGACTGAAACTTGGTATCAGTTGGCTAAGCTGATCCATGGATAGTCGCGTGTTTGGTCGTTGTTTCGTGGTGTTGCTTTTAATCTTCTACGATTGGGTGTATCGGCTTGGGTGTTGTTCGTCGGCCTTTAACGTTGGGCGCCACTTGTTGGAGACGTATTGGATCTTGGCGGTACAGGTTTATTATACACGTTTATCTAATAATAATATAATACAGATAAAGGTTTTTAAGCAAAGTTTATGCGGCTAACGGTCGATCACCGTGAGATGCGGTTGGTGTGAGTCTCGTCAATAGGTTGGCCTATTATATGAACGCCCTTGGTTGCTGTATCATGCGGACGAATAACCCAACGAGCCCTCTAGTTTGCACGTTGGTGTATTTTTGTGTAGGGTGCATGTTGCACCCTCTCTTGTGTTTGTGGTGTTGTTGTGGTGCGTATCCGTGCTGCTACATGTTTGCGTTTACCGTTATTATTGTGCTATAAGTGACCAATCACTAACATTATTTCAAACGTTTAAAATTTTTTAAACCTGCACAACTCAAAGTAAAGCCCAAACATAACTACAATTTTTTTCTTCCTTGATGAAGCGGAATTGACGTAATTACTACGTAACACTTACGCAGAATATCTTGTTTCTTATGCTAGAAAATCGGATATCACAATATTTTAAAATAAGTAGATTAAGAAACAATTGAATTTGGGCGTTTTTAATTAACTAAACAAAAACAAATTGAATCATTTAAAAAAATTTAAGAATAAAGTGGTAGGTAAACTAAAAATTTCGTTGTTAAATTAAAATGTTACTATAATTTAAAGTTGATGTACTGACCAAAAAATGACGAAGTTGTGACGTTGTATTTTTAATGTTTATTCAACAAGTACGGCACAAATTAGTGTACAAAAACAACCAAAAATGTAAATATCATTTTGTTGCACATTTATACAATAAAAATTGACGTATTAACCACGTCAAATTTATGTAATATATGGTTTTTGTATTTTGTGTTATGATAGTATGTTAATTTTAATGCAAAAATACTAATGTAATTTATTAAATTAAAATATATCTATCAATTTGACGGTTGTTGGTAAACTCACCAAAAAGTTACCAAATAAAGACGTTATTTGGTTTCCTAAAAATGGTGCAAATTTTTACATCCAACTTTAATAAGTACAAATAATAATACAAAATATATTTATGTACAAATATTATATACAATTTGTTTAATAAACGTCGCCATGTTTACGTTATTACGTCAACTACGACTACATTTTTTTTAATTAATTCTTGGTCTCATTTTACGCCATTTAGGTAGCAGAGGTGACAAACAAAAAAAAAAATATTGTATGTGTTTTGGTTTTTGAGTTTATGCAAGTCACATTTACGTCTATTATGTGGCAAAATTGACGTGTTGATAACGTTACACCTATCAATACTGTGTTGTGTATTTTACAAATATTTTGTTTTATTTTGGTATTACAAAGAAAAATTAATTTTAATGCAACAAAATAAGTTGTTTATTGTTTGACTCAAAAGTGACCAAATAAAGACGAAATGTTGTCTATTCTAAATGCTTTATATTTTAACAACCAAAACGGTATTAAATTGTTTTGTCATATTTACGTCATCTACAAAACTCAAGAACAATAATTTACTTAAAACACTTAATTTTATTTGTTTAAATGTTTTAATCAGAACTGACGTACAAATACGACTAAAACATTTAATAATTTTTTGGTCATTTTTACATCATTTATGTATACAGAATTGACGTAATAACTACGTAACACTTACGCAAAGTATTTTGTTTCTTATTTTATAAACAAAATAGGTTAGTTATCAAAAAAAAATCACATAATTAAAAATTAAGTAGTAAAAAACAATTAAAATTTAACATTAACTATGACATTTTTTAATAAACTAATCCAAAAATAAACAAATTCATTCCAAAAATTGAAGAAGTAAACTAAAAATGATCTTGTTAAGTTAAAATGTAATTATAAGTTATAGTTGTTGATAAACTGACCAAAAAATGACCAAATTATGACGTTTTTGCTTTTTGAAGTTCATACAACAAGTAGGGTACAAATTAGTGTACAAACACAACCACAAAATGTAGATATAATTTTTGTTGTACATTTAGTTCATTTATACCATAGATTATTGACGTATTAACCACGTAACATTTATGTAATATATGATTTTTGATTTTTGTGTTATTATAGTAACTTAATTTTAATGCAAAAGATACTAATGTAATTTACTGAATATATCTATCAATTTGAGACGTTGATAAACCAAATAAAGACGTTATTTGATTTGTTAACAATGTTGGAAATTTTTACAACCAACTAATACAAGTGTAAGTACAAATAATAATACAAAATTCATCTATGTACAACTATTAATCAAGTAATATTAAGAATATTTTCGAAAGTTAAAGTAAGTTGATCGATGTCTGGCCCGAAAGTGAACAATAAAGACAAAATTTTGTCTGTTCAACAACAACAACCAAAATAGTACAAAATATTAAATTGCTTCGTCAGCTATGTAACATGAAACAAATACAAAATTTAAGAGGTATTTAATTGACTAAAAATTTAGTTAAAAACATAATCAAACTTTAATTTTTGTAATTGTTGAGAAACTAACCAAAAGTGACCAAATTTAGACGTTGTTTTATGTGTTTAAAATGTTTTAAACTTTCAGTATTCAGTAATCTAAAAAAAATTGTAACATTTTTAAAAATGAATATAATTTGTAGGTTATTTTAACGTCATTGTACTTCTCAATTGACGTATTATTTGCGTCTTAGTTTATTTAAAACGATTAAGCAAAACTTGTCCAGAAACAACATAATTTTGTATGTTTAAATGTTTTAATATGAATTAATGTGCAAATACGACAAATTATTGTCATTATTACGTCATTTATGTAGCAGAATTGACGTAATGCACTTAAAGATTAATAGCCTTTAATGGTAAATCTACCGAAACGTTTAAAATGTTTAATTCTTTATGCACGTTTGTTCCACGAGAAACCAACTGTAATTCTGCGTTCTTGCTTTTTTTGTAACGTAAACGTTTTACGTCACATTTCAAAAAATGGGGCGTTAAAAATTTCAAGTCGCGACGTTTCCATTAATTTACTTTGCCGTAAATCTCGAACGTCTATGGTTTTATTGACTTTATGATGTATGGACTTAGTTTCTCTCGGGAGGAACGCTACAGCAAGAGAGAATCGAGTGTATTGCTATTAATTCAGGTGTACGTAACTCACGTTAATTTTTTTGCATCGCATTTATTGGAAATATTCCAAATTGCAAACCCCTCTATTAGATTAAATGTCAGCTTGTGCATTAAAGCGACTCCAGCGCTGCAGTTGATATTTCCTGCAACAATTTATTTACTTACTTAAAATAAAATGCGTACTTAAAATAATTATTAAAGTTGCAATTACGTAAATCTTACGTTATGCTAACCTTGATTATAACAAAAAACATTGTCATAACAATAAATTACGTGCAACTCTACAAACAAGTTTCAGTTAACGTCTTGGGATGAAATCAATAAATTTTGTTGCAAAAAGTAACACACTTTTACGTAGTCGTAGATTACGCAAAAGATATTGAAATTCCAAAGGACGATTCGGTAAATATGCGAAAGGAATTTATAATTGGATAGTTTGCGAAATTGCTTGCAAAAACAAGGTCTGGTTAGAAAAACCACATCACAAAAACTCCCAAAATAGCTTAATTTTTTTAAATTATTTTAGATTTTGGTTTTTAAATTTTATTGTATATTTCCTTTGTTGAATTGTGTTAGTTGGTACCTTTGTAAACTCTCTCGAGTGTTAATTTATCTATAAGGAAGACTTTCGACTGTGGAACGCTTGAAGGGTTTAAAGCTACACTGTTACAGTTGAACGAATTGTAAAGCGTTCTTCAGATGAATAATTTGTTTAAGCATTTACTTTGTATTTATCAAATAAAACGAAGTATTGGTAAACAGAACAGAGATAAATTTAAAGGTTAATGTATTAGTTTAATTAGTAACAAAGTAAAATAGTGAATTTGCACTCGAGTCCCAAAAGAGCGAAACAGCTGTCGAGTGATTCAAAGAATTGACTTATGCAGCTGCTTACACATTTGTCAAAAAAGTTGTTTTAATTCAAATGTATTTACGGACGTGTTTCAATAGCACGAAAAGACACTAAATGTTGCAACTTAAATTGTGTGCTGCCACCTCGTGTTTAACAATAACGCGTACGATATTTAATAATAAATAATTATAATTGGACAAGTGTGTAAGCAGGATTGTCATATTACAGTTTTGAATAATATTTCTAAACTTGTTACAGTCGAAAACGTATATCAATAATTTTGTAGTAGTTTTGAAGCACCACCCGGTAGCTGCGGTTGGCGGGGAGTAGCGGGCGGAGATGTTTCTAAAAGAAAGGGGCGCCACCCTACACTTGAAGTGATTCGTTTTAAATAGTAGGAACTCGAGACACGAAGAAACAAACTGTTTCAACAAGAAACGTGTATTAACGAAATATAGTTCATTTTATCACTTGTGTCTTAAAGTTATAATAAGTAACAATAAATCATGTAAAACAATAAATGGTAAATAAATTAGATAAGAAGCACAGATCGTATCACATTTAAATTGACTAGTTATATCGTTAACTAACAGCAATAACGCGAGTATTCTATGGAACAAAATGGCCAACACCTAATAACAAGTAAGTAACGAGATTAAGTACCTTAATTATACTATTATAAACTCAAATTCCACAAGAAAATAATGTTGACTTAATTGTAGGTATATGATATCAAATTGAACTGATCGGTTTTATACTACCCGCAACTATAATTATGAAAGTTTTAGGAACCAGACGCATCAAAAAGCGTCTGCCTCATAGAAAAAAGTAGATTATGCTTTCTTCTTTTTTTTGCTTCCTCTGTAAACAGAGCTTTTCAATTATAACCCTTCTATCAGTATTTTTTCTATCAGACTGTTACGGTTTTACTTTTCAAATGTAAGACGTATGCCCTGAGCCATCTTAAAACGTGTGTCGCGAGTAGTATGTTGCGACGAAAGTCGTATTTGGCACGCATTTTGCTAATTTTCTATTAGTGGAAACATTAAATTAGACTGGATTTTCTAGACGTACAGCGGACATCTTCTCTTTTCGTTTCGTTCAAGCGGGTGTTTTAGCATACTTCTTGAAATGAAATTTTTACAAAAATTATTTAATGTGGGTTTCAAGGTTTCCAATTCAAGTTGGTGTTTAAGTTTAATCCGGCTAAATTCACTGTGAGTACATTTTGTTTTCTTTTCTTTCCTATTTGTATTAATTTTAATTGCTACGTATGCTTTCAGCACGTTGCGTTGGACCTTATGTTCTCGTTGTGTATTATAATTGGATAACTCTTGAGGGTGCTGGAGTGGCTGATTAAGAACCTTTCCTATCAAGTAAAAACCACACCACGGTTTTGCATTAATTAAGCTGCAGACAACCAGTAGATACTACGTCTACAACTTTATCGAGGGAGTCAATCGTTTTCTGTTCTTTTCCGCACACCTGCCCTAAGAGGAATCCTAGGACTATTTAACCTCCTGTACTGTTGATACTGTCGCTAGCAGAACACCTTCATTCTCGAAAACACATTCTACCAATTACAGTTAAGTTTGAGTATTTATGCCACTTATTCATAGCTCAAGTGCTTATGACATAGAACGGTTTGATCCCTAATATTTAAGTAAATTTTTATTCGGTGTACACTCCTCAACCGAAGGTTTGTTTTAATCAGCTCAATAAGAGCTGGGGCGCTTTATTTTGAGCGGTTGTCGCGGACACAAAAGGTCTTTTGGGTTTGCGGGAGGTACTTACTCTTTAATCCTAGTTTAAGTTTAGTTTAAATTGCCGTGTATAAGTGATATGTGCACGCAGAGCCTTACTAGTAGCCAATCCTCAATTAGAATGATAACTTTAACTCGGGTGTAACGAAAGCTTATCTAAAATTCGACACATTAATTGCAAGCCTTATCTATTGTTAAGCTATTTCTCTATTTCCGTCACATTCTCCTAATATTTTAAGATTTGTTTGTTGTATTAAATTGTCTGTCTTTTTCCCTAGTTTGTGTTCGATTTGGCGTATTAGATTTTAAGTGCAAGCTGTTGATCTTGTGTTGGTCGGTTTTATTTCCTTTTTGTCCAACAGGTGGCGCCTTGTTAGACCAGCAATCTGTAACGGTTGCAGTTCACAAATAATACAAAAAAAAATAAAATGACGGCTCTACCGATGCAACCTAGAAAAGAAAGAACAATAATATTTGGCTCGAAGTAGTAGCGCACTAAATTCGTGGAAGATCGCGTATTTGTAAGTGTTAGCGCAGCAGTGTCCGGCTTAGTCGGTGAGATGAGAAAGTTATTGAGGAAACTGAAAAACTTAAACTGCTGCGTAACAAGGCGCCACCTGCTGGGTAACAGAGAGAAATAAAACCGACCAACAGAAATTTAATAGGTTTTACTTAAGGTCTACTACGCTACAACAAACACAAATCAAAGAAACAAAAAACATATAAATATAGCACATACAATTTAAAATATTAGAAGAATCTGGGAGAAATGAGAGATTCTGTCGGATGAAACTTGCGTGCATTAGCAACAACAAAATAATTAGGTAAGTTTTTGTTTGTTACACCTCAAATTAAAAGTAGCGTACCAATTTAAGATTGGTGATTAAGGAGACTCGACGTACACACGTCACTTACACACGGTAACTTAAAAACTAGTATTAAACTCAGGCTAATACGATGCGTAGCTCCTGCCAACCCAAAAGACCTTTTGTTTTAGCTTTATCCACTTTATTTACAGCGCCCCAGCTTTGAGGAAACCAGTGAAAACAAAACCAAACGTCGGTGGATGGAGACTACAAAGTAAATAGGTTCCTTAAACAATAAACTGTGTACTGATGCATGTAGTTCTGATAAGGAAGATTCTTGCTAAGTTGACAGCTACTAGAAGATTGGTAGGATTTTTCTGAGGAGGATAAGACGACAAGGTTATAGAAGCGGGTCGTACCCTTCGTAATAGCAGGAACGCAGCGTGCGCGACTCACAACCGTTGGAGTATAATCGGCCGTGCAGCTCCAAGGTAGGCGACAGCGTGGTAGTCGGCACGTTTTGTATAGCGAAGGATTCCCAGTTGCTCGTTCTAGCGCCCCCAGGAATTATCCAAACAGTAAGATATGAGTAGAGTATGAGGTCAAGACACGTGGGCAAAATCGGTCGGATTTATATTTCTACACTAGTTTAACTTGCAATTATTGAAGCCACATTGATATTTAACGTGTAATTTTTAGCTTCGTAAAGCCCCGACGACCGCCCAATAGGAAGAGAAAATTACAAGATGTCCGCCCGTCATTTCGATTAAAATTCCAAATAAATCGATCCACCAATGAGAAAAAGCGTAGCATGCGCGGTAAATTTGATTTTTGTCGCAACGTGCAACTCTTGCAATCTACGTCCGGGTTCGAGTATTTTGAACCGTAACAAGTCGACTTTCTTATAGTTCTTCAGAGACCTACGCGACTCTCCTATGAAACCGGGCGCTGCTAATCTAACTACTATAAATTATGTATCCTCTACGAACTTAGTGCGCTACATCGAGCTGAATTCCGTTTAGTTAGTTTTTTTTTCTTAGGTTGTTCCGCTAGAGCCGTCGCTTCTTTTTGTTATTTTGTATACAACAACCGTTACAAGACTTGTTATATGTTTCTTTCTCACTATTACCATAACCTCTCTTTTTCGAGTTTATTTTTTCCACTTACAAACTTGATCAAAAGTTGCAACAATAAAGACGAGATAATAATATTAATGTTGTCAGAATCAATTTGTTTGGTTGGCTTATTATGTTGATAACTTGAATATAATTGATTTTTTTATCACAAACCTGTTTCACAACACTACGTCAATCTAATTACTGATAATTTTAACCAAACTTGTTTTTTAACCTGGTTTATAAGAAAACTTACATCATAATTTCAATAAATTGATGATACTATTCTGCAAGTACTTTAGTTTTATCACCAAGTAGGTTATGAATCAAACCTTCTTATGTTTCGTTTCAATTTGTTTGGTTGTAACCAACGCCAACTTTTTCAGTAAGAATTTTTTATAATATCTCAGTGATCATTATCCATTTTTTTTTAGATTTTCAAGAATGTAAACGTTCTGATCCAAATATCGACGATTGTTTAAAAACCGCAATCCAACTTGCTCTTCTCGTTCTAGAAAATGGTGTACCGGAACTTGAAATTCCTTCGATGCAACCGTTTCTTGTACCGAAGTTAGTGATGTATTTGAGAGGAGTCATAAATTTTAAAGGAACTTATGAAAATGTCCTTTGTTTCAACCACGCATCTTCAAAAATCAATTCTGTCGAGTGAGAATTAAAAAAATGGATCAGTGTTTTAAATTGAGTTAGATCTAATATTTCAGATGATGATTTATGGATTAAAATAAAAGGTTCGAATCCTGAGATTCGATATGTGGCTGATTATGTTTACAAAGATGCAATTATGAATGGAATTAACGTATCAAGTTCTGGCACTGTGTCTTACACTCAACGTAAGTAGTTGGATTAATACACAGTTACTGTAAGCTTATTATTTTAGATGGTTATGTCTTTGAAATGGTTATGAGTGGAAGTATACAAAAAAAGGAGGGGTTTAAACAACTTGTGATTACTGATTTAAGGGTTAACATGACTGCAAAAAATATGTTAATTGTGTATAAAAACGCAGACCCTGATCTTAGTAAGCAAATGAGCGAATTTGTAACAAATAATTGGTCTAAGCTTTTCGAAGCAGTTAAAGACCAGTTTGCAGCTGTTTACGCTGACATTTACAAAACATGGGCTAACGCGATATTTTCCAAGGTGGACTTTGATGAACTATTTCCTAAATAAAGTGCGCAACCAAAAACATATGTCACAAATAAACATTTATTATAAGCACGTTCCCACGTTGAGCGTCTAATTTTTTAATTATTTTGTAGGTGTTAATGCATTTGATAAAGATAATAAAGATGTTGAGCTAAATCATAATCGATACAATCAAGCAATACAATCAGTTGTGTTTGGGAATTATAAACTGTTTGGACTTCAAATCTACTATTCGTAGCAATTGAAAACAAGTAATCTTAAATGTAGACTTCAAAACATAAAACCCGCAACAAACTAAGTCTAATTTTAAAAATTCAAATTTGAATGTGTTAGTTGAGAAATAATCAATTGATTTTTTACTTTAAGTTATCTATTAATTCAATGCAAAACGTAACTTTTACAAACTTTCAATTATGGACTTCAAAATGTTAACCTCAGTTTTAAAAAAAACTTTTAGATAATTTGTTCACCCAGGTTTACAACCCTTTCTAAGAATAGAAAGAAAATAATATAGATTAAAATCAATTGATTTTATACTTTCAAATGTCTTTCAACTTTAAACAACAAATTCATTAATTAAACGTAAGCAAAATGAAATCATTATGTACTACATTATTGTAATCAAAATCAATTGATTAATATTTTTAAAAATTTTTAAATTTTAATGATTAAAAAACTAAGCCTTAAGATTTTAAATTAGTAGTTTAATCAGAATCAATTGATTAATATGTGAAAAATCATTGAACTTTAAATAATCAGTTAATTCCTACGCAGAGCTATCAACTGTTAAATTAATTTTAATATGTAACGTTGTTGAACGTAAGCAATATTAAATCATAAAGTTTTAAATTGTCTTTATCAAAATCAATTGATTATTAACTTTAAATCATCCATTAATTACATCGCAAAATTCTACGTAAAGAAAAAAGTTTTTAAAATCAATGATTTGCAGCGTTGATCCAATTATGTGTTTTTAAAGTTTGGAAGTAAAATCAACATTCAGAACAAAATCTTCTGCATACTTGTATAGGTATAGCAAAAACATCACGTCTTTAGATTTAAGATTGTATCAAACAAAATCAATTAATTTTCGTGTTAAAAGATTTATTTCATTAGAAAGGTTTACTTAAATAAGTTAAAAAACGTTAATTGTAGCTCCTAACCTCAAAATCTACAAAATTGTCTGTCAGTCTAATTTTTAAAATATGTAGTTGAAGAAAATCAAATTAGTAATTATGATTGACACTCAAATTAGAATCTTTTTAAAATTAGAAAAGTGTTGAAACTACATCAACCTACTATAATTTATGTAAGTCCAATTTTGGATATGCTTAGTAAAAAAAAAGATTGATCAATTCAAATGTTTCGGTATCTTCTTAACATACAAATCAATAGTAAAACAACAACAAAAAAACAAAGAACTCTTTTTCTTCATTCTATTCTTATTACTTCTTTTTTTCTGTCCATTTTCTTTTTTCTACCACTTTTTTATCCACACTTTTCTCCCTCTTTTCTCCGTTTTTACTTCTAGCTTCAAATGCTCTATATTTTCCCTCTCCTTCCTACACATTCTGCACTTTCTATTTTTTTCTTCTCCCACCAGCACTTGTTTTCATTTCCTCGTTTCCTACTCTGAATCTTGCAATTAACTTTTTATCCACCAATTCTATTTTTCCGGTTATGTACTTTGGTTTTTCTTCTGTTATTAATTCTTCATATTTTGTGTTATATTTTACTTCTCAAATTATTTCTCTTCTTTCTTGTGTCTGTGTGTCTTTATCTCTCTGTACTATTTTGTTCTTCGATACTTCTTCCTCCATCTCTCATCTTCTTTATTTTCTCTTGTATATTTTCCTCTTTCATAATATCTTCTTCTCCCATCTTTACCACATTTTATCTTTTTGCTTCTCTACCTCTTTCCAACATTCATATAATATCTTCTTTATTCTTGCTTTCCATCTTTTTTCATACTTACATACAAAAAAAATGTCTGTACCCTTATTTTTTCCAGTTTCAATTTCTTTTCGATTATATAACCTGGTGTTTCCTTCTGCAAACCTAGTGGCCACTTTTAATAGTTTTCTTGTATCTTCTCCAGTATCTCCAATTCTCTCCATCCCCACACCTCTAAATAGTCTTTCTCCTATGCCCAATATCTACCTTATTACTTTATTTCCTTTCTGCTTTACCACACCGTATTTATACGTATTCACCATATTTATTTCTTCCTTTCCCCACTTCCATTTCTCTCCCTTTAATCTATCTTTTTTCTTAAACTTCATAATTTTGTTGCCTACATCAAAACTGTTAACGGCCGATGAACTCAACCGGCTGAAGGAGTCTTAGGGGGTGCCTGCTACTTGAGGAAACATATCTGCTTTCCGAGCTTTGTCGTCTAGTTCTCCTAATGGAAATCCTGTGGCTACCGATCTTCTAATAGCTGTCAACTGCTGTCGTTAGCAAGAACCTTTCTTATCGGAACTACATGCCTCAGTACACAGTTAAGTTTATTGTTTAAAGAACCTATTCATTTTGCATGCGTATGAAGCTCACGTACATGTGACATTAAACAGTTTGAACCCCTAGTATATAAGTACATATTTATTCGGAGTAGACTCCATCCACCGACGCTCGGTTTTGTTTTCACTAGCTCCTTAAGAGCTTGTGCGCTTTAGTTAAAGTGGGTGAAGTTAAAACAAAAGGCCTTTTGGGTTGGCGGGAGCTACTTACCGTACTAGTCCGAGTTTAATTCTAGTTTTTAAGTCACCGTGTGTAAGTGACGTGTGTACGTCGAGTTTCGTTAATCACCAATCTTCAACTGGTACGCTAACTTTAATTTGGGGTGTAACAAATAAAAGCTTAACTGAATTTCAACATATTTGATTACGAGCTTTAATAAATTTGTTGTTGCTAACACCCGTAAGTTTTATGCGACAGAATATCTTACTTCTCACATATTCTCCTAGTAGTTTAAGTTGTATTTGCTACATTTACATGTCTATTTGGCTCTCTGATTTGTGTTTGTTTTAGCGTAGTAAACCTTAAGTAAAATCTATTGAATTTCTGTTGGTCGGTTTTATTTCTCTCTATTACCTAGTTGGTGGTGCCTCGTTACGCAGTAGTTTATTTCTTTCAGTTTTCTGAAGGACTTGCCCAACTCACCGACTAAGCCGGACACTGCTGTGCTAACTCTTACAAATACGGGATCTTCCATGAATTTAGTGCCCTATTTTGAGCCAAATAGTACTGTTCTTTTTTTTTGTCTAGGTTGTATTGCTAGAGCCGTCACTTTCTTTTTATTTTTTTATGATTTGTGAACTACAACCGTTACATGCTGTTCTTTAATTCCTTTCTCTAAATTTCATAGATATATAAAAATAAACAGAGGCCCAACGGACATTCCTGTCTTGACTCTTTTCTATCCAAAACTTTTTTTTCAGCTTTTCCCCTACTCTTTATTTATTCCCGCTTCTTTCAAGTTTTTCCATAACATCCCCTTTCTACAGTATTTCACTGAAATCTTATATACATTCAGAAGGCTAAGTAATTTATTTTTTCTTTCCTATCTCTTCGTTTGTATATTGTGTATTTTACTGTGGAAACGAACCGGAGACCGTTACACATATTGTAGAGGATTGTCAATTAACGAAGTTTAAAGGAGGGTTTCCAAACATTAATAATTTAACGGATGAAGTTATATTATGGCTTACGAATTGAAGGACATCTAAAGTTCAGAAATATTTTGTCCTGATGATCTGTTTTTCCATTATTTTGTTTTGCTATTTCTTTAACGTACTATTTTTTTGTCATTGTCGTGACTGGCGCTTGGACCGGTCACTGAATTAATATTATTACATATGAATACTAAGGTGGGTAAGGGTTGGTATGTTTAGGTTTTAGTGGTTTTCCTAAACCTTGAAGCAAATGCTTTGCCAAGACGAACCAATCCACTATTGCACACGGTTTTGTCACCACACAATACAGATTTATACTGATCTTCTGGGGCACCATACATAACACTTACATCACAATACAATATTTAAAATGTACCATGCGAATAAATAAATAAATAAATTATAGCTACTCTACATTTTTCTCGTAACCCCCCTCTTTTCATATTTTTCAAATATTCCTCTTAATCTTTCCCTCATATTTTCTACTGTGTATTCCCACTGCTCCCCTGTGTTCCATCTATGTCTCTAGCCTTTTCTTATTGAATTTTATTTATTGCTTTTTTTATCTCCTCATTTTCAACCCCCTCTTCTCTTATTTTCTCATTTTGCCTCTTACTTCTTTTTTCTCCATCTAAAACTTCTTACAATGTTGTTCCCATTTTTCCCTTTCTATTTCTTCTTCGGCTATTTTATCTTTTTGTCTATCTTCTCACAAACTTTCAAACTTGTCCTTTGGTTCTTATTTCCTCAATCTCAGTTTCTAACTTTATTTTTGATTTTTTTTATTTCTTTCTACATTTTTCTTTAAATTTCATCTTACAATTGCTATTTTAAAAATTTTTTTTCTTTTCTCATTTCCTTCTTTGCTTTCTAGCACTCTCTATTCCGTTATTCAATTCGTTTCACCAATTCTCCTGTTTTCAGTCTATACTTTCGCTTTTCTGTTGGTTTCTGCATCCTTTTTTATATCTTTCTATACTTTTTTCCGTCTATACCTTCATTTTTCTCCACATTTCTTTTTTTTTTGTATCTTTTTCCTTACCCACCAAGGTCATTTCTTTAAGTTGATGGTCAGACTCTTCACTTTCACCAACTTTAAACTTTTCTGTCTTTCATTTTTTTTTATTTGTAATTTCATTAGTCTTTTACTGACTCTCCTCTTCCTCCAATAAACGTGCATTACTGTCCCCTTTTTTCTCACAAAATTATACCAATTTTCTTCCTTATTTTCAATTATTATTATACTCCTTCCCTCCTATCCTTCCTAATATTAGTTTTCCTTCCTCTCTTATTAATTATTATCTCTATATTTTCTTTAGTCGTTTTCATTTCTTTTCTATAAATTGTTATTATATGATACCTTTCTCTATCTTCTAATTTTATATTTGTTTTCATTAACTTTATTATCTTTTCTTCCTCTTTCTTCCATTCTTTTTCACTTCTGTTATTATTCCTCCCTTTGCATTTCGTCTCTTTTTGTTTTTTTCCCAAACTGTATATCCCATGTAAATTCTTCAGGCATCTTGTCTTTCCACTCTTCCCAATCTTTCCCTTCCATCTAGGTTTCCCCCAGTCCCACCATTTAAAAATCTCTAATGTAACTCTAAAATTTTCATTCTTTGTGTTTTATTCCTGCCACATTCTAAAATAATATCCTGTTTTCTCTTGTCTCTTTTACTGCCTTCCGTATATCACATTTCTCCTCTTTCACCCTTTCTCTTTTAGTTTTTGTTGTCCACTTTCCTTTCCATTTTCTTAATCTATCTTCGTTCCTCTCCTTCTACCCACATTTTAGAAATTCTATTTTTTACCTTTTTTTCCTCCTTTTCTATATTTTTTTGCCTATAACCTTATCTTTGTTAGTATATCTGTTCCCTTTTTGTCAAATCACCCTCAATATAGATTATTGTACCTGGTAACTTCTTTTTATTTCTTAATATCTCAACTTTTTCTTCTACACTTCCTATCTTTATCAATACTATTTCCTTCTTTATCTTTCTAGCTTCTACCACTTTTTCTTCCAACCACATGCTAATCCTTAGCACATTTAGCACCTGAATCTTTATTTCTTGGTTGTTTCCAAGCTTTTTACAACCAAATTGTTTTTCCTCTTATCTTTTTCCACAATTTTCATTTTTTTTTCTAAGTTTTCCACTTATCCTCTAGTTTCTAACTCTTAATTTCTTTATTTCCAAATATGGATTAATATGATAGAAGTTTGAACGTATTGAAAATTTTGTTCGTGTAATTTAAAATGGCGATTTCCTGATATCATATTAATGATTCTATTTCTTTCTTTCCTTTTGTTCACATTTATATTAAACCCGTGCATTTATACGTCTTCCACTTTTACAAAGGAAACACATGTTTTCTAAAACATTAATTTTCAACGTCTTTGCCCCGTTCCTTATTATTTATCGATGCCAAGCATTCGCATCTGCCAGTTAATCCTCTTATAACATAAAACCCTCAATTTACGTTTCATTATTTCTCTCTCATTCTTTCCTTTGGCGACTAATTTTTGTTACTTAATATTATGAAACGAGTTTTATGTTACCCTCAAGTATTTCATTTATTCTTTTTCTTTTTTTTCTTTCCGATAATTGCGGAATTAGGTTAGAACGCTTAACGGTGAGGTCGTAAAAATAAAATAATAAATGTAGTATACGACGTATATGGACTCTAAAAATAACAAGCAGTAACATAAATCTTTTTATTGTTCAGAACTGCGACAAAATTAAATAAAATTTGTTTTTCGATTTGTTTTGTGTTTAATTTTTATTTTGTGTATTTCTGATATTGTTTGATTGTACGAAGGTCTCACTCTGAAGTTTACGTATATCTTGTTTTTATTTTATTTTTTTATTTTTATTAATTCATCACATTTGTTACAGGTTGGTTGTTGAGGTATACCTACCCGTAGTTCTTTGTCGTAGAGTGGTTCGCAGGGATGGAACATAGGAAGTCAATTACAATCCGTTAATGTAATATAAACTAACTTATCGCCAACAACGACACACAATATACTATTAAGTTAACGTTTAAATTAGTGAAAACAAATCATTAGATTACTGCAAGAATTTTTAAGTTTACGAACGGAACATAGAATGCTTAACTGGTCTCTTAAAACGGTAATTCAAAATTAATTCCTCACATGCACCAAAGACGCATTGTAATTTAAAGATGTTAAGTAATTATTTCTTCTTAATATAATTAATGGTTGGTAATTAAACTTTTTGAAGAAGAAGCACCATAAATCAGTCAAGTGTTTATTCGCGCAACGTTTCGTGTGCTAAAGGTGAATACTTTATCAGACCTCCTATACAGAAGATGTTACGTCACATAAAAGATAAGTCCGTATCTTTTATGTGAATAAACACATAAAAGATAAGTCCGTATCTTTTATGTGACGGACTATCTTCTATTTAAAAGACCTGATAAAGTGTGCACCTTTAGCACACGAAACGTTGCTGAAATAAACACTTAAAAAGTTCAATTACCAACCAGTAATTTAATGACTGTTTCACCATACAATTAAATAAAAGAAAAATACTTAAACTAAAACTTAGCAAAATATATCGGTGGCGGCTTTATTCAAGAGATCGCAGCAAACGACTGAATGTTAAGGGCACTAGGTCAAAGGTCTAGGAGGCATACACCGCAATTAAATTTACGTCAATGAAATTATTTAAGAATGTATAGATGTTAACGAAAAAATTGTAGAGAACGCACAACTCACGATTTGAGAAGATTTAAAATCTTCCGAGAAAAATTCTGCAATTTTCCAAATGGTCATATATTGATTTTTTGATTAGCAGACAATTTATGGTATTTGTCAAACGTTAACAAAATAACGGGCTAGTTTGTCACTTCAGAAGGAGATACCTACGATTAATTAAAACATTGTAAACTATCGTTTTTGCGTAGGTAGGACACTAAACACGTAATAAGTATGTTTGGTTGCTTACCGCAAGGGGCGTTGAGTACCATAAAATCAACATGAAATTCGAAAAATAGTCAGCACAAAATACTATTTACTGTCACAATCAGTTCTCGTAAAAGAGAGTTACTGTTACGAAATTGAAATGTGGGAAGTTTTTTAATTAATATCAAGTTCAAGTTTTGGATCAAGATCAAAACCTAAGCGAGGTGCGCCAAAAATTATTTTTTTTAATGTTAAAGCTACGAAAATCTTTAAGATATAAAATCATCAGTATATTTCTATAAGTATTAGTCTCATCAAGTTGGCAATTAAATGAACAAAATTAACGATAAACGACGATTAACACACAATTACAACCAAGGACAATAAACGATAAAATAACTGACATTAGCATAAATTAATTCACTATCAATTTAAACTTTTTTTTTTAATTTTCCAACGCTCACCTGATGTTACAATCATTTATAAAACACACAAAGCTAGTTAGCAGAAGTATGAAATAAAAAACAAAAAATAGTTTTAGGTTCATATTTATCTACATTATCATTGTTTTTTTTATATTTCACAGTACCTTGAGAGTTTTGGTGACTAAATCTAGTTTAGGTTGGTGACAGTGATTAGTTGGTACGTATCATGATTACTTGCATTTTTTTTAATTCACTTTTAGGTTATAATACGAAAAGTAATATTTACAACAACATAAACTATAAATCTGTTGTAATCACTTTAGGTAAAAGTTTTCCTTAGTGTTTCTTGTAATATTTTATTGTTTTAATTAAGTACTTTGTATGTACATACAAAAAGTTAACAACAAAACAACGTAACCTCGGCATGTCTAAAACTTTTTCTCTCTAAACTTTTGTTTAATTAACTTTGAAATTCGCTTGCGGTTAAAGCAGCAAATTATCTCAAAAATTATTGCATTAATATTAAGGCCCAATGAAAATATAAATTTTGACAGTAGCTTAATCTGCATCTAACCGAGTGTAAATCACACAAAATTTTATTTATGGTACGGTTTACAGTTCTCGCACGAGTAAAAGTACAATTTTTTGTAGAATTAATGTCCTTTTCTGAGCAGATGTATTTAAATACAAAGAACTTTATTTCCTTTTTGGAATACTTTGCTTTTGTTCAAAAAGGATTTAAGTTATTTGAGAATTATAACCAACAGAATTAAATCTGAAGGTTTCGTGACATGCTTGTTCAAATAAAACTGTTTTACATTAATTTCAATTAAAATATTTTATTTTTTTTTTGTTAGAAAAATTGACGTCACACCAAATAAAAAACAAAAATTGCAATGTTGCCGGTTTATAAAACTAATATCTTTTAAACGAACTTCATATAAAATTATAAATTGTTACAAAAATAGACACTAATAGTAAATAGTTCAAATGAAAACAATCTATAGGTTTAAAATGACAACTTGGTATTAGTTTTGCAAATTCTTTATCAACTTTGATATTTTATAATAACAATTTTAATAATACAATTAAAATTAGACACCTGATTTTTACAAAATAAATTGTATTTACGAATTTATGATAACTACCCCTTATTATCAATTATAATACAGACGCGAAACGAACAGTGTTGCCAAATTGTATACGCCATTTCTTTTTCATTTTAATTAGAGTTTCTTTAAAGATTAATAAGTCTTATTACCGTAAAATTAATTGCAATAAACTAAGCCTTTTATAAAATGAACGTAAACGACTTCACCTGAAAAAGGTACCTACACTAATTTGCCTTACAAATTATTGGCATCACAGTAGATAACATTTTATACAAAATCGTATCATCAAAGCAATCTCTTATTTTATTCAGTTCTAAGAAACCATTTATAAACCGAATAAAACCCAAAATTATGCGGATTTATGTTATCACAAAAGACCACTCGAGTGTGTTATAAATAAAAAAAAATGTTTTATTTCGGTTGTATAACAGCGCAAAAAATAAAAACGTTGCCGTTGTAATATACAATTAAACGAAACAAAAACCGGCTCGAAGGACCGTTAAATGCCCGACAAAAAATTTAAATTAACGTATGAAATTAATCGGTGTCGCAAAAGTCTGTCGTTTGAATTAAACGATGTTAAATCTCGGTAAGAGCTGCGAAGGCAGAAAATCATTGAAACTGTCACCGCAATTTTAAAATTTGCATTTTAAACGTTATCCGTTTTATACTTTATTGTTTCATAGATTAACTTATAAACAATAATCGTTACCCAACTTGACCATTAGGAAACTTGATACCTAATAAAATGTATAAAGTTCTCGAAACTAAGAATGATAGATGAAGGGATAAGCTGTAGATGTTCGTAAGTAATCGGTCAGCATCAATCATTATTTATTGGTATTGACAACTTGGAATGACGGTGAATTGAAATTACGAATGTAACCAAAAGCTGATTTAACGAAAACTTCATTACGTACTTAGCAAATCGATGTAGTTTTTGGGTGACAACACAAGAAAAAAATTAACTGCAGCACATTCTTGAAAAAAACTTAGATAGGTACATTAAAGGGGGTAATCGAGCCACACTATAAAAAATGTCTTGATACGAGCTACATTTATTAGCACACCTTTACTGGCGGAGTTATTGAGATTTGAATCTGGGGGAGCAAAAGCACAACTTTGTTTAACTGTAGCATATCTTTAATAACGGAGTTATTGAGATTTGAATCTAGAAAGCCAGCCCCCTCCCCAAGATAATTTCAAAGTTTTGACGTTTGAACATTAAAGAGCTGAGCCAGCACGGGCTATCACAACTTTGCTCAACGTTAGCACATCTTTAACAACGGAGTTATTGAAGGTTAAATCTAGAAAACCAACCCCTCCCCTCCCAAAACAAATTTCAAACTTTTGACATTTGAACGTTAAAGAGCGGAGCTATAGCACAGGCTACCACAACTAACAATAATGTTAACACGCTTTTTATAACAGGGTCATTGGGGTTTGAATCTGAAGAGGTCAAGGCGACCTCAGCTCTCTAACAAAAAGATTTTAATTTTTGATGTTTGCACACGGAAGACAATAGCTAGCACAACTTTGCTTAACGCTAGCACACTTTTAATAACGGAGTTATTGATGGTTGAATCTAGGAAGCCAGCCCCGACAAAAATTTTCAAACTTTTTACGTTTGAACATTGAAGACCTGAGCTAACACAGGCTAGCACAACATTGCTCAACGCTAGCACATATTTACTAACGGAGTTATTAGGGGTTGAATCTAGAATCCAGCTCCCCCACAAAAAATTTCAAACTTTTCACATTTGAACATTGAAGACCTGAGCTAACACAGGCTAGCACAACATTGCTCAACGCTAGCACATATTTACTAAAGGAGTTATTGCGGGTTTAATCTAGGAATCCAGCTCCCCACAAAAAAATTTCAAACTTTTAACGTTTGAACATTAAAAAGCTGAGCCAGCACAGGCTACCACAACTTTGCTCAACGTTAGCATATCTTTAATAACGGAGTTATTGAGGGTTGAATCTAGAAAGCCAGCTCCAACAAGAAAATTTTGAACTTTTGACGTTTGAAGATTAAAGACCTGAGCTAGCACAACAGTGCTCAACGGTAGCACATATTTACTAACAGAGTTATTGAGGGTTGAATATAGAAAGCCAGCTCCCCTACAACAAAATTTTAAACTTTTGAGGTCTGAACATTAATGTTACACGCCTTTCATAGCAGGGTTATTCGAGTTTGAATCTGGAGGGGTTAAGGTCTCCAACAAAAAAATTAAAAATTTTTGATATTTGTACACGAAAGAGAATAGCTAGCACAGGCTAGCACAACACTGCTCAACGCTAGCTTACATTTACTAACAAAGTTATTGAGGGTTGAATTTAGGAAACCAGCCCCCCACAAAAAATGTTGAACTTTTGAGGTTTGAACATTAAAAAGCTGAGCTAGCATAGGTAAGCACAACTAAAAATAATGTTAGTACACCTTTCATAACAGGATTATTGTGGTTTAAATCTGAAAGGGTAAAAACGACCTCAGCTGTCCAACAAAAAAATTAAAAATTTTTGATGTTTGCACACGAAAGAGAATAGCAAGCACAGGCTAGCACAACTTTGCTTAATGCTAGCAAAACCTTTAATAACGAAGCTATTGACCGTTGAAAATAGGAAGCCAACCCCCTCCCCCCAACAACATTTTGAACTTTTCACGTTTAAACATTAAAGAGTAAAGTTAGCACAACACTGCTCAACGCTAGCGCACATTTACTAACAAAGTTATTGAGGGTTGAGTCTAGAAAACCAGCCCCACACAAAAATGTTAAACTTTTGAGGTTTAAACATTAAAAAGCTGAGCTAGCATAGGTGAGCACAACTAAAAATAATGTTAGCACACCTTGCATAGCAGGGTTATTAGAATTTGAATCTGGAGGGGTTAAGGCGACCTCAGCTCTCCAACAAAAAAATTAAAATTTTTTGATATTTGTACACGAAAGAGAATAGCTAGCACAAGCTAGCACAACACTGCTCAACGCTAGCTTACATTTATTAACGAAGTTATTGAGGGTTGAATCTAGGAAACCAGCCTCTCACAAAAGAAATTTGATCTTTTGGGGTTTGAACATTAAAGAGCTGAGCTAGCATAGACGAGCACAACTAAAAATGATGTTAGCACACTTTTCATGACAGGATTATTGTGGATTGAATCTGCAGGAGTAAAGGCGACCTCAGCTGAACAACAAAAAAATTTTGAATTTTTGATGTTTGCACAAGAAAGAGAACAGCTAGCACAACTTTGCTTAACGCTAGCAAAACCTTTAATAACGAAGCTATTGACCGTTGAATCTAGGAAGCCAACCCCCCCCCCACAAGAAAATTTTGAACTTTTGACGTTTAAACATTAAAGAGTTAAGTTAGCACAAGCTAGCACAACACTGCTCAACGCTAGCTCACATTTACTAACAAAGTTATTGAGGGTTAAGTCTAGGAAACCAGCCCCCACAAAAATGTTGAACTTTGGAGGTTTAAACATTAAAAAGCTGAGCTAGCATAGGTGAGCACAACTAAAAATAATGTTAGCACACCTTGCATAGCAGGGTTATTAGAATTTGAATCTGGAAGGGTTAAGGCGACCTCAGCTCTCCAACAAAGAAATTAAAATTTTTTGATATTTGTACACCAAAGAGAATAGCTAGCACAAGCTAGCACAACACTGCTCAACGCTAGCTTACATTTATTAACGAAGTTATTGAGGGTTGAATCTAGGAAACCAGCCTCTCACAAAAGAATTTGATCTTTTGGGGTTTGAACATTAAAGAGCTGAGCTAGCATAGACGAGCACAACTAAAAATGATGTTAGCACACTTTTCATGACAGGATTATTGTGGATTGAATCTGCAGGAGTAAAGGCGACCTCAGCTGAACAACAAAAAAAATTTTGAATTTTTGATGTTTGCACAAGAAAGAGAACAGCTAGCACAACTTTGCTTAACGCTAGCAAAACCTTTAATAACGAAGCTATTGACCGTTGAATCTAGGAAGCCAAACCCCCCCCCCCACAGAAAATTTTGAACTTTTGACGTTTAAACATTAAAGAGTTAAGTTAGCACAAGCTAGCACAACACTGCTCAACGCTAGCTCACATTTACTAACAAAGTTATTGAGGGTTAAGTCTAGGAAACCAGCCCCCCACAAAAAATGTTGAACTTTGGAGGTTTAAACATTAAAAAGCTGAGCTAGCATAGGTGAGCACAACTAAAAATAATGTTAGCACACCTTGCATAGCAGGGTTATTAAAATTTGAATCTGGAAGGGTTAAGGCGACCTCAGCTCTCCAACAAAGAAATTAAAATTTTTTGATATTTGTACACGAAAGAGAATAGCTAGCACAAGCTAGCACAACACTGCTCAACGCTAGCTTACATTTATTAACGAAGTTATTGAGGGTTGAATCTAGGAAACCAGCCTCTCACAAAAAGAAATTTGATCTTTGGGGTTTGAACATTAAAGAGCTGAGCTAGCATAGACGAGCACAACTAAAAATGATGTTAGCACACTTTTCATGACAGGATTATTGTGGATTGAATCTGCAGGAGTAAAGGCGACCTCAGCTGAACAACAAAAAATTTTGAATTTTTGATGTTTGCACAAGAAAGAGAACAGCTAGCACAACACTGCTCAACGCTAGCTCACATTTACTAACAAAGTTATTGAGGCTTGAATCTAGGAAACCAGCCCCCCACAAAAAATGTTGAACTTTTGAGGTTTGAACATTAAAAAGCTGAGCTAGCATAGGTGAGCACAACTAAAAATAATGTTAGCACACCTTTCATAACAGGATTATTGTGGTTTGAATCTGAAAGGGTAAAAACGACCTCAACTGTCCAACAAAAAAATTTTAAATTTTTGATGTTTGCACACGAAAGAGAATAGCAAGCACAGGCTAGCACAACTTTGTTCAACGCTAGCACACCTTTAATAACGGAGTAATTAAGAGTTGAATCTAGGAACTCAATCGCTCCACAAAAAAATTTCAAACTTTTGGGGTTTGAACATTAAAGAGCTGAGCTGGGACAGACTAGCACAACTTTGTTTAACGCAGGCACACCTTTAATAACAGAGTTATTGAGGGTTAAATCTAGAAAACCAGCCCCCACAAGAAAATTTTGAATATTGACGTTTGGGCATTAAAGACCTGAGCTAGCATAGGCTAGCACAACTTTGCTCAACGCTAGTACACCTTTAGTAACAGAGTTATTGAGGGTAAATCTAGGAAGCCAGCCCTCAATAACTCCGTTATTGAAGGTGTGCTAGCGTTGAGCAAAGTTGTGTTAGCCTGTGCTAGCTATTCTTTTGTGTGCAAACATAAAAAAATCGATATTTTTTGGTTGGAGGGCTGAGATTGAAAATGAATATGGACACCGCATATTTTTATATTGAACATGTGAATAGAAGTTGCACGAAAGCATACAGTTCTTCACTTGGCGACAACCGGAAGTAGGATTCCAGATTACGATAATCAACTAGACCAAGGCTGCAAACTAATCAAAAATGAAAATAGACGTTGGACACGTAATTAGAACACTGTTTACTTAAGATAGAATTTAGCTACCCGACACGACACATAAAAAAAATGCACAACAACGTGAATCCAAATGTCTTATGCTTCTAACCCTCACAAAGAAGAATTTGAGGCACAAGCCAGAACAGCAGTTGGAAAACTAGAACAAGTTGACTAAGAGGGGCAAAAGTGGACTTCAGACAAGAATGCCCCGGAGGTTTCCATTTACATCGCATCGCCAACAGAAAACGTACCAACATTTACATCGGAGGCTTTATTAACGAGCGATGATACAGAAACTACAAAGATTATTATCCGCCTCCATTTAGTACACGGACGCGGCAAAACAATCCTAACGGCGACTGGCGAACAAATTCCTACGCATGATCAGGAGTGCTCAACCATCACATCACTAATGAGGTTATCCTGGAAATGGACATAATGAAGAAGTATGGGTTCTATTTGGATGTGAAGAATGATGTCTTGAGTTTGCAAGAGCGGCAGCAGTATATGTTTTGTTGAAAGAAAGTATTAGGCTGCCAGAAAGGACTGTGATGGAATGCCTGGACAAATATCTCCGGGCTGGCAGCATTCGCTGTATAGAATCAATTGAGAGTAAAGTGGTTCCAGTAAGAATCTTAAACGTCATCACGGAACCTGTAACTTTTAAGAAAGATACCACAGTAGGAATGTGTACACCAGTATCAAATAGTAAAATGCCAAAAAGCCACAGAAGATACACAGAAGAAGAAATGCCCACAACAACTATTAGACATGTTTTCATCCTCGTGTCAAGATCTCAACCAGGACAAACTAAAGGGAGTAAAAAAAATCATTCAGGAATACCACAATGTTTTTGCTCTGGACAGTAAGTCTAAAGGAAGAACATACATTGTAAAGCACAAAGTAAATACTAGAGATGCCCAGCTGATACGACAAAATTCCAGAAGGCTTTTCCAAGTGAAACGTAAAGAAACGGAGTAAGTCATGGCAGACATGGAGAAACAAAGAGTGATTGGGCTTTCAAATAGTCCGTGGGCTTTCCCAGTGGTAGTAGTATAGAAGAAAAACGGCACAACTAGATTTTGTGTTGATTATCAACAACTGAACGAGGGTCACGAAAAAAGACAGCTACTCAGAATTGACGATACATTAGATGTCTTGTCAGGTTCAAAATTGTTTTCAAGGTTGGACTTGAAGAAAGACAAGTGAATGTAGAACCTAAAAATTGTGAAAACCGCGTTTACTATTGGAAAGGGTTTGTGGGAAATCACCGTTATGCGACGTTTGAACGGTTGATAAAGACCGTCTTATGTGGAGTGTTGTCGAAAACGTACTTGATCTATTTAGACGACGTCAATGTAGTTGGTAAGTCGTTTGAAGAACACTTACCAAAGCTGAGGGAGGTATTCCATCGACTGCGACCTAAAATTTAGTCTAAAAAATGCCTTACTTTTAGAAAAGAAGTACAACATCTGGGGACACTTAGTATTGCGTGACGAAGTGCTGGTCGACTCAGAACAGTGCAAGAATGGCCAAATCTAGAGACAAGCACGATATAAGGAGTTTCCTTGAGTTGTGCACATACTACCGTCGATTTGTTTTCATTAACTAAATTAACAAAACAAGACGTCAATTTCGATGGAACACTTTTCAACAACTTAAGCAATCTCTAGTTACCTCTCCAGTTCTCAGTTGCCCTCGCAAAAAAGGAAAATTTGTGCTAGACACCAATGCGAGCAATCTGCTGTAGCAGCTGAACTATTCCAGGTTCTAGATGGTCAAGAAAGAGTCAACGGGTATTTTAGTAAGGTTTTGTCAAAACCAGAGAGAAACTACAAGAACTCCTAGAAATTGTTAAGTCCGTCAAACATTTTTACAAATATCTGTGCGGACGAAAATTCCTACTGAAAACGGACTATGCTGCTTTAAAATGATTGACAGGTCGTCATGTGGGTTGAGCGATTCTAAGAATACGACTATGAGACAGAACACCGTGCTGAAACAAACCACCGCAACAAGACAATGAATTGCAGCTACTTCTAGAATGAAAAACGACAGATCAAAACCCAGTGAGTGCTTTGAGTAATGACGTGAAAGCGAATTAGGCCCAATGAGACTCATTGGTGATATTTATTTATTTATCGTATGGCTACAAAGAAAACTTAAAGTGAGTAACATTTGAAGACTGTAAGTACATTTAGGTATCACAGTGCCAGTTCCAGGTTCCTGATCCAGTCGATCGCGGAGAGTGTGAGGGAGAAAAAATCGGTTACTTCTCCTAGGTATGCTCTATTTCCACAATGTTGGACAATATGACTTATGGTTTGGTTTGGGTTCCCGCAGTCACATTCAGTCAGTGGTGATCTGCCCCATTTGTGTAGCGTTTCTGCACATCTCGCATGACCAGTTAGAATTCTGTTGGCTGGTTTCCATATTTGTCGCGGGGTGTCAAAACCAGCCGGCACGTCTTGGACTAAGATCATATGGGCCACACCCGGCGGTATAAACTGCTTCCAGGTCGCCCTCCAACACCATTCGGCGTCGCTTGAGCATATTTCAGCTGCGGTTCTGATTGACGGCCTTCGGGATTTAAGGCGGTTTGAGGTTGCTTTTACCATGTCTTCATGGATGGGTAGTTGTTGGTCGGCCAATATTTTACGATACTGTTGAACCAGGGCTTCCTATCTTCTGAGATGGGGCGGAGGAATGTGGCTGAGTATCGGTAGCTAGTATATTGGAGTTGATTTAATTTATCCTGTGATGTTGCGCATAGTGTGATTCAGTTGCGTGTCGAGTTTGTGGACATGTCTGCTATTTAGCCACACAAAAGCTGCATACTCGGCAATGCTGTTGACGAGAGCAAGGGCGGAGCATCGTAATGTGTTCGCTGTTGCTCTCCAAGTAGTACCACAGAGTTTCTGGATAATGTTATTTCTAGTACGGACCTTGGCTGATGTGTTATTGAGGTGCTGTTTGAACGATAATGTCCGGTCCATGGTGACTTCTAAGTACTTAGGGGTGGCATTGTATTTAAGCAGGGTGCCGTTACAAAATATCTGTAAGTGTCTCGTCCTACTGGTTTTGTCACCCATGACCACCTAGAACGTTCTATCGCTCAGCATATTATTTAGTAGTTAGTTTTTTTGTTGGGTATAACTCTTAGGAATTTGTATAGAAATCCTTGTTTCCAGACGGTATCGTAGGGCGCCGTCAGGTCCACAAACGCAGCTGACGTTTTAAGGTCTTTTTGGAATCCTGCCTCTATGAAGGTGGTGAGGTCTAATATTTGTTCCAAACAGTTACGTCCAGCACGGAAGCCCGCTTGGTATATTGGGATGTGTCTATTCACCTCTTTTTTTATCCCTCCAAGAACTAACCTTTCCAAGAGCTTGAAGCATGCACTCCGAAGCGAGATTGGACGATAGCTTTCTGTACTGTTTTTGGGTTTTTCCGGTTTAAGAATAGCTATAACCTTGTTTTTTTTAAGTTTCTTAAAGAGGTTGCCACTGTTAAGTATATCAGAAAAGAAATCCCCAAACCATCTTCTGGTATAAGGCTCCCGTATTGATTATAAACTCATTATGCATTCCGTCGAATTCTGGGGCTTTATTAGTTTTAATTTTCTTCAGCGCTTGTTCAACTTTGTTGAGGTCAAAGGGTTTTGAGAGAGGGGACTCATCAGGGCTGTTGGTAATAGAAGACGGTTTTCTGAAACAAACTCTAAAAAGTGTCGATGGTACTGAGAGAAGGCAACTATTAGTAGTTCTTAAGAAAGAGCACCTGCATGATGGGATTTCTGGAGAACACTTTAGTTTGAAGAAGACGCTTGAAAAAATAAAAAACGGTTCTATTGTGTTTTGTGGGCCCAATAAGGAAGAGGAAAACACCTATGCAGTACAATGACGGTACCCGTTTGAAAGAGTAGCGATAGATAGCAGATCTATTCCCTGAAAGTGATACTGGAAAAAAATACATTATGGTAACAATCGATTATTTCACCAAATTGACAGAAACCACACCTATCCAAGAGGCAGCAACAGTAGCAGACGTGTTAGTCAAGAAGTTTTTCTGCCGTTTGGAATTACATTCAGACTTTATCTTAAAACGTCTACCAACTGTTAGAAATCAAGAAGACTAAAACGACGTCTCTTCACCCCCAATTAGGCGGCATGGTAGAACCTGGTAAATACCTGGTTAAGGTTATTAACGAACATTTGGGAATAGTATTTACATTAATTTCTGATGGTACATCAACCATCTGTTTACGAGAGTACAAGCCAAACACCTGGCTGCGTAATGCTTGATTATAAAATACGGTTGTCATGCAATCTTCAATTTGGATGTAGACCTGAAGATAAAGTTGAGGGAGAAGATTATGCCAGAAAATTCTGGAAACGATCGGGTTAAGTTATGATACGACTTTCAATCTTAAGAAGGTGGTTCCTAGCTAGAGAATTTGGTATGGTTATACAACCCCCAAAGAAGGCCTGGGTTATACCCGAGTTGCAACACCAAGGGGAAGAAAATTATAGCCAGATTTTATGACGTCATGTACCGTACCTAAAAACCACCGAGACGAATTTTAGTAATTCTTAATAAAGAATGAGTAACGCTTAAATGACCTTGACTTAAAATCGTACAATAAAACATTGTGACACAATGATCACTCTGTATACTACCTTTATTTAGCTTTTAATTACCATTTTAATAAATTACTGCTAGTTCACTTCAACAAATCAAAATAATTATTGCATCAGATTTGTAAAACAATTGTTTTAGTGAATTAAAAATCGTTCATACAATAGTAACAACTGTATAATACATTTATTTAATTTATTATAAAAAAATAAACTATTGCTAGTTCATTTCAAAAATCTCCTTAATCTTCTTTATTAATTAGGTTTCCCAACGTGGTTAGGCCTTCACATGGAGAAAGATGGAAAAAGATGAAAAAGATTTTCCATCTTTCTCCATGTGAAGGCCCAACCATGTTGGGAAATCTAATTAATATAGTTCACTTTAATAAATGTAAATAAAAAACTCATTAAAATTTACATAAATCAAAGTTTAGTCAATGTTATAAAACATTAAAATTCAACCCTAATTTGAAATCAAAATGTTTTACACAACTTCTTGATCGTTTAATTATAAAAGTATTAAACATATGAATAAAAACTCAAGTGTTATTCATGCAAACCTAAAACCGACTTTAAATAAACCTCTAGAAAAATTATATTTAATTTAAAGAGTGGTTTTGTTTATAATATTTTTATAAGCTGATATTACACAAGTTTCAGTTATTGAGTGACGTTTAAATGACCTTGGCTGTAAATAAATTACTATAATACAGTTGCATACTACATTTATTTTACTTATTACTACCAGTCAAATAAATTACTGTTAGTTTACTTCAATAAATCACAACAGTTATGTAATTTTTCTAGTTCGGTAAATAATATTTGAATACAGAAATCACAAGTGCTGTCATCCATTCGTGACTTTTCGATTCTCGGCTTAACTCGGCAAGATTCATACTAAATTGGAACCGGTCTGGACATTAAAACACTAAAATAGAATTTTTATACAAACTTTGAATTCAGAGTTTAAGTATTGCACTGCAATCTAATTGCTACCTACTTTCTAAAGCAACTTTAATTAAAACAACTTCAAACTCTCAATGACATTTAGCTGTTAACTCTGACATATGAAAAACAAAATTTAAAGCTTTAGATATTTTGTCTTAGATGCCGTCAAGCTATAGTTTTTTACTGCCAACTTAAAATAAAAACAAATTTTAAAGGTCCTAATGTAAAAAAAGAAACAAATTTAGAAAACGCTCTTCTTATTCTAATTATAATAAAATTCTTTATTTTAAACTGCTCTCGCAGTTTACTGAAGTGTTTCCTGCGGTCTTAATTAATGATAACCTAGATCTTCTATATAATTCTATTGGAATGACAAATATTGAAGGTCGACAAAGATTGTCTCTTGAATAACTAATGCTTTAACTTGCTCTTGAAACTTCAACCCTTCAGTATTGATCAACTTGAATCCACTAAAGTTTTATATAGCACTCTTGACAGATTAAGTTGTTGGTTGTCGATTTAAAAATCGAAAACTTTATAAGAATAGAAACAGAATAAAACAAAAAAAAAACTAAATCTCCTTTTGCTATCCATTGTAACCTACACTTTTTAATCTGTACACGTATAAACGAGACTAAATGAAATGTGTCATGTGTGTTATTTATTTCTTTTCCTCGTCATACATTTTCTTCTCGTCTTTTACATCTAAGCGTCTCTTTATCGATTTCAATACATAATATATGAATTTGAATAAATCTGTCATTTCAAACTCTTTCATATCTCTACTTACCAAATATTACTTATTCATATGAATAACAAATGTCAAATTCAGAACTTTCTTTGTTTGTAAATATTATTTGCACATCGCACATTCATAGAATTGCTAAAAATCCTAGACGTTGTTGTTTTTGTTTTAGTTTTTCTGTTTTATTTTATTTGTTTGTTTTACTTCATACGCGCAGCAATTACAATATATTAATTTTCTTCCATTATAACTTTTCGTAAATTAGCAAAATGTTTGGTATTATTAATAAAAATAAAAACTGTAACATGTATATCATTATTTTCTTAATCGATAACTTTTTATTCTTACTTTTATTACTTCTCCATTTTGTTAAATTCTTGTATCCTTTTTCTGGGTGTTTGTACAAAGTAAGAAAGTAGACCTTAAATCAAAGCAATGTCTGATGGTTAACCTTTAATGTAAGGTCAAAACTTATCAATAGCCTATAGGACAGCAACACATTCTTTCTCTATCACCAAATAATGTCTATTTTTCTTTAGAAATCAGCTGATTTAATTTTTCACGGTTTTTGAGACTTGGTTTAAAACCTAAAATTTAACGTATCAACAAACTGTAGCAAACTTAATCCCTTCAACATAAGATCTAAATTTATCAATAGCAGATAAAACCGTAAAACATTCTTTTTCCGTCAAGGAGTAATGTTCATTTTTTTTTAAAGATTACTAGACGTAACTTATTACCGTCTTCTCTGTTTCTAAGACTTAACTTACTTTTATTACCGCTCCTTTTTGTTGAATTCTTATATACTTCTTCTAGGTGTTTATACAAAGTGAGACCAAAGCAATGTGTGATGGTTAGCCTTCAACGTAAGGTCAAAACTAATTAATAGCAGAAAGGGCAGCAACATATTCGTTCTCTGCCTCCAAATAATGTCATTCTCTTTTAGAGATCAGCTGAACTAACTTTTACCCGTTTTTTTAAAATTTGGTTTAAAACCCAGAATTTAACGTATCAACAAAATGAACCAAACTTGATCCGTTCAACATAAGATCAAAATTTATCAATAGCGCATAAGACCACAAAACATTCTTTTTCCGTCAAGATGTAATGGCCAAAAACTCTTTATTCTAAGAACACATTTAAATTGCATCAGCTGCAACTCAGGTAAATGCTACAGAGACTCTAAGGGGTCATAGGAATGTTTGTTTTTTGGTTTACGCTTTGTTGCTTACCTTTATAGAGATGCTTCTCAACTAAAACGTAAATAATAACGAATAAATGGGCGCCAGCTTATTTATTAAAGGAAACAAGCAAAACCTTTAAGGGAATAAAAACAAATTTTAACGAAAAATATAAATCTAATAATCAAATAAAATTCAACATTAAATAATAAACAAAATACGTTGACATTCGTCTACTCTAGTAATGAATTGACTTATAAACTACGGTATCAAATGAAAGATTAAATTTCTTTTAATGAACTTAAAACTATAAACGTATAACGCTAAATCCTTTAAACAACGTTACTTAACTTAAATAACTTATTACAGATATTGAACTGTAAATCCCGCTTAATTCAAAAGTATTTGCAAAACAAACAACTACATAACGTAAGTACAACTCTAATAATACGACAATAAATAATTAATATGCATAAGACAAAGATAACCAACTTAACTGTAAGCCGACTTTAGTTTGTTAAAATTTAATTTCAATGCACGGAAAGTTCGAAGAATTGTTGATATTATTTTAAGCACTTACTTGAAGTTCGTTGTACTACGTAAGGAACGTTGAATTTTGTCGAAAGTAGAACAGGTAATTGGGCTGGCCTTGTGAATGAAGCTGCACTCAGAATGATGTAATGCATACGGAATTTTCCATGAAACGAAGAATGCACGTTTATTCTGCTAAATTAATAACAAACGGATATCGATTCCTAATCAATAGAACGTACAAACCAAACTACAAAAAAGTAACAATATTCTCTATTGAATGCAGCTGATCTATTCTAAATTCAAACTTTCTTTAACACGTCACAACACCAAAAACTAAATAGATTCGCTATAAACGTTAATCTATCATCCAAAGTGCTGCTTACTCAAAACAAAACAGATAAAAAATAAAACGCATTTAGCAACAGGTGCTAGACTCTCTTCGCTCGGGTAAAGTTGTTTGTCATGTTGCATTGAATGCAAACTATCGAGGAAATGCGCGCCTTATTTAAATATCAGGTAGCGATAGTTTTGGAACGCTAATCTTTTGAAGATTAACAATTTTTTTATTTTATATCCTTCTTCAAGTGTTTACACAAAGTGAGAAAGTAGACTTTAAACCAAAGCAATGAGCTTTCAACGTAAGCTCAAAACTTATCATTCGTTCTCTGTTACCAAATAATGTCTAGTTTTTTTTAGAGATCAACTGATCTAACTTTTTTCCGGTTTTTGAGACTTGGTTTAAAACCCAGAATTTAACTTATCAACAAACTGTAGCAAATTAGTCCTTCAACATAAGATCTAAATTTATCAATAGCGCTAAGACTGCAAAACATTCTTTTCCCGTCAAGAAGTAATGTTTATTTCTGTTTCTGAGACTTAACTTAATCGATAATTTTATCTTCTTACTTTTATTACTGCTTCTTTTTGTTGAATTCTTATATTCTTTGTCTAGGTGTTTATACAAAGTAAGAAAGTAGACTTTAAACCAAAGCAATGTGTGATGGTTAGCTTTGAAAGTAAGGTCAAAATTTATCAATAGCCCATAGCTCAGCAACACATTCTTTCTCTGTCACTAAATAACGTCTATTTTTCTTTAGAGATCAGCTGATCTAACTTTTTCCCGGTTTTCGAAACTTGGTTTAAAACCCAAAATTTAACACATTAACAAACTGTAGCGAACTTAATCCCTTCAACATAAGATCTAAATTTATCAATACCGCATAAGACAGCAAAACATTCTTTTTCTGTCAAGGAGTATTGTTTATTTTTTTTTAAAAATTACCAGATGCAACTTATTACCTTCTGCTTTGTTTCTGAGACTTGGCTCAAAACGACGATTGAATAAAAAAAAATTTTTTTTATAATTTGATAAATAAAGACCATTTACACTAAAACTTAGAGAAAGTATTACATACATCCATCACTTGACGGTTTATGTTTTTGGTGTAATTTTGTGATGTAAAACTAAATCATTCTCATTAAACTGTTTATAAATGTAAATTAACGTTGTTTCAACTTTGTTTAACAACCCCTCGTTTACGTTACATTATCATTAACTTTGTCGGCATAACGCGTTTCATACTTTTTGAATAAAGAAACAACGTAGAAAAATATAATATTTATTAACACAATAAAGTTTAACTCATAAGTATGCTGCAAGAGAAACGGAATTTTAAAATAGGGTGCTTCGATTTTTTCCTTTTTTTAGGCGCGGGATTTTAGTTGGAAGTTTGCCAAATTTGGAAACAATTTTGTACTTTCAAAAGTACAATATTTTACGTTTAATGCATTTTGAAGTAGGCTCTTAAAAGTTTATTAATGGACGTACTAAAATTAAATTAAGTTTAAAAATATGAAATCTGAAGGCAAACGTCAATAAAACTTAATAATGGCGAGCGTTTTTAAAAGTAACCGATTATTATCGAATTAATGTTAAAGCTTATGCGTTTTTATTGATACTTAAGAATAGGTATATTTTAAATCACTGTAATAAAAACTGATGGTCGAGCCCAAACAAAAATGTATTTATTTGCGCAGGTAAACGAAATAGCTATTATCATAATTTTTAAACTTCAGCAAAGAAACTTAGTTTAATTTTATATTGTAATGCTATCAACTTATACGGACACCATGATGCGCTATGTAAAGCCATGCCCAAATTAAGACAAAATAGTTTCTAATCAGAAAAAAAATATTGTTGTTGCATCAGATAAAAATCTAGGATAATCCCTGCTCGGACGCCAAGTAAATTTAAATATAATCTACTAATTTTTAATTAGAACTAATATTTTTATAAAAAATTATTGTCATTGTTAGTTAAAAAGTTTGTCTGTCTTTAACTCTATTCACAAATTACAAACAAAATAAATATTAAGTATTTTCATCAAGTTAAATCTTTGTAGTGCAATGCTATCAACCTATACGGTTATCGTATGCACTGTACGATCGAAAATTACGTTGTTACGTTTACTTGTGGCGTGCAAAAAAACAACGTTTTTAATGTACAGGGAGGCATCAAAACCTAAAGTTTTTCTTGTAAAACGACTTAAAGATCTAATTAGTTTCTGCTGAAGACGCTTTTAAACTTTTCGATAACAACCACGTAATTAGAAAACTTTTGCGTTTTTGCCGGTCCATTAAGGTTGAATAAAGTTCGAATGCTTGTTGGGTTAAGAAATTTTGATTATAAATGAGAAACAAAATAATAATAGTATTAATGATCATCAATACCTTGAGTAGCTAATAATTTTCCGTGTCAGGCACCAACCCACTTACATATGATTATCTACATAGACAGTTCAAAGCGATAGTTGCATTAAAATACCATTAATACCGTCACATTCTAATTTTAGATATTTCACATTATTTATTTATCATAATTTACAGCGCGTCACATAGATTATTCAACCGTCCGCATACTCAATTTGATTTTTAAATAATGCAAAATCGTTACCCTCAACTCTCTAAATTGGTACGGCAATCAAAGTTGTGTAAATTGGAAAAGTTTATGTCGAACGCTTTAATCACACCACCATTCACATACGGTACTTATTTGCAATGACACGAACATCAATTGTTTTAATTAATCTTATATGCGTTTAGGTTTTATAATAAAAAGTTTAGAATTAATACACATTACTTATATTATCTGCAGTACAAACACGATCAAAAGCTGGTCGTTTGCAAAATGGACAGTATTGAACATAATTAAAAAAAAAATAAAACTATGTTTTTTAGTTTAAAAATTTAAATCCGTTTACCGAATTAGTACTTGAAGATAATTTGCATTGACGTTAATTCAGAAAACATGGGCGATGAACTTAATCGATAAAATCTAATAATAGTATTACATTGATAGGTTCATAATTCTGCAAATTATAAAGTTACGCAATGTTGGTCGTTTTGTATGCGCGTAATAATTTGCATAAGAACGTGTTTATATTGCGTGTTTGTACATAATTCAAGTCGGATGAAACGAAATCTTTGGTTTGAGGTTTATGGTGCGTTTAAATTATTATTAGTCTCTCTTATTTGTCGTAACGCACTGTGACTTAATCTAGATCAAGGTAAATTACGTATGTAAATGTAAATGCGGTTAGTTGTGCTACGATTAATTTGGTTCTATTTATACCTTTAAAAATATTTGACGCAAAGGTTCGGATAAAGTAATTGAACCAGAAGAATTAAAAATAATTTCTAAGCCTCATGTTGGGCGCCAAACTTAAAATAAGTCTATACTTTAATTCCAATTACTAATAAAATAATTATTTTATTGCCAGTTTTTATTGTGATGAAAAGGCTAACTGTAAACAAAAAAAATTTTGGAAACCTAAATTTTGAAAAATAAAATAAACTTTATTCTTTTGTAACTAACGGCTGTATACGTCCTTGCTTAAGCGCTATAAATAAATTAACATTTAATAAATTAATACTTAATTTTTCATTGAGATAGAGGTAGAGGTCCCTGCTCGAGTGCTATGTAAAAAAAACCCAATGAATTAATAGTTAAAGTTATAAAGTTAGTAAAAGTTAAAATTATTTTGGAAGATTTCAAATTAAATTCCCGTTAAAATATAATAGTAATAATACGGTTGTAGAGGTCCCTGCTCAGGCGCAATATAATTTCTTCCAAATTAAAATTAAATAGATTAATTCTTAAATAAAAACAACATTTTTAGAAAACTGAGGTGCAGGTAGGGAAAATATTAAATTACAAAATATAAAAATTAATAATTATTTAGTACTGTCTCAAATCCAGTTCTAGTGTATTTTTTAACTTTAAAACAAATGCAAATTCAATATAAAAAAAAAAAAGTTTATTACTATAATTGATGGTAGCTTCAAAAGCTATCGACTGCAGAAGTCCCTGCTTGGGCGCCATATAAATTTGTGCCTTAATTAATTAATTAATTAATCCCAACGCTTAATTAGAAACAATTTTTTTTTTATTTTCCAAATTTGGTATAGATATCTCCCGGTATTCCATTGATTTTATCGCAAGCATTATTTTTATAATTTGATAAATGTAGGCGGTGATTTTGAATATCGTATGTTTTTGTCAGATATTGATTTCAGTATTAGTTAGCAATATCTCACTCAATAAAAGTATATTAATTTAAGTAGTCGGTAAACCAAGAATAAATTGTTAAACTTGCAACCTTTGTTACTATTCTGGTTGTAGATTTGCCTAAGTATGGTCGCTATAACATGTAGATATTTTTGATGTGTGTAAGAAACCGACAATGTTATAATTCAAATTTGCCGCCGAGATAAGAAATATCTTAGGACATAAAATTTACATTGTCAAAAGAGACGTCGCGCCCTACTTAACATTACCACCATGCAACCGTTGCTCACTCTTTCGCTAGAGATAAAGTCCCTTTATAAGAGCGATCGCAAATCAATTCAAAATTTATAATTATTAATTACATAAGAACCACCTAAAAACAACCACCGTTAATAAACGGCATAGCCAGCATCTACTTACTCCAAATCCTAAGCACTGTGGCTGATTCATTTGATAACAGCTGCTTCCTTCTGAAACCGTTCCATTTAGAACTGGTTGATTTATTCGGTAGCACTTCGTAGTAGGCGTTCTCGCAGATTCTGGCTTAGGCAAAGCATCATCGCCACGAAACCACCGTCAACACCGAGCATAGAACTTCTCGTACACAAAATGCTTGCCCAAAAGTCATTACCCTACGAGTACAATCACCAGGCATCCTGGGCACGTTAAGACGGACTTCCGTCGTTTATAAAGTCGGATGCCCTTAATTATAAACTTCGTTGTTTATTCTCTAACAAGCGAGCTCTGTAGAAAGAAGTTCTAACCGATAAACCTAAAAGTGGTTGTAAAAGACCGCCACCAATAATTAAAATAACTTACCTGTTTTAGTGATCCAAGAACACAAAAACAATACAATTTAACCCGGTAGTCTGGAGCCCCCCCCCCCTCCCCCAAAAAACACCCTAAAAAAAAACCCCCCCCCCCCCTTCCCCCCCCCCCCCCTTTCCCTTCCCCCCCCTCCCCCCTCCCCCCCCCCCCCCTTCCACCTCCCTCCCCCCCCCCACCCTCCCCCCCCCCCCCCCTCCCCCCCCCCCCCCCCCCCCCCCCCTCCCACCCCCCCAATCAAACCCCCCCCCCCCCCCCGCATGGTGGCATTTAATAGAAAGAATTTTCGTAACGATACGCCTTTTAGGCACCATGTAACCAAAACAATAAATTCGATTTTAGGTTGATGATTTCTAACTTTAAGACGTTTGTCGTATAAATGACACTAATCAGAGCCGCCCTCTTACTCCCGTACCGTTCGCCGTACACTTCACTTCCGGCTGCCCATCGTTACCGTCTGCTCAATACTCAAGGAGTTTATAATATGGTTTTAATTAAATAAACAAAAGTTGACAGTTTTGGTGAAATTAAATAGAAAGGTTTTAATTTCAAGTAATTTTGTAGACATTGTGAAGTGAATAATTCTTGTGTAATTATTATATCGAAAAAGTGCTTTTAGGTTTAATTATTGTTACTTTTATTTGTGTTTGCGTAAATTCAGTTGTTCAAGTTGTTGAAATCCACGGGTATAAAAAGTTATTTATCGTGTTTGTTTTGTTTTTGTTTTTTAAAGGGTAAACAATTTTTTGTGTTCTAAGTTAGCTAAAATTTGTAAATTAGAGATCACGTGATTGATAAGAAGACAACAATCCTTATTATCTTTAAATTTTTGATTATGTAGATGTTTTAAATGCAGTAAAATATGTTCATTTTACGTAGTCGGAAGCTTTTTTAAAAATTCATCTGACTAAGTTTTGCGTGGTACCTTGCATTATCTTTCTCGAAAATTATGGCAAATAATGAATAAAAGTTTGTTTTGTTGCCTAAATTTTTAAAGTTGCACTAAATATTCCTCTTTTAAAATTGTTTTCTATTTACTAAGTAAAGCAAGCATAAAAAATGTCAAATATGTCTATAAAAAAACTAACAAAAAGTAGCTGAAACAATCAAAATCGTAATAAATAAAACAAAAGTGATAAAGATCCGAAGAGACCTATTTTCATTTACACCCAATCAAAACGAGAACTTAAGCCCCGAAACTATCATTCCTTAGAGATTTATACGTGTCTATAAGTCTCGATCATGCCCCGAGAGATTAAAGAAATAAAAAACAACGTCGTAACGTTCTTCTAATAAACTATTTTCATCATTTCGAACACATTCACCTAAAATCTTACTTTACGTTAATACAAAACTAAAATCATATTTAATATCAACATTATACGTGCGCGTCGGTCGTAAAAATTCAGAAACTTTAAAACATTTCATGTTGAAGCGAGAAAGTTTTGACGAACTTTCAAGCGCCTGAGTTAAAATTTTATTTACGTATGCAGTAACATTCTTCGCTTGTT
This sequence comes from Abscondita cerata, assembly GCA_030710515.1. Taxonomy (NCBI): domain Eukaryota; kingdom Metazoa; phylum Arthropoda; class Insecta; order Coleoptera; family Lampyridae; genus Abscondita; species Abscondita cerata. The sequence goes on along the minus strand of JALBCR010000778.1, from coordinate 53,061 downwards.
AATTTGATTATCTGAGCTTACGTAATTAAAACAACTTTACAAAATTAAACCAATTTATGTATGCGTTTTGGTTTTTAAAATATATAAAAACAACCGAAACACTGTTAGAAGAAAAATCAGAGTAGCGACAACACGGCCTTGAACATTTAATTTAATTAAAACTGATTATACTTTCTAATTTTCTTCAAATTATCATTTTCTATGATAAATTAATTAGAGGTTGCACATAATATCTCTCCCTGATGTAATCAATTTAATTTCACTACTTTGTAGCGACATAAATCTGGCGCGTGTTTTTGTTTTTAATTTTTATGTTGAATTAAACGAAGAAACTGTTTTCAGCATTGTGTTTTATACATTTAACTAAATTTTACATACATACATATCCCATAGGCTGGGATTCTTAATAAAAACGTGGGTTATGATTTAACAAAATTTTAATTTAAAAAAAAATAATCAAACGTACAGTGCGTTTCTAAAAATAGAGGCCACTTTTACAATTTTCAAAAACTGATGTCGTTGTTTGGTAAGAATTCACTGGAGTTCTTACACAATATGGCAACGTAATTGAAAAACAGATTTCTATGGAAGCACCTAGTCAACTTATTTACATTTTAGATACAAGAAATGGTTTAAAACCATTTTTAATAACTGTTATTTAATTTTATAATTATACCAGTTCTTTTTAATAATTAACGAAGAAAATTATGCATTAATTGTTTTAAGCACAAATTCAAAAACTACACGTCCATTATTTTCTACTGCCCGAGAGCGTCTCTACCCCACTTTCACTTCACTTGATCATGTACGCACACCAATTGATATATCTTCTTAACATACAACAAACTTCTAATATCTTACTACTAGACATTATACAGGGTGTTTCTGAAAGGTGTGTACATGGTTTTACCAGAGGTTGTCTGGCTTAAACTAGATCGTTTGACACCAATTTACCTATAACCAAAAGTGCACCATAAAGGGCGGGGGCGTCAAACTTTCCAAAAAATAGGGAATAACTGAGAGAGTAGTTTCCTTCGAAAATTTCTGATGCCAGGAAAATTTGCTTTCATACGGGTACTGTGAAATAAATAATAATATTTTAACAACCGTCAAGGATACAAAACCAAAATAATTCTGACAAATAAAACGAACAATTTGAAAACTTTCTTCTTTCTTGTTAAATTGCGCTAATGTTATTAGTTTCATCAGAATTTAAGGCTATCTGCAGGGCAATCCATACGTTTAGAAATTTAAGTAGACTGCTAGTAGGCTATGCGATCAAATCTATAATTTGTAACAATTCATTTCCAGATCTTCCAAGATTACTCACGTTTCTATTTTGCGATTAACTACTTGAAAAATGGGCAACACATTTGCCGAACTGACTGATATGCTGTCAGTGTTGGGTTTTTGCAGTGGTAATTGTTAAGAGAGCGTGAGGGTTTACGCCGAAAGGTTTTCAAATCGGATTGACGTGATCGTATAGCTTACTACAAGTCTACTTGAATTTCTAAGCGTACGAATTCGCCTTGCATAGATGTGATTTTAATTTTTTTCTGATCGAACTATTAACATTAGCGCAATTTAACAAGAAAAAAAAAAGGTTTCAAATTGTTTATTCTGTTTGTCAGAACTATTTTGGTTTCGTATCGTTGACGGTTGTATAAAATATTATCATTTATTGACAGTGCCCGTATGAACGACTTTCTAGCATCAGAAATTTGTCCACATTGCCACAAAAACGATTTTGGAAGCAGACAACCAACATACTAAAAGCGGAAAAAATTCGTAAAACCGTAATTTTTTTGGAAAGTTTGACGCCCTCTGGCGCTTTTATCGTGCACTTTTAGTTATAGATAAATTGGTGTCAAACTGTCTATTTTGAGCTAGAGAACCTTTGGTAAAGGCATGTACACACATTACAATTATGACCTTGCACAGTCACTGCATAAATCCCCCGGTTAAAGTGAGATAAAATTTGAATTATGTTTTAACTTGACAAATATCTTATTATTTTTTAGATTTAAACTTTTGTAATTCACCTATTTAGAGCCACCAATTATAACCCACTTATTTTCCTACCAATAACTTTTCTAGAATTAACTTTCAAAACAACTGTTCTAAACTAACCTATAACTTCTTTTCAAACTAATATTATTTACTTTATAAATTCTTATCTTAGTTATTATATTTACACAATGCTAAACTAATCTTAATTCTTATTTCCAATAACTATACCTTATTCATGTCTAATTTATTGCCAATTTCTATTTTAAATTCATTTATCAATTAATTAATTTTTAACTTACAGTTTACGCCTTTTCTCACAATTTTTGTATCTTGTGCCATCTTCTATTGTTGTTCCTTCTTTCGGAACACTTTCTTCTTTATATTCTTCAAACACTCCCTATCTTCCATTATTATTTTCAGTCTCATTTTTTGTTGGTTTTTTCTTCCTTCTTATTTGTATCAATTTAATTGTATTCTGTAATTCATATTTTTCATATATTGTTCTTTTCAGTTTTTGTTTGCATTGTGTTGACCTTCTTTCATTTCTTGTTTTTTCATATCATTTTGTTTCTTTCCTCATTTCTCATTTTCTTCTAACTTCTTACTTTTCTCTATTCTTTCTTGTATTTTTCTTTTTTATTTTTCTTCTTTTTATTCTTGGTTTCCATTTCTTCATTTATTTTTCTTTTGGTATTCTCCATCTTACTTTGTATTTAATTTTGTTTGTTATTATCAATTCTACTTCATTTTTTTTCATCTTAAGTGTATTTCTTTTATTTCTGTTTCTTCTTTATCTTTTATTCATATTCTTATTCAACTTACTATTTGTTTGTATTTCCTTTTGAACTTTTCTTTGTCTTCATATTTAAATTCTTCTTCTTACTTTATTATTGTTGTATCCTTGTTTAATTCATTGATCATAACCTTATATTTACATATTTCTTTATTTAATTCTTTAATTTTAATTTTCTTTTCGTTATCTTCTATTTCCATTTGTACTGTTGGCATTTCATTAATTAATTCTTCGTTTTTCTTTATACGGTTATTTATTTCTTCAATTTATTTTCATCTTTTTTCACATTTTATAACATTTGTTCTTCAATGATTTTTAAATTTCATTTTCTATCTTCTTCTTTATTTTTTTATCCTTTTAACGAGATTTTTTGATTTTTCTGCGTTACTTATTTTATAAATTAGTTTATCTATCATTATCGACCATTCCATATCTCGTTTCTTTTCTTCCTTTTGTTTTTTCTTCTTGTCTCCTTTTTTTCGTTTTTCCTTTTGCTTTTTTTCCATTCTTCTTATCTTTTTCTTTTCATTTTATCATGGTTTGTCATAAATAATTATTCCCATAATTTCTGGTGTACATTCCATTTGACATTGAATTCAACTCTTTCTTCCTTGCTTGTTTCGTAAGTCTTTTGTCTCATCAAAAGTTTATTTATTTCTAACTTTTATGTTTTTTAAAACCTGTACTGCCATCAAAATTTTTTTTATACTACGCTTCTAATTCTTTTTTATACTTTCTTGTTCTTTCAGATATCTTCTTCTTCCTTCGCTTTCTTTGCTTTTCTTCTTTTCCTTCTTTTTGTTCTTCTTTAATTTTATTTCCTTCTTTTTCCGTAATTTTCGGATTATGTCAATTTGATTTTTATTTCTACATTTATTTTATTAATTTTTTGTATCTTTTGATTTCTTTTTAGAAAGTTTCATGTACTTCATAATTTATCCTGTTTGCTATGTTTCCGAAATTTCTACCGGTTTTCAAATAATTTTTACAATAGTCTCCATTTTGCACAAAAAATTTTATTGACCCTACACCCTAAATTTAATTGAATAATTACTTTATGCAACGTAATGAATGAATTAAAAGCAAAAGCTTGAATTAATTTGAGTAATTACATATAAATACTTGCAAAATTCATCACGTACGTACACCGAACGATATATCTCCTTAACATACAATAAACATCTAATATCTTACTACTAGACATTATATATCTTCTTACATCTATACATTACAATTATGACCTTGCACAATCACTGCAATACGTCAATATAATTTCGATTTATGTAGCTTATCCAATGTGATTTAACTGCCATTTACAAATTTTTTCTTAAAATTAAAAAAATTATAAAACCTCGAACATCCTGAATATTTGATTATTGTTTAAAATAAATTTGAAGAAAAAATAGAAATTTTGAGTCAAACGTCAAAAATTACCTACTCTGTGGAATGATAACGTCAAGCAATTTTAATAGAAATTTTGGACTACATTTAATAGAAGTGTCAGTTGTTATACTTTTTAACCCTAACCTAATTTTTTGTGACGGTTTATCCATTGCAGATTAGTCACACTAACGTTATTCCCATTTGCAGTAATTAAAGTTCAACTTGAACTAATTTTTTTCTTACTGCGCATGCGCACAAATAACGATAATGGTAAAAACGGTTATTTTAGGTGACTCAAAATCTCCCTAAAAATTTCATATACACACATATTAACTTAAAAAAAAAAAAAAAAAAATACCCAAAAAATCAATAACAAAAAATTAAATAATAAATCAAACCTTGTTTCAGGTAAATTACTTTTTCGTCTGTTTATTATTTCAATCAATTTTGCAAAAATAACATTCAAAGCTAACAAGCTTAACCAAACGATTTAGATAAAGAGTTTTTTTTAATTTTTTTTTGATAATGATAATCTAAATTATATCGTCCGAGGCTTTGTTGTTTGAAACCGCGGAGCTCCGTAACGTTTTACTTTTACAAAAACATAATTACAATTTTTTGTTAATTAGTTTAATTTAGTTGAAGCATATGTAAAAAAAGCAATTTATAAAATTCACGACCCTTACAATTTGTTTAGTTGGCTTTGGAAAACAAGACATTTGAAGAATTTCGTTTGTGCTTTGATAATTTTAAAGGATATTAATACTCTTCGCAAAACAATAATAATACGTTTTAATCCTATTTAAATTGTGTGCGTCTCAATGTTCTTAGAATAATACGCATCTTCTTCTAAACTCAATTTTATTCTACATGGTAAGTTGTAGAATACATCGATTGGTTGCGGTTTAAGTGTATTGATTACAATAAGGACATTATGCTTCAAACTTCAATACAATTTCTTGCTTTTATGATCAATTTCTTGTAGCTAACTTTTGAGTGATTTATTACTTCTTAATAGGGTCGTAACAAAGAGAAACTTAAGATCCGCATGGTATAAAGAAACTTATTAATTAAAAAATAAATAAATATTACAAACACACAAAAGAATAAATGAATGTATCAACAATTTTTTTTAAATTTAATTTCCAGTTTATTTTTCTATTAACTCTAACTATACTAATACGTACACATACTGTACAATTGTAAACTCATTCTCAAATATTGTTTTACTCCTGATGATTCTCAAAAGGACGAAATGGGTGTCGCGTGGTTCTCGATAGCGTAGGAAGAAAACTGAATTAATTCTAAAAAAACTAGTACTTGTTTTTATTTTCCTCGTTTCCTACTATAAATATTGCGACTAACCCTTTATCCACCAATCTCGTGTTTTTCTTTCTTGCACATCCTTCTGTTTCATAATATCTTCTTTTCCCATCTTGACTATATTTTGTCTTTTGCGCCTCTACGCCTTTCGAACATTTATCTGAGTTTCGGTCGTCGTCGGCTATGTTCGCCAATCTTAGTGAGTAAGTCAAAATGGCGTCGTAATGGTCGGAGTTGGCAAGGTTCGTGAGTAAAGGCAAGATGGCGCCAAGAATCCTCCTCTTTCATAATATCTTCTTCCTACATCTTGACCATACATAATCTTTTGCGCTTCTAAATCCTTCTAACATTAATAGAGTATTTTATTTTCTTTCTTGCTTTCTATCTTTTTTTTTATACAATATTGCCCTTTCTCTTGTCTGTATCCTTATTTTTTCCAGTTTCAATATAATATAATCTGGTGTTTTTTTTCCAAACTTACTGTCTACTTCCAATACTTTTCTTGTATCTTCTCCAGTTTCTCCCATTCTCTCCATCTTCACACTTTTGGTTTTTTTCAAATATTATATTTTCTATACCCTATACCTCCCTTATTATTTTATTTTCTTTTTTGCTCTAATTCCTTAATCTGTTATTCGTCCTTGTTGTCGTACCTCACCGTATTACCTGTAACGGTTGTGGTTTACAAATAACAAAAGAAAGTGACGGCTCTAGTGGTACAACCTATAGCGCACTAAATTCGGAAAGGATCCAGTATTTGTAGTGGTTAGCACAGCAACGTCCGGCTTAGTTGGTGAGTAGGGGGTCCTAAAGGACTGTAAAGAAATAAACTGCTACCTAACAAGGCGCCACTTGCTGAGTAATAGAAAGAAAACCGACCAACAGGAGTTCAACCAGTTTTACTAAAGGTCTAATACCTTAAATCGAACACAAATCAGAGAGACAAATAGACAATTTAATATAGCAAATAAAACTTAAAGTACTAGGAGAATGTGACAGAAATAGAAAGACTGTCGCATATGATTACGTGCGTTTTCAACAACAATAATTAAAACTCGCAATTAATGTGTCAAACTTTAGGTAAGCTCTTTAGTTACACCCCAAATTAAAGTTAGAGTTCCAATTGAGAATTGGTTACTAAGAAGCCACACGTCACTTACACACGATGACTTAAAACTAACTTAAACTCGGATTAAAAAGGTAAGTACCTCCTGCCAATCCAAAAGTCCTTTTGTTTTAGCTTCAACCACTCTATGTTAAGCGCCCAAGCACTTATGGAGCTGGTTAAAACAAAACAAACGTCGGTAGTGGAGTCTACTCCAAATAAAAATTTGCTTAAATGATAGAAATTCAAACCGTTTAATGTTAATGCATTAATATTGAATAAGCTACTTAAACATTAAAACTTAGCTGTATTCTGTAGTACGCAGTTCCAAGACTGAAAGTTCCTGCTAGCGACAGTATTCAACAGCTCCAGAAGGTAGGTAACCCCAGGATTTCTCTTAGGGAAAGATGACAAATATATTCCTTCAAAGTATAGATTATGCAGAATGAACGATCCCTGCGATCGTAGAGTTCACCGGCTGGTTGCAGCTTAATTAGATGCAAAACCGTAGTAGTCGTTTAGTTTATAGAGAAAGGTTTTTAAATAACCATTTCCGTACCCTGAGGAGTTATCCAGGTGTAATACACGATGAGAATATGAGGTTAACGCACGTGCTAAAACATACATAGTAATTAGAACTACAAAACAAAAGAAAGGAAAAAAAGTACTTACGGTGAATGCAGCCGGATTTAAATTTAAACACCAATTTAACTTGGAATTATTGAAACACACATTAATAATTTATAAGTAAAATTTTAACTTTAAGAGGCACATCACAACACCCATGTAGAAGGAAGAAGAAAATGTCCGCTGATCGCCTCCGAAACTTTTGTTAATTTTATTTCCACCAATAGAAAATTAGCAACGTGAGCGGCAAATTCGACTTTCGTCGTAACGTGCTACACACGACACACGTTTTTAAGAAGGTTCTCAACATACATACTACCTTTATAAATAATACTGTAACATTTCTAGGTATTTATACTTATTCACCAAATCTATCTTTTCATCTCCCTACTTCCATTTTTCTCACTTTGTTCTATCTTTTTCTTCTTAAACTCCACAATCTTTGTTTTTTTTTTCTACATTTACTTCTAATTTTTTTTCAAATATCACCTTTATTAATTTCCTTCTCTGTTTTGCCAAGATCACCATATCATCTGCGTAGGCTAGAATCGGCATTTTTTGTCTTCCAACCATAGTTCCTCCTACATGCTGTCGCATAATTTCTTCCTATAAACTCTTAAATACACAAAAATAAACAGAGTCTCAGTGGACATCCCTGTATTAACCCTTTTCCTATCAAAAACTCTCTTCCCAGCTTTTTTCCTACTCTTGTTCTGCATTTTGTTTTTTTATATATTTTTTTATTGCATCTATTAAATCTTTATCCCAGCTTTCACACAACAATTCCTTTTTCTACCTTAGCAAAGGCTGACCTTAAAACTATAAATTTATTCTTAAATATTGTTTTACGCCTGATGACACCCAAAAAGACAGAAACAGGTGTCGCGCGGTTTCGATAGTGAAGGAAGAAAACTGAATATTTTTATTAGTTCAATTTATTTGATTTACTACGTTCACAAATGATTTGATACCTTCTTACATATAAAATAAAAAAAGAATTTTTTTACCTCTTTCTTCATTCAATCGTTATTACTCCTCTTTTTCTTTTTTTTATCCATTTTTTCCACTTTCTTCCTGATCCACACCTTTATCTCCCAGCAACCCTTTTCTCACTCATTCCTTCTCTCTTATTATACTGCATTCTAGATTCAAATACTCTATATTTCTCTTCCCTTCTCTACACATTCTTCACCTCCTATTTTCGTTCTTTTACTTGTTTTAATTTGCCTCGTCTCCTAATTTAAATCTTGCGATTAACCCTTTATCCACCAATCTTATTCTTTCGAATATGTACTTTGGTTTTCCTTCTGTTATTAACTCTTCATACTTTGTGTTGTATTCACCTACCCTTATTCTTTCTTGTGGCTGTTTGTCCTTATCTCTCTGTACTGTTGTTTCTTCTTTTATACTTCTTCCTCTATCTTTATTTTCCCTCTTGCATTTTATAATATCTGCTTCAGCCATTTTGACTATACTTTATTTTTGCGCCTCTACCTCCTTCCAAAATTCATACAATATTTTATTTTTCTTGCTTTCTATCCTTTTTCATACATTATTGCCCTTTTTCCTGTCTGTATCCTTATTTTTTCAATTTTAATTCCTGGTGTTTCCTTCTCCAAACCTAGTGTCCACTTCAATACTTTACTTGTACATTCTCTAGTTTCTCTCATTCTTTCCATCTCCACACATTTGCTCTATACATCAAAACTTTCTTTCAAATATCTATCTAAATCTTTTCCAAATATTCTTTCACATATATCCCATACCTCCCTTATTATAAATTCCTTTTAGATCTATTTCCTTATTGTCGTACCTCACTGTATATCCTAGGTATTTATACTTATCCACCATCTCTATCTCTTTTTATTCTTAAACCCATAATTTTTGTTTTCTTACATTGCCTTACTTACTTTTTCCTTTATTATTCTTTTAATTTTCTCCTTTGTTTTGCCAAGACCACAATATCATCTGCATAAGCTAGAACCCGCACTTTTTGTCTTCTCACTACAATTCCTCCTACATGCTTAGTGAACATCCCTGTCTTAACTTTTCCTATCCCAGCTTTTCCTCTACTTTTGTTTTTTTATATTTTTTCTATTAAATCTTCACTTATTCCAGCTTTCACACAACAATTCCCTTTCTGCTTCAACAAAGACTGACCTTAAAACTATAAACGTTGCAAACATTTTTCGACTGCTTCTCTTCCTTTCCTAAAACCAATTCGGTATCAACTTCTTTTCTTCTACTTCTTTCTCTAGCTGTTTTCTTATTATTTCACCGTAAATTTTATATCCGACATTCAGAAATCTAACTCCTCTGTAAATTCTTTCTTTTCCTATCCTTTGTATATTAGGCATATTATGGCTTCTCTCCGTTTTACTGGTAACCCCTCTTATTTCCATATTTTTTCAAATATTTTTCTTAATCTCCCTCATCTGATTTCCTGTATTGCTTTCTGTACTTCTCCCGCTGTGTTCTATCTGTGCCTCTAGAGTTTTTTTATTTTTATATATTGTTTTTCTATCTCTCCTTTTCAATTCTTCCTTATCTGTTAATTTTTGCCTACTCTCTCTAAAATTGCTCCCATTTTCTCTTTGTTCTTACCTCGGCTCTTTTTTTTCTTCCTTCTTTTACAAACTTCCATACACTTTCTTCGTTTCTTATTTTCTCAATCTCTCGTTTTAAACTTATTTTTCTTTCTTTTTTCCTCTTTTACAGTCTACTTTAAATTTTATCCTAATCTCTGTATATTCTTCAATTAATATTTTTTCCATTTTCATTTCCTTTTTTGCTTTCTGGCACTCTTTTATATCATTTCTTTTGTTCTCCTCATCTAAACTTTATTTTTCTGTTGCTTCCTCCATTTCTTTGTCTCCTTATCTATTCCTCATTCTAAACTTTGTCCTTTCTCCACCTTTTCCTTGTACCTTTCTTCCGTCCATACCTCTCTTTCTCTCCACGTTTCTCCCACTTCTAACGATTGATAATCAGAATCTACACTTTCACCAATTTTTAACGTTTCTATGTCTTCCATACTTCTTTCATTTTAATTACCGACTCTTCTTACAATGTTGCTTCCCTTTTTACCTTTCTATTTTTGCCGCGGCACTTTTTTTCTTTCATCCTTTGCTCTAAACTGTTAAACTTGTTCTTCGTTTCTTATTTCCTCAATCTCACTTTCTAACTTCATTTTGATTTTTTATTCCTTTTCCACATTCTTTACATTCTTCAATTGCTATTTTTTTTTAATTTTCTTTTTCCTTCTTTCATTCTTTGCTTTCTAGCACTCTCCATTTCATTATTTGTTTCGTTTTTAATTCTCCTGTTTCCTCTCTACTTTCTGTTGCTTTCTCCATTTCTTTTATTTTTTTGTTTATTTTTTCTCTTTCTGGGTTTTTTCTTTCTCCATCTTTCCCCTGTACTTTTCTATAATTTTTCCGTCCATACCTTCATTTTTCTCCACATTTCTCTTTTTTTGTATCTTCTTCCTCTCCCACCAAGGTCATTTCTGAAGGTTGATGGTCAGAATCTTCACTTTCATCAATTTTAAATTTTTCTATGTCTTCCATATTTTCTATATTTGTAATTACATAGTCTATTACTGACTCTACTTCCCCTCAATTATTGTACATTTCCCTTTTTCTGCAACCTTTATATTTTTGTTTAATCTTGTCCATCCTTTTTCCTCACAAAATTCATTATCAGTTTTCTTCCTTGCCTATTTATTATTTTATCCATTGATACTTTCTTTTTAACTCTTCTATTTACCATGATATTTACTACCTCTCCTATCTTTGTATTAAAATTGTCTCATAATATTAGTTTTCTTTCATCTTACTCTTTGATTATTTTCCATTTTCTTCTATGTTTATATTCATTTTTATTAACCCCATTATCTTTTTCTCTCTCCCCTATTTTTCTTTTTCAATTCTTTTGTCACTCTTGTTATTATTCCTCATCCTTCTCTGTTTTTTCCGAAAACTGTGTGCCTCATGTAAATTCTTCAGGTATCTTGTCTTTCCACTCCCTTTTTTTTCCTCTATCTGGTTTCCCCCAAAATACCTTTTTAAAATCCCTAATATAACTCCAAAATTCTCTTCCTTTGTTTTTTATTCTTGCCACATTCCAAAACAAGTTCCTGTTTTTTTTGTCCCTTTTTACTCCCTTCCATTCTTCTCATTCCTTTCTCTTTTTCTTTTCTCCTCCGCCTTTTCTAATTATTTACTGTTCATTTTCTCACTTTTCATTTTTCTCAATCTATTTTCTTTCTTTTCTTCCTTTCACCCACATTTTAGGAATCCTACTTTCACTTTTTCCTTCCTTTTCCATATTTTTTTCTCTCGTAACATTTTTTTATTTTACAATATTTTTTAATTCTTCTTCTGCGATTCTTACCTTTACGAATACTATTTCTTCCTTTATCTCTTTAACTTCATTTACTTTTTTGTCCAACCCTTAGCATCTTGCACTTGAATCCTTATTTCTTGGTTGTTTCCTTTGCTTCCAACCCTTTTCCTACTAAATTCTTTCTCTTCTTTTCTTCCTCCATATTTTCCACTTTTCCTCTAATTTTTTACACATATTTTTATATTTCTCAGTTATCGTCTTCATTTCCGTTCTTAATTCTTTTATTTTCCCTTCGTTCTTTCTTTTAAAAAAATGTAAATATTGATAGTTAATGATTGATACTAATTATAAAGAAAATAAAAAGGCAGTAGAAGTAAAAGATATAAAACAGACAAAAGAGAAATAAAAACGAGAAATGTTTGATAGTCAACAGAAAGAATAGAGTTTAGAAAAACCAAAAACAAATAAAAAGAAGACAATCCAATGAGTAGAGTTGGTTTGCATAGCTTGCAGATCTGGTTGAGCTTCAGTGTTTCTTCCATGATGTTATAGTTTTGTGGATGATTATGGATGTTGATGGCCACCGTAACCAATATGTTATGAAATTAGTTAGTGACGGTACTTTTGAAGAGTATCTTGTGATCCCCATTGCCAAGCACATGTTTGACTACCGCTGACTTTTTTATGTGTTTCAGTTTGCTGGATGTTCTTTAAGCCTAGTTTTTATGAATCTCTTGGCGGTTCCTAGGTATACTTGCCAAAAAACAAGGTATACTATAAACTCCGGCTCCTGAGAGAAGGATTCTTTGATCCTTTGTTAATTTGATGCAAGTCCCGCCTCCTTTGAATCATGGTCAACAAGAAAAACATGTTGTTCCTGAGAATCACCACTTTGGTTTCCGGACCTGGTCATCAAGACCCTCCCGGATAATTAGGAAAAAATGTACAACACAATTTCACAAAACACAATTACATTACACACTTAATTAATATTATTACATTTAAATACTAGGGTGGGTAAGGGTTGGCATGTTTAGGTTTTAGTGGTTTTCCTAAACCTTGAAGTAAATGCTTTGCCAAGACGAACCAATCCACTATTGCACACGGTTTCGTCACCACACTATACAGGTTTATACTGATCTTCTGGGGCACCATGCATAACACTTACATCACAATACAATATTTAAAGTGTACCATACGATTAAATAAATAAATAAAGTAGAAACACATCCTGCGCAGCCAAATATCAAAAACAAATGTTTTGACAAAAATAAAAGAATCACGAAGAATTCCTTCGCAATAATTATTACAACAAAAGTGGATGTAGTTTTTAATGAAACCATAATTTTTGAGTCAAAATTTTAATAATAAGTTCTATCTGACTTATGGAACTGCAACCGCATCATATTTGGCTGCAAAACTCCAGAAACAATTAATAACATTACTCAAAACTGGATGAATTGATTTTAGTGGACTTACAACGAAAAACAAAAAACAATTAGACTCTATTTCCAATGCCTACCACTTTAAAATTGAATTAGTTTGCAGTGTGCAATAATTAAAAAAATACATGCATTTTAGTGAAACATTTTGAGTTGGACTGCAAACCAAATACAATGGTTTCACAACACAAGAATCTTCATCAATTTTTTACTAAAGTTTCTTTATTTATCTCTTCCCTTCTCTTTTTTTAAATATTGTCTATTTTTTTATATTTTTTATAAGCACGCACCTATCTCAAGTTGTCTTCCCATCTGTGCTAAGAATTCTTACCCTTTCTTACTATAAGTTTCTTTCCATCTCTCCTCATCTTCTTTTTTAAATATTTTTTAATTTTTTTTCACGCACGCACCTATCTCAAGTTGTCTTTCTTTTGTGCTTAAGAATCCTTATCCTTTTCTTATTATAAGTTTCTTCCCTTCTCTCCTCATCTTCTCTTTTAATATTTTTTATTTATTTTTTTACATGTACGCAACTATCTTAAGTTGTCTTCCTTTCTGTGCTTAAGAATCCTTATCCTTTCCATCTCTCCTCTGATCTTCTTCTTTTTAATATTTTTTCACATGCAGCACCTATCTCAAGTTGTCTTCCTTTCTGTGATTAAGAATTCTTACCTATTCTTATTATAAGTTTCTTCCTATCTCTCCTCATCTTCTCTTTTAATACTTTTTTATTTATTTTTTACATGCACGCAACTATCTTAAGTTGTCTTCCTTTCTGTGATTAATAATCTTAATTCTTTCTTAATACAAGTTTCTTCCATCTCTCTTCATCTTCTTTTTTTAATATTTTTTTTTATTTATTTTTTACATGCACGCAACTATCTCAAGTTGTCTTCCTTTCTGTGCCTAAGAATCCTTATCCTTCTTTACTATAAGTTTCTTCCCATCTCTCCTAATCTTCTTCTTTTAATATTTATTTTATTTTTTCACATGCACGCACCTATCTCAAGTTGTCTTCCTTTCTGTGCTCAAGAATCCTTATCTTTTCCTTATTATAAGTTTCTTCCCAATTCTCCTCATCTTCTTTTTTAATATTTTTTTATTTATTTTTTTACATGTACGCAACTATCTTAAGTTGTCTTCCTTCTTGTGCTTAAGAATCCTTATCCTTTCATATCTCTCCTCATCTTCTTCTTTTAATATCTTTTTACATTTTTTAACGCACCTATCTCAAGTTGTCTTCCTTTCTGTGATTAAGAATTCTTATCTTTTCTTATTATAAGTTTCTTCCTATCTCTCTAATCTTCTCTTTTAATATTTTTATTTATTTTTTAAATGCACGCAATATCTTAAGTTGTCTTCCTTTCTGTGATTAAGAATCCATATTCTTTCTTAATACAAGTTTCTTCCCATCTCTCTTTATCTTCTTTTTTTAATATTTTTTTATTTATTTTTTTTACATGCACGCAACTATCTCAAGTTATATTTCTTTCTGTGCTTAAGAATCCTTATCCTTCCTTACTATAAGTTTCTTCCCATCTCTCTTCATCTTCTTCTTTTAATATTTATTTTTTATTTTTTCACATGCACGCACCTATCTCAAGTTGTCTTCGTTTCTGTGCTCCAAGAATCCTTATTTTTCTTATTATAGTTTCTTCCCATTTCTCCTCATCTTCTTTTTTAATAATTTTTATTTATTTTTTACATGTACGCAACTATCTTAAGTTGTCTTCCTTCTTGTGCTTAAGAATCATCCTTCTATCCTTTCATATCTCTCCTCATCTTCTTCTTTTAATATTTTTCACATGCACGCACCTATCTCAAGTTGTCTTCCTTTCTGTGATTAAGAATTCTTATCTTTTCTTATTATAAGTTTCTTCCTATCTCTCCTAATCTTCTCTTTTAATATTTTTTATTTATTTTTCCAAATGCACGCAACTATCTTAAGTTGTTTTCCTTTCTGTGATTAAGAATCCTTATTCTTTCTTAATACAAGTTTCTTTCCATCTCTCTTTATCTTCTTTTTTAATATTTTTTTGTTATTTATTTTTTTACATGCACACAACTATCTCAAGTTATCTTTCTTTCTGTGCTTAGAATCCTTATCCTTCCTTACTATAAGTTTCTTCCCATCTCTCTCATCTTCTTCTTTTAATATTTATTTTTTATTTTTTCACATGCACGCACCTATCTCAAGTTGTCTTCTTTTCTGTGCTCAAGAATCCTTATTTTTTCTTATTATAAGTTTCTTCCCATTTCTCCTCATCTTCTTTTTTAATATTTTTTATTTATTTTTTTTTACAAGTACGCAACTATCTTAAGTTGTCTTCCTTCTTGTGCTTAAGAATCCTTATCCTTTCATATCTCTCCTCATCTTCTTCTTTTAATATTTTCACATGCACGCACCTATCTCAAGTTGTCTTCCTTTCTGTGATTAAGAATTCTTATCTTTTCTTATTATAAGTTTCTTCCCATCTCTCTAATCTTCTCTTTTAATATTTTTTATTTATTTTTTTTAAATGCACGCAACTATCTTAAGTTGTCTTCCTTTCTGTGATTAAGAATCCTTATTCTTTCTTAATACAAGTTTCTTTCCATCTCTCTTTATCTTCTTTTTTAATATTTTTTTATTTATTTTTTTACATGCACGCAACTATCTCAAGTTGTCTTTCTTTCTGTGCTTAAGAATCCTTATTCTTACTTACTATAAGTTTCTTCCCATCTCTCCTAATCCTCTTCTTTTAATATTTACTTTTATTTTTTCACATGCACGCACCTATCTCAAGTTGTCCTTCTTTCTGCGATTAAGAATCCTTATCCTTTTAATATAAGTTTTTCCCATTTATCTTAAGTTGTCATCTTTTCTGTGCCTAAGAATCCTTATCCTTCCTTACTATAAGTGTCTTCCCATCTCTCCTCATCTTCTTCTTTTAAATACTTTTAATTTTTCTACATGCACGCATTTATCTTAAGTTGTCATCCTTTCTGTGCCTAAGAATCCTTATCCTTCCTTACTATAAGTGTATTCCATCTCTCCTCACCTTCTTCTTTTAATATTTATTTTATTTTTTTCACATGCAAGCACTTATCTTAAGTTGTCTTCCTTTCTGTGCATAAGAATCCTTATCTTTCCTTATTATAAGTTTCTTCCCATCTCTCCTCATCTACTTTTTTAATATTTTTTATTTATTTTTTTTACATGCACGCAACTATCTTAAGTTGTCTTTCTTTCTGTGATTAAGAATCCTTATTCTTTCTTAATACAAGTTTCTTCCATCTCTCTTTATCTTCATTTTTCAATATTTTTTTTATTTAATTTTTTACATGCACGCAACTATCTCAAGTTGTCTTTCTTTCTGTGCTTAAGAATCCTTATTCTTCCCTTACTATAAGTTTCTTCCCATCTCTCCTAATCCTCTTCTTTTAATATTTACTTTTATTTTTCACATGCACGCACCTATCTCAAGTTGTCTTTCTTTCTGCGATTAAGAATCCTTATCCTATTTTAATATAAGTTTTCCCATTTATCTTAAGTTGTCATCTTTTCTGTGCCTAAGAATCCTTATCCTTCCTTACTATAAGTGTCTTCCCATCTCTCCTCATCTTCTTCTTTTAAATACTTTTTTATTTTTCTACATGCACGCATTTATCTTAAGTTGTCATCCTTTCTGTGCCTAAGAATCCTTATCCTTCCTTACTATAAGTGTATTCCCATCTCTCCTCACCTTCTTCTTTTTAATATTTATTTTATTTTTTTCACATGCAAGCACTTATCTTAAGTTGTCTTCCTTTCTGTGCATAAGAATCCTTATCTTTCCTTATTATAAGTTTCTTCCCATCTCTCCTCATCTACTTTTTTAATATTTTTTATTTATTTTTGACATACACGCAACTATCTTAAGTTGTCTTTCTTTCTGTGATTAAGAATCTTTATTCTTTCTTAATACAAGTGTCTTCCCATCTCTCTTCATCTTCTTCTTTTAATATTTCTTATTTATTTTTTACATGCACGCAACTATCTCACGTTGTCTTTCTTTCTGTGATTAAGAATTCTTATCCTTTTTTAATATAAGTTTTTCTCATCTCTCCTCATCTTCTTCTTTTAATACTTTTTAATTTTTTCACATGCACGCACCTATCTCAAGTTGAATTCTTTTCTGTGTTTAAGAATCTTTATCATTTCTTACTATAAATTTCTTCCCATCTCTCCTCCTCTTCTTCTTTTAATATTTATTTTAATTTTTTTCACATGCACGCACCTATCTCAAGTTGTCTTTCTTTCTGCATTAAGAATCCTTATCCTTTTTTAATATAAGTTTTCCCATCTCTCCTCATCTTCTTCTTTTTTAATACTTTTTAATTTTTCTACATGCACGCATTTATCTTAAGTTGTCATCTTTTCTGTGCCTAAGAATCCTTATCCGTCCTTACTATAAGTGTCTTCCCATCTCTCCTCATCTTCTTTCTTTTTAAATACTTTTTAATTTTTCTACATGCACGCATTTATTTTAAGTTTTCATCTTTTCTGCGTTTAGAATCTTTTATTCTTCCTTACTATAAGTTTCTTCCCATCTCTCCTCATCTTCTTCTTTAATACTTTTAATTTTTCTACATGCACGCATTTATCTTAAGTTGTCATCTTTTCTGTGCCTAAGAATCCTTATCCGTCTTTACTATAAGTGTCTTCCCATCTCTCCTCATCTTCTTCTTTTAAATACTTTTTAATTTTTCTACATGCACGCATTTATTTTAAGTTTTCATCTTTCTGTGTTTAAGAATCCTTATTCTTCCTTACTATAAGTTTCTTCCCATCTCTCCTCATCTTCTTCTTTTAATATTTATTTTTATTTTTTACATGCACGTACCTATCTCAAGTTGTCTTTCTTTCTGTGATTAAAATCGGTATCCTTTTTAATATAAGTTTTTCCATCTCTCCTCATCTTCTTCTTTTAATACTTTTTTATTTTTCATGCACGCATTTATTTTAAGTTGTCATCCTTTCTGTGCCTAAGAATCCTTATCCTTCCTTACTATAAGTTTCTTCCCATCTCTCCTCACCTTCTTCTTTTAATATTTATTTTTATTTTTCACATGCACGCACCTATCTCAAGTTGTCTTCCTTTCTGTGTTTAAGAATCCTTATCTTTTCTTATTATAAGCTTCTTCTTTGATTTTTTTTTATATAGTAATATGTACAAATGTTTTTTCTTCTCCTTTTTCTAACTCTAATGTTGTCTTTTTTTATCAGAGCGAGAAACATGAAACAAACAAACGATAGTTTATGATAGACTACTTAGATAATCGGCCAAGCCAGATTCTAGACTAAAAAAGTCTGACTCTTCTCTTTCTGATGAAGCTCCTTACGATAGGTGGCAAAACGTTGGCAACTACGATTACCATTTCGACGATATACGTTTTAATATATAAAACGTACCTCAAATTAAATTGAAATGAAATTTATCCAACTCGCAACTATTCATTGGTTTTATTCAATAAAAGAAAAACTGTTACTCGAGTGACATTTTGTAAATTAATTCAATTAACGAAAAAGGAAAACCCGCTTTATAAATGAAAACGAAATTTATGTTGTGCTTTAAATCAACAGTACCCCAATTTTTGCTTTAAAGACATCACCATCTTGAGTCTTAATCCAAAGCACTTCTCTCGATTAACGCCTTCATCTTAATGCGTTTATCTAAGTAGGCGCTTGAAACAAATTAAAAAAAAAGCGTAACCGTTAGCATTTTCTCCTCCATTGTCCTTTTTTTATTACGCAACTTTTACGCATGAAGGATAGAATAGGATCGTTTAAAATACCAAAAATGCAATTTTTACTTTAAGGTTCATAAACGCCGTAATTTGAAGAAGTACCTTAGGAAAACAGATAAGTAATAATTTTACTGAAATTACCAAAATCTAAATATGAAAAGGGCGTATTGTTTTTAGTTTCTCACATTATCAAAATTCGACGTAATAGTGACGTGATTTGACAAACAAATACGTAATGATTATTAAAATTACCAAAATTTGACGTAATATTGACGTGATGTAAATTTAACGACGACTTTGTTTTTATTGAATTGTTTCTTAGAAATAATTTTGCAAACACTACGTAATAATTTTATGCCATTAAAAATACCAAAACGTTTTTACGTCGCTTACTGTACTAAAAATCGACTAAATAGTGACTTAATGTAATATCAGTTTACGTTGAATAAAATTTTGAGTTTTTATGTGTAATCAATAATCATATACTGTTTTACTGTTTAAGTTGAAATAGATAATTATTTTTACGTCCCTAAAATTACCAAAATTCGACGAAAAGGATGTATCGCTCTTTTCGTTCCCTACGTTACCAAAATTCGACGCAATGGTGACGTAATGCAATTTTATTTAGAATTTATTAGTTTTTGTAAACAGAACTTTAACTGTATTGATTGTAGTACCTTATTTGTAACGATAATTTTTACGTTATGGAACATAAACATTTATACAAAAACATGCTTTATTAATGTCGGTGATATTTCATCTTGGTAACAGGAAACATATATATCGTAATTACATCTCTTTTAAGTGCATTTTAATTAAACGGAACGGTGTTATTTAATCCTTGACTTTGTAAAGCGATTAATCATTGTCGGTAATTACATTGTAAATATTCTTCTTAATATTTGATAAAAACGCTGAAATAATTTTATTACGTCATACAAGGTACAGCGTTTATGACATTATTTCATCAAAAGTATCGTCTAAAAGTTCTTTGAGAAGTCTGTACAAAGGAATTTGAGCGTAAACTTTGGCAAATAGAGAGAGAAAATAAAATTAGAATCTTGGATATTGAGAAAAAACATAAATTAGAGGAAATTTAAAAAAAAAGCTTTAGGAAATTACTCAATTACAAAGAAGAGAACGAAGTGGGTGATGAAGATTACAAAAAAAGAAGCTATGTTCAAGAATGGATAGAAAATGCAAAGTCCAAGGAAGGAAGAAATAATCGTCTTTATGCGAAGTAAATTGCTGTTTTCTAAATTTACCACTTTCAATCCACACTTCAGCTTTCCATCTTGGATTAAAAGCAATTGCAAACTTGCCACGAGTTTGTGTTTGGTTTTATCCAGTTCCTCAGGAGTAAGTGCAGACACCAAATTCGACGACCACATTATGGTTAAAATAATCTTTTGTTTTAAAGCTCATTTTTTTGTGTTCAGTTGTCGTACCTTTTTGGTGTTGCTGGAAAGCCACATGAAACTTTTTTTTCAGTAGTAATCGCAGCTAAAACAATTCTCTTCTTCTCAGGATTGATGTCTTCTGGTAGCCATTCCTTTGACTACGGAACCAAAAGGGTCCCTTCCACCATCTGAACTCAGCCAACTTAGACATAGTACATCCTCTTAAAAGGAGATCAGCTGGGTTTTGGAGGGCTGGAACATGATTGTCATTCACCTTTCACTGATGCAGTAAGGCGACTCCCAGTCACACAAGCTATCGGTTTTAGTAGGGGAAATGCTGATCTGTTTAATTGGAAATACCCGTAACTTTGCTTGCAACAATGACACTCTGAGAACCTTGATGATACTTGTTGTGGTAATTGCTTTTATCCAATCTCTGAATTGTTTAGGTATTTCTACAGGAAGTTTATCGTCCCAGTCCAACTTTACTTGCAGAAGCCTTTTAGGACTGAGGAGTACTGGGGATAAAAATCCAACTAAATCAAAGACGCGTTACATTATGGAAAGAAGAATCCTCCTGGTTAACTTCTCTTCGATTGAGAGTTGCTCAGTATCTTACTGATCTTGTGTGAACCGACTCAGGACACTCCGATAGTAGTGTGTTCCCAAAGCATCAACTTAGAGTTTTTTAGATTTCCGTTTTCCACTAAAGGAACATATCCTTGGGATGAACGTTTATCATGAGGAAAGCTTTTTGTATATCTGAGATTTGACCATAGGTAGAGGCTTTAAAAAATTTTTTTAATTTTAAAAAATTAGTTTAATTTATAAAATCATATTTAAAAAACATTTTCAATAATTCCCAGTGAAGGGGCCATCATAAATAAGGAATTTTAAAACAATTTTGAAAAATATTTACACATTTTTAAAAATTTTATTAATAATCATGAATTTAAAATTTGTGACGAATTTATAATAAAAATCAAAATATTTAAAATTTTGAAAAATTGAGTCAACAATTTTGACTAGGATAAATAAAAATTTAAAAATTACTAAACAATTTATAAAAATACATTTAAAAAACAGAGAAGGGTAACTATCATAAATAAAAAAATTTAAAAAACCAAAAATTTTTTAAATCATGAAATGGAGAATTTAAAAACAATTTTAAAAATATTTTAAAAAAATGTTTTATATAAACAGGAATTTATAATAAAAATCAAGGTAACATTTAGAATTTTTAAAAAATGAGTTATATGTAGCTAAGAAGCTAAATAAATATTAGAATATTATTATTATTATTTAATAAATTTGACCATAGTTAAGAGCTTTGAAAATTTAAAACGTTTTTTTTTATCTTTTAATAATTTTTAAAAAATATTTACACATTTTCTAAATTTTTATTAGTTTTTTAATATTAGTTTTTAGTTAACAATTTTAACTATGATGAATACAAAAATTTAAAAAATACTAAACAATTTTAAAAAATATTGAAACATTTTCCGAAAATTTTACTAATATCCAAAAATTAAAAAAAAGACAGAAATTATAATAAATATTAAAATAATATTTAAAATTAAAAAATGTTAATTACTTTGACAGTAGTTTGAAAGAAGGCTGTGTAAAATTAAATCATTTTTTTTTAATTTTAAAAACGCATTAAAAAATATCTTTTAATCATTCACAACAAAGAGGAACATTATAAATACAAAACTTTAAAGATAACTAAACAATTTTGAAAAATATTCAAAAATTTCTGAATATTGTATTAATAATCAAAAATTTTTTATAAAATTACAATTTATAATACAAAACAAATTAGTATTTAGAATTTTTAATAATTCAGTTCATATTGTTAATAGTTTGAAAGAAGGCTGTGAAAATTTAAATAACTTTTTTAAAATTTTTTTACAATTAATTTAATTTTAAAAATGCATGTTATTTAAAAATTAATTTTTTAATTATTTACGGTTTAGGGGTACTATAAAAAAAGTTTTAAAAATCAAAAAATTTTTAAATAATCACAAATTTAAAAAACTAACAAATAATAAACACCACAATAAAATTTTGAATTTTTAAAAACTCTGTTAGTAATTTTGATGTTAGTTTGAAGAAATACTATGATAATTTAAATCGCTTTTTTAAATTTTTTTAAAATTACATTTATCTTTAATAATGATTTGATTGATTTATGGTTCGTATTGACGAAAGCGTGGTAAAAGCGAGGGAATAAGTTCCAACAAATTCTGACTCTTTTCTAAACAGTCGATGGCTTTTTCTTGGCTTTACAGGACGCATCGTAAACAAGACGAACTGGTGTTAATGTACTGTTTTTGATGATGGCTCGATGTGGAAGATAATGCATTTTCCCCTCTTCATCAGCGTCATCCACTTCTTTAATTGTCCTTTCCTCAATCCATGTTTGGAAGATTGATGGGTAGTCGGCTTTATTCAGCTTCCGCACCACGGAGTAAAGTCCTTGTTCTGCGACTTGTAGATTTGTTGGCAATTCAGACTTGCCTTCTGCCCATGGTAGTTGTATCTTGTATCTGTGTTCTGAATTTAATTTACAGTGTTTTGGAAGTCTTTGCAAAAGGCTCTTCAATTCCGAGAACATCCAAACTCTAGAGAACACTTATCTTCATTTTCCTTGAAAGGAGGGAGGTACTTAAATTGGCCAGTGTTTCACTCTTTTCATCAAAAATGGGAAGTAGCCCGATAACTGTCCTTCCTAGCACTGTTCCTTGAGCCAATAAACCACATCGCATTTTAACTGACTTTCCTGTCATCAGCTGTGACTAGTGATCACTTCCAATAAGTATTTCCACTTCTAATTTCTTCAGCCATGGACCGTGTGGAGATCGGAAAATAACTGGCTGATCGACAGTAAGAATAGAAATTGAACGTTGCTTTTCAATTCTGAAAAGTGTGAGCTCGTACTTTTTGTGATTAACTATGCCAGTTCTATTTCCTCCAAAAAGCACGTGCTGTATTTGTTCGTCTCCCAGAGGCTGTAGTATCATTCCTTCGGCGAGAGTATTTGGTGAAGCACACAGTTTCCATCAAAATGGCAAGTCATGTCGTGAGATATTACAGGAGCTGTAGTATCGTAAAATTTTGGTTGGAGCAATTACCGCACTTTACCTTTGCCTTACAGTTTCTAGCAGAGTGTCCTGTTGACTTTTTCCTTTTTATCACTGTTCTTTGTTTTTGTTGCTTTCCGACTCCAGAATTGTGCTAGTTCTCCCAAAATAAACACTTCATTAATTCTTCGCTCAAGACTTGTTACGGTTTTATTTCCCGTATTTAGGACGTAGGTCGTTAGCCGTTTTCAAAAGTGTGTCGTAAGTAGTACGGTGCGAAGAAAAGTCGTACTTGGCGCGCGCGCTGCTAATTTGCTATTGGTGGAAATTTAATTTGATTAAATATTCGAGACGGACAGCGGACATTTTTCCTTTCTCGTTTGATACACGTTGGTGTTTTAGCATTTTCTCTGAAGTGAAATTCTCACCAAAAACTATTTAATGTGAGTTTCACAATTTCCAATATAAATTGGCGTTTACGTTTAATCTGGCTACATTCACCGTGAGTATTTGGGTTTCTTTCCTATTTGATTTAATTCTGATTGCTACATATGCTTTTAGCACGTTGTGTTCGGCATCTTATACTCGTCGTGTACGATACTGGGATAACTCTCGAAGGTGCTGGAGTAGTTAACTAAGAACCTTCCCTATTGATGAACGACAACACCACGCCCCCGCAGGTAATCAAGCCGCAGCCTAACGGTAAATACCACGTCGATAGAGGTTGGCTATGTTGCATACTTCCAGCGAGGAAGTCACTTGTGTGCTGTTCTTCTCCGCACGCCACCTCTAGAGAAATCTTTGGGTTTTATCTACCTTCCCCGAACTGTCTATACCCTCGCTAGCAGAATACTTTCATTCCCAGAACTACACTCGCCGTATGTAAATGATATGTGTACGCAGAGCCTTAATAGCAGCTACTTTTTCTGTTTAATTTGAATGAGAACTCTTAACTCAAGCGTTTAACTAAAGCTTACCTAAAATTCGACATCTTAACTAAAAGCCTGATTTATTGCAAGCGAGGCTGCTGCTAACGCACTTAACTATATGCGACAGTCTGTCTATTTCTGTCACATCATCCTATTATTTTTATTTTAATATTTGTTTGTGATACCGTATTGTTTATCTTTCTCTCTCTCTCTGGTTTGTGTTCAACTTAGCATATTAGATTTTAAGTAAAATCTGTTAATCTCTTGTTGGTCGGTTTTATTTCTTTCTTTACCCAGCAGGTGGCGCCTTGTTGAACCAGCAGTCAAATTCTTATAGCTATTCAGGAATTTACGCAACTCCCCGACGAAGCCGGACCCTGCTGCTCTAACTACTATAAATATTTATATGCTCCGCTACATCGAACCAAATTTCTTTAAATTTTCTTTCTAGGTTGTACCGCTGGAGCCGTCGCTTCTTTTGATATTTTGTAAACTACAACCGTTACAGACTAGTTTGTGAGCAGTGGAAAAATTATCATTTGGATAGGTGGTTTGGGAACAGTTACAGTTTAAAACCTTGACGAGCTAATGAAATTCGTTCTTCTCCTTCCACTTTTTCCTTCAGGAATTCTATAAGGGATGTGAAATGTGAAATAGTGCAATCAGTTGTTACCTCTTCCTTTCTTGACTTCGATGCCAAGCCTTCAGTGTGTCTTCAGGAGGACAAGACTCCACCAGAAGAAGCAGGATAGCAGCACACTTTTCATTGGTTACCAAAGTGATTCTAGTGCACGAAGATCTAGATCAAAAACGTTGAAAACTGTAATCTTCTCTTTTTCCATCTTTAATAGCTCTTGTACGTCGACCTCCACCAGTAGTGATTTCTTTCCAAATCGACTTTTCAGTACTCTGACGGCTTTTACGTAGTTTGCTAAGTTTTGTGGGTAACTGTTGACCACCTCTGCAGCTCTTGAACCTTTTATCATGGATGAATATAGGATCCATAATTAAAGCGTAAATAATTTATATATACTTTTATCATGGATTGAGTTAGGTACTGATACTTGTCACTATCGCTGATGTCAGGATATGCCTGATTTCACCTGAAAACTTCTTTAACTCGGTTTTCGGTAGTTTGTATGCCTTCTGTAGTCCTCCACTAGCACTTTTAATTAGATTTCCGGAAGGGGATGAGTTTCCTTAGGGTGGATAGAGTACTTTCTCGATGCTGTTGCAGGCACGTACTCGTTCATTTTATAGTTTTTCTTATTCTTATCTTCCTCAGAGATATCTTCATAAGCCAGCTGTTCTTCTGATCGACATCTTAAAAAAGGAGGTACTATTTGATGATTAGGCAGAAAAATTAGTAAAAAGTAATTGACATTCATAAAAGGGGAGGTTTGTAGTAACGTCCATAAAAGAAATAAATTATGATTACACTAAACTGTAGGCACAATACTTTTTGATGAAAAGCATTTTACTTTTTATCTTTTAAACGTCAAAACAATTAAAATAAATTATGGAAACAATAGCTTGATTCCAAACCGCATGATTAATTGAATCATGCATCTGTTCAAAAATTATATAATCAGTATTTTACATTATGATGACGTCACAGGTTTTATACTATGAAATTAGATTCAAAACAGTTATTAGAAAGCATTCCTAAAAAATTAAGAAATAAGAACCAAGAAGCAGACAACAATAGACATTCAGAAAGAGTGTTGGAAGTTAGATGGAACACTAATCAAGATATTTTGCAGTACTGTTTAGAAAAGAATATATTTGATCTAGCAATATTAACAAGCGACCAACGAAAAGAGAAGAGTGTTAGACGAAAAATAGTTCTTCAATAAAACTTGACTGAAAATACCAAGATGTTATTGTACAAATGTAAAGAAGATGGTAATGGATCTTCATTTGTTCTGTGATGCAAGTTGTAACGTTAGGCATGCAAATTTTTGCTGAAAAGTAGAATGAAGTACACCAGTCGTATAGGCAACTTTTCATCCAACGGTGCAATGAATGGTTTTAAAATTTACCGCTCTAAATCAACTTTAATTGTTATTTGATTTGGGAGATATTAATCTTCTTACGAAAAATCTCACTGCGTTTTGCCAGCTTATTTCAGTGCCATCGAGAATTATTAGGATTGATTTCCTCAAAATTGTCAACATCCAGTAAGCGACCTCCCATTTATCTAAAGAAAATATCGGAAATTGTGGTAAAGCTTGTACAGGTAAAAGAAGATTATACCCGGCTTTCAAAATTATAATTCATACCTTTAATCTAGGGAGGTTTTTCTTCTTTTTGTCTTCTTCTTGGATGTGTTTCTCCCATTTACTCATTACTACGATGTTCTGGACACCATAATAGCAGCTGCTATTTGACAAAGAGACCAAGTTCTTGCGTTACCTCCTGGGCTGCTAGCCTTAGATGTTCGTTGGGGGAAACGAACGAGATACATTTAAACTAGGAAATGGTTACAGCCGCCTAATTAACTGGAGTATCATGGGGTTTAGTCAATTCCTATCGTAACCACCAACATTCATTCTGAACTTAAATTTATTATTTCAGGAGTGTCGTATCTCTAGTAAGGGTACATAATTCGGAAATTAGCCCACCGATTGTAGAATTTTTTCTTTATTGGTACACGGATTGCGGGTGGATCCATTCGGAATGCGTTGTCCTTTTATAATTGCAATCACATTGGAAGCTACAATTTTATAGTTAAAATCAACCACTTACATAACTCGAGTATTACAGGTTATAATGAAATCGTACCCTTTGAACTACGCAAATTAAAAGTGGGGTACTGCTTTATTTTATCTAAAATCTGACGGATCATTTAAATTTTTTGTGTGATATTACTACTGTGATTATCCTGAATAGTTTCTCATCTTAAATTTTAAATGAATAGAACGTGTTATTTGTAAGCGTTGTTTTATCAACCTAAATTATTTTTATTACTTCTGTTGTGCGGTAGTAATTAGTTCGTTCTTTCAGCTATTAGAACTTGGCGCCCTAAATACTTAATATCTTTGGACCAGTTTCTTATTGGTCTAAATCATACCCCGCCTTACTCTATGCTGAACGGGTACACTTTCTACCTTCCGACCGTAACAGAGTGAAAAAGTAATAGCTGAACTGAGTTATTTTTGATTTATTCCGTCTTGTGAAAATTCTGATAGTAGAAATAGTAATACTGGTATTGTGATTTCATTGGTCAAGATTAAAACCTCAAGGCGCGTTGAAGACTTGCAGATTAGCAATAGACCACTTCAATTTTACCTGAGCGACAACTCATGTCAAAACCATAAAACCGTCAAAAAACCTAACCTTAAATGATAAATATTTTTTGAATTTTTTGGACCGTTAACATTGTTTGAAATGCTATTTTTCTGTGTACAGAGCTGTGACAGCAACTACTTTAAAAAAGAGCGCATAAAATTTCATCGGATACCGTCAAATAAAATTTTTAACGTGCCCACTTCAGTCTAGTGTGCAACATCTGCTCCTGTATTTGATAGTAATAATCGTAGGCCCTATTGATAGCATATTTTCCATTGCTGCTTTTATATAAAAAAAATCTTATTTTCCACTGTAGCTGGCTCTAGCTCTAGAAAATTTTTGCTTACTGGGCATTTCACCTCCAGTACACCATAACTACTCTGATCACAAATAAAACCATCCGGACTGGCACCCTAATGAATAGCGTATGGATGTATTATTAAACCAAGATTTCATTTCATTTCTAATCCCACGGCGAACGGATGGTACATGAGAAATATCAGTGCAGCTTATAAACTTTTTTGCAAAATTTGTGTTAAAGATTTTTCTTCTGCATATAAAACAAATTAGTATTATGTCTACAAATGCAGCCTCCTCGAAATCTAAGTTATTTAGAGGAAGATGGTGTATTGGTAGTTTCAAAAGTAAAAGTGACACCTGGTCATTATGCAACAATGGCAGCTTTAACTGCAAATTACTTCAAAATCTTGCATCCACATGCTTATGATGCAGCAAGAAATTTTTTGAAATTTTCAAATCACAATACTTTAGTTCTCCTTTTTTTGCGTCCCTTTCAAAATTAACACACGTGTCGCAACCTCAAAATCATTGACGAATAATTTGACGGATTTGACAGTCACTTAAATGTCAGAATATTAGTGGGCGATAGCAAGAGCTGCTAATAGTGGCAGCAGTGCCAACATGAGAGTTTGAATTTACTAAATCATGAAATGCGCGCATTATGTATCTTCTTCATGTTAACTAACATTATCTTTGTTTAGCAAACCAAAAGGGTCTATTTAAAAAAAATCACACATTCAAGATAAAGAAAACATATTTTTTGGAAAGATTCCAAAATAATTCTTTTTTGGATCAAATCAGACTAAAAGAAATTTCAAACTTTTTGTTGCTCGCAGAATTAAAAAAAATCGTGAATTTTCTAGAGAAGATAATCGGAGATGGGTACCTTTCAAACTAAATTTTTATCAACGATTTTGTAGAAACATACCTCATATGTCGCTGTTTTGGTTTTGCTGAATTAATAAACTCTTTGTTTGTTCCAAGAATGTTATCACTTTTATAAAGTAAATTAAATATTTGTTATAACTAAATGAACAGTACACTGATTACAAACCACGGTTAAAATTTTGTATTTGCAGATTGTTTATTTTTCTGGGAACTGTAACGTATTATTTTTGTAAAGTCTTTGTGTATGTAAGAAAAGTTTAGAAAAGGGGATGTACTTCCCCAGTATATATTTTAGTATTGTTAAGACAGTTGATATTCAGACTCGAGATTAGTAACATGTAGTAAAAGCATGTACGAAATTTAGCGGAATAATGTTGTTAAAATTATACAACGACCAGGTAATAAAAACGCGCAAATCGTTGTCCGCGTAACTATTAGAAAGGGAGTTGTACGCGTGTGTTGGAGCTACGTTGATAATAAAGTTAAGAAACAAACCCGTTCGAGAAATTAAAGTTGAATGTAGATACAAACGCTAGCGGACTAATCGATATCTCTTAAAACTGGAAATTAAATATAGCAATGCATACCGTAAAAGCATTGAACGATTGAATCGTTCCTATTTAAAGAAATTTAGTGTAACGACGACATAAACCTTAGAAAATTTTGGTGTATATCCCAAAACTTATTATTCGTCTCATCCGAAGAAAACCAACTGTAGGTAATCGGATTGTTTATTCTAGAAAACTATTGTGTTTTTAGTGATTTCGTGTGCAGTACGAATAACCGAATTATAATTTCTTTTTGTTCTTGTTTGGTTATGTTATATTGTTCCAAAATAAACAAACTGAGATATGGTTTAATGTTAAATTAGTTCCCACAGGCTCATTTTGATCATGATGTTCGTAAATCTGTAAATAGTTATTAAGCAAACTTTAGTATGATCTGCGTTCACTACTGAAAAGGAGCGGTACCGCCATTATATTTTTATATTTTTGCGTTTGGTCTTAAGTAAAGCGATTGCGTTAGTAAAAGAACGCTTTTAAATAGAAAATTATACGTTATTCGTTTTTCTCTTCTTATGAAGCGCTTTTTACAGTTTTTCCTGGATTTTTAGTAAGAATTTGTTGTACATTTACAAGATCTGGGTGGCGCCTAACAAAACCCCAAAATACGATGAGACGATGAGTTAGTTAGGCACCTGTTGCGTCGTATTGTTTATTCTTGAATTTTCATGGCGTAACAAATTTTCAATCTGCCAAATGTTGAAAGATTCTCAAAGTGGTCGTATCTGATTCAAAGTACAATCTACGTCTTGAAATTTATTAAAACGTGTAGAACAAAATCAACGGAACAGAAAATACTAGCAACAGAGAGGTAACTGTTGAAGAGTTGGACCATGCTGAAAATCTGTGGCATAAAAAATGTCAACACGACGGTTTCGAGGAAAAAATATATTCCCAGGGGAAGTCCGTTGTATAAGCTTTCGGCAGTTTTTGAAAATGGTTTGATCAAGATGTTAAGTTGCAGATGGAACACTACCATAAAAAGAAATTTCATAGAGGTCTAGAGAAGCTATTCTAAATAAATTGAGATTAAAGTTTTGGATAATTGACGCTAGAAGAGTACTCAAGAGTGTTTCGAATGTAAGAAACTTATAGCTAAATCGTTAAGCACCTCTATTATAGGTCAGCTACAGATCTGCAAACGTGTTTAGTTATATAGGGTGTAACAGTTGTTATTTACAAATAACGAGAGAAGGTGACGGCTCTAGCGGTACAACCTAGAGAGAGAAAAAAAGTAAGGGAATTTGGCTCCACGTAGAGCACTAAATTCGTGAAGAATCCAGTATTTATAGTAATTAGAACAGCAGCGTCCGGCTTCGTCGGTGAGTAGGGGGTTCTTAAAGAATTATAAAGAAATAGACTGCTGCCTAACAAGGCACCACCTGCTGGGTAATAAAAAAAAATAAAACCGACCAACAGGAGATCAACAAATTTTACTTAAGGTCTAATATGCTAAATCAAACACAAATCAGAGTGACAGACAGACAATTCAATACAGCAAACAAATCTTAAGGTACTGGGAGAATGTGACAGAAATAGAGAAACTGTCGCATATAAATAAGGCTCGCACTTAATGCAGGTAATATTTTTAGTTACACTCAAATTAAAATTAGCGTTCCAATTGAGGATTGGTTACTAAGAAGGCTCTGCGTACACACGTTACTTACACACGGCGACTTAAAACTTGCTTAAACTCGGATTAAAAAGGTAAGTACCTCCCGCCAACCCAAAAGGCTTTTTATTTTAGCTTTACCCGCTCTAATCCGAGCTCGTATAGAGATGGTTAAAAAAAACCAAACGTCGGTTGTGGAGCATACCCCGAATAAAAATTTGTTTAAATGCTAGAGATCAAACCGTTCTATGTCACATGTGCGTGAGCTTCATACGCATTATTATTGAATAGGTTACTTAAACATTAAAACTTAGCTGTATTCTGTAGTATGCAGTTTTGAGAATTAAAGTTCCTGTTAGCGACAGTATTTGACAGCTCCAGAAGGTATGTAACTCTAGGATTTCCCTTAGGGGAGGTATGTAACGGAGGATGAAAGGCGAATATGTTCCCTCGAAGTAGAAATTATGCAGCATAAACGACCCCTGCAGACTGTAGCGTCTACCAGTCGTTAATTTGATAGGAAAATATTCTTAATTAGCCATTCTAGCACCCTCAGGAGTTATCCAAGTGTAATACACGATGAGAACATAAGGTCAACGCAACGTAGGTGAATTCGGCCGGATTTAAATTTAAACACCAATTCGACTTGGAAATCTTGAGTCACACATTAGTAATTTATGAATAAAATTTTAACTTCAAAAGGCACGCCAAAAACATCCATGTAGAAAAAAAAGAAAATGTCCGCTATTCGTCTAGGAAACTTTTGTCGAATTTTATTTCCACCAATAGAAAATTAGCAACATGCGCGCCAAATTCAACTTTCGTCGTAACATGTTATTCGCGACACACGTTTTAAGAAGGTTCTCGACATACGTCCTATGTCCTAAATAAAACCGTAACAAGGGATTGATTTTTTGGGCCATTGTGCGTCACATTTGGAGTTAACGGAAAATTTGACGACAAACTCAACACTGATGGCTATAAAAACCAATCATATTCAGAAGAGGGGAACCTGAAATTATTTATAGTAAAAATGGTACTAATTTTACATAAAGAACTAAAGAAACTGTTTGCAAATGTAGATCAAGAAAACAATTAGTTTGTCGTAAACCCCACCTTTTAGTCCACATATGAGAGGCGCATGAGAACGATTAATTCGATCCGTGAAACAAAGTCTAAAGGTAGTTTTAAAAGAAAAGTATCCATATGAAGAAGTTTTATCGACTTTGTTGGCGGTGATTGAGAATACAATCAATATCACACCAGAGTTTAACACAGAATCAGTTTCTGTTAAGACCACCACATTCTGACAATATACGAAGTAACATCTTTATTTTTTCTTTTTTTGTTAGACAGACGACTTTATAATGCCAAACGAATAATTAATACATTTTACGTCATTAAAATTACCAAACTTTGACGAAAAACGACGTATCGTTTTTTAAGTCCCTGACATTACCAAGTATGTTTTTGAAACGTAAACTTTAAAAGTAATAGTAACGTAATTTTGAGTTTTCGTTTAAGATTCAACGTTTGTACCTAATTTACAAGAATAATATTCTGCAATGAAAGCTCCAACCCACTTTCGAAACTAATACCATCAAATACTATTACCAATAATCCAACTAAACTTTTCAAGTATCGTATATTTACTTATGTGTTTGAAAATTGTTGTACGTACCTTTTTAACGTTGTCGCAGCATCATCGATTTCTACACTCGACTTTAATTCAACACCATTAAGCACACCGTTTAGCACATTATCAACACACCCGTCGCTAATTGCACTAATGATCACTTGTGAAGCGCGCCAATGTCCAACCTAAAACAAAACCACGTGTTAACAATGAAAACTTCGTAATACTTAAAACGAGAACGTCGAGTATAGACATTAACTTTGGCCCCTTTTGTTTGTTAAAGTTAAAAATTCTTAATGATAAAAGACTCGAAGACTAAATATTTAACTCGAACTGAAAAAAGAATCATCGATTTTCTTAATTAAGCCGATTTTCCTTTACCAATCGAAAGAATGGTACATAACGAGATAATTAAAAAGTTACGCAATTCTGTAATAATTTCATTAAGTCAATTTAATTTAATGCAAAGACTAAATTAAATTGTTCTCTTACAGTATATGTACGTAACATTCATTCATACGAACAAACGATGCAAACTCCCCTCTAGCAAGATTTGTTACTGTTGTTACACGGGTTTAACAGTATGAACATCTAATATTAAGATATGAGAAAAACTGATGCGATTAGAAAACTAATCTTTATCATACGTTGGTGTTATCCTATAATATCTAAAACATTAAATATATTACTAATCAAGTTATTGTTTAAAAGACGATTTGATTTTATTATAACATTAGGTTGTTTGTTGAAAAAAGAAGGAGTAAGAGATGAGGAAAATAATTTCTAAAGGAAAGAATGTGAAAAAAAAAGTAGTTAGAAGAAAGAGTTTAGAGAGGAAAGTGAAAAGCGTAGAAGAAAAATTAAAAAAAGTTGGGAGGCACAAAAATATATATAGATGATGACATAACAAAAAAAGAAAAATACAAGATAAAATAAGAAATCTGGAAACGGGAGGAGAAGAAGATGAGGATAAAATATATGAAAATGTGGGTGAATATATAAGCGGTTTTAAAATAGTGGGTTTGGTGGAAACATGGTTGGAGAAGAAGGACTGAAGAGAATGGAAGAACAAAAAATACAGTACGCAGAGAGAAGTGAGAAAAAGGGAAAAGCGGAAGAGGGAATAATTACAGGGTAATAAAGGAATGAAGAGATGAAGAAAAAAGAAGGAGAAACAAATGCAAAGAATAGTAAGAACATACGTAAAAACAGGTAAAGGGGAGAAGTAATAATAACAGTTTATGGAAAAGAATGGAAAGAAAGAACGAAAGAAGAAAAAATAATTATAACAGGAGATTTTAATGCAAAAATAAGGGCAGAAGAAGGAATTATGAAAATAGACAAGGAAGAAAATTAATTAAAATGTGTCAAGAAAGAGGGTGGACAATTATGAATGGAAATATGAAGGTTGGTGGTAGAAACGATTGTTCATACATAGGAGCTAGAGGAGAATCAGTGATAGACTATGTAATAGTAAATAAAAAGAGTATAAAAGATACAGATGAGTTTAGAGTGGGGGATGAGAAAAAAATTAAACCATCAACCGTTTGAGGTTTACTTATGTCAGAAAGAAAACAGAAAAGAAGAAGAAAAAAGCGAGAATGGAAAGTAAAAAAAGTGTAAACAGAGGAAAGTATTAAAAGATATATGATAAAGATGGAAAAGAACAGGAGGTATTAGAAGTGGTAGGAGAGGAAATGAAGAAAATAATAAAAAGTGGAAGAGGCAGTAGAGAAGAAAAGATATAAAATAAACAATAAAGAATTGGAAGTAAAGAAAGATTGGTGAAATACGAAATGTAAAATGACGAAGAGAGAAGTGAGAAAATTGAAAAGATGCAAAATAGATACAGAAGAATACAAAAGCATAAAGAAGAATATAAAAAAAGAAAAAGTATAAAACAAAATAATAAATAAAATACAACAAATTAATAGATACAAGCATGTGCATATACAGGGTGTCTCAGATAAGGGTGGCAATATTTCAAGGGTACATAGAGAAACTCCAGATTAGAGATTTGAGATAATAAATCTATGTCCGGAAATGCGTTGCTTCCGATATACAGGGCCTTGAAAAATTCAAAAATTAATATGGTAGTCAAGTGTTTTTGAAGTTCAGGTGAAGACAACGATACTCAAACCTCTTGCCAGTTGCGGTATTAATTTTGTTTTCGTTGTCGCCATGACAATATTCATTGTTCACTACGTTTTTATTGTCACCTGAAGTTTTTCGATAATGAGCTCTTTGAAAGACATCCAAATGGATTTTATTTTTTCGCGGAAACGACGCGTCGGAGAAGAAAAGAACAAGAGAGCGTTTCTTTTCCAAATTGATTGGGAATGTGAAAAATGATTCCAATATTTGGAAAAACCAGTGGCGTGCTACATTTTTCTCTTAAAACTAAGTGAGAAAACCGAAAGTCCGGTCCTGGAAATTTTTAGAAGAGTCGGATTGGCACATAAATATGACCAATACTTTGCTTGACATACTCTGGAAATTTTAAGAAAATCGATCAACGCGTTTTCAAAATACAGACAAAACATATTAATTTTGAATTTTTTCAAGGCCCTGTATATCGGAAGCAACGCATTTCCGGACATAGATTTATTATCTCAAATCTCTAATCTGGAGTTTCTCTATGTACCCTTGAAATATTGCCACCCTTATCTGAGACACCCTGTATAAATAAGGACAGAAAAAAGAGAAGGAGGAAGAGTAAAAAAAATATTTTAGCGGATTGGCAGACATGATTTCGAAAAGAAAGGAGGTCAGTGGATAATATTTATATATTAAAACAGATAGTAAATAAAAAAATAGAGAAAAAGGGTGGGAAAATGTATGCTATGTTTCTTGACATAAAAGCTGCTTTTGAGAATGTGGACTGGGAAATGTTACGGAGTATCTTAAAGAAAAGAAACATAAGTAACAGCTTGGTGAAAGTGATTGGAGAAATATATGAAGAAACAAAATATAGGACGAGAATGAAAGGAAACTTGGGGAATCCAGAAATCTAGGAGATGAAATGAAGAGGTACCAAAGGGGAGGAGTAGTGATCGGGAGGATAAAAGTATGGTTGTTAGCACTAACAAAAATAAAGAAAAAATGAGAGGAATAATTACGGTAGTGAAGAGGTATATGGGAAAAAAAGAACTTAACGGCT
Organism: Abscondita cerata; assembly: GCA_030710515.1. Lineage (NCBI taxonomy): Eukaryota > Metazoa > Arthropoda > Insecta > Coleoptera > Lampyridae > Abscondita > Abscondita cerata. The sequence goes on along the minus strand of JALBCR010000778.1, from coordinate 17,400 downwards.
AATGTGGGACAAACAAAAATAATGGTGTTGCAGAAAAGAAAAAAGAGGATAAAAAGAAAAGTAGTGGTGGAGACAATAAGAGATAGAAAACGTGAATGAGTGGAGATATTTAGAATACAGGCTATGATTTGACAATAAAAATGAGAGAATTAACACAGAAAGGAAATAGAATAGTCGGGCAAGTATGGAGGGCTAGGAGACAGACTTTGTAAACAATATGGAAAAACGGAAATGGATCTTTGATAAACTGGTAAGAAGTGGATGGTATATTGCTATGAACCGAGTAGTGAATTGAAATTTATTACGTTTAATTGTATTTGTGTAACCACCCCAAATTGTTAGCACAAATTTCATAAATGCTTTTATCGGTTTAATTAATTGTTTTACTTCCTTCACCAGAAAATAAAAAGTTTTACTCTAGCTAGCTGCTCGTTTATTCCGTTTTTTTAATAATAACACTTGATTATGAAACTCTAATTTATTAAAAAAACTAAAACAAAATCATGTCTAGTACAAACCTTAACAAAAAACAAACGTTTAACGACCTCAAAAATGTAGGTTAACTAAATTTCTATCGCGTAAACTTGACTTTAATACTGCCTTCAGATTTTATTTAACCCGTTTGCGCACCGAAAATGTCAAATATTAACCACCTGTTCGTTCTTATCCGCAATCGCGCTTAATTTTTAGTGAACAAAAGTGGTTAACGAACAGGATTGTTAATAATTGGATTCCGCTACAATTCTGATTATAATTAAATATTAATTCACATTCGGTAAGTTTTGTATTGTTTTCCTCCATTTTGTCTCGTTTCAAGACTTCCAGATTATTTGCTAGTTCTTGATTGGCTTTGTTAAAAGCGACGTGGTTTCTACCACTTTAATTATACTACTTTTTTAACGGTTTTTCGTAGGTCTTATTTATATTCTATTATCAGCACAGCCTTAAATCTTTTGAAAATCGTGACTATTTTGCGCGCCCTCAGCTTTCTTTATGCAAATGATTTATAATTAGTCTTAAACGACTCAGAAAATTACGCTGATTCTTCTGATATATGACTTGTATGTTCGTAACTTTCGAATTATTGACTTATTTGCATTTTTCTCAACATTTTCAATTTTTAGGTTATAATTTCTTAATTTTCTAAATTTTTATTCGGCGCATCATTTTTTCTGTAAAATTGAACTCAGAAATCAATTTTTTGAATTCCCTTTATTTTATGTTTTGTACAGGCTGCTTTTCTAAATAATTTTGAAATTTCAGAAATATGGTAATTTTTTACGGGATGAGACTCTTTATTACCATCATCACTAGATAACGTTCAATGGATTAATGTTCCATGTAACGCTAAATACTTGTTTATAGAAAGTTTTTGGGGACTGGAACCTGTACTAGAAGTCATTTCACACTAATTTTTACATTTGTCGAAGAAGTCAGTTTACTACAGTAAATTTCTTTCAGGAATGCACTGGATATGGTTTTTTAGAGTCTATGCAACTATAATTTCTTAAATTATGATGTTTATTTACAATTTTGAAAATTTTCCAGGCTTCACCTGTATTGTGCATATTTATTCATAGCAATACGAAACAGACATATGGGGAAAGAATGGGAAAGCTTGGAGAGAGTACAGAAAAGGAAATGGACGTTGGGACTAGAGAGAGAAACACCAGAATATACAGATTGATTGTAAATTCAGGGCTTCTGGATTTACTCTTTTATTATCAATGGTAGACAAAAAGTTTATTAAAAAAGTTTTAAGATAAGTAGTTTCCAAACTTTGCACAAAATGGCTGACTTCCAATTTAATCAAAAATGATTTTTAAATGGATTATGTAGTATTTTTAAGCTGAAGTGATTCTTTGATAAATTCTCTTTAAAAAACTATAACACAAGTATAGCGCTAGAGTTGCTAATAAATTAGTTGGTTGGTACAATTAATCTTAGGAGGCTGTGAAAACTAATTGTACCAATCAAAAGCATCTCTTTAGATTTTGAATAATAAATAACTAATTTATTAGTAATTTTAGCGCTATACGTAGGTTATAGTTTTTTAAAGAGAATTTATCAAAGAATCACTTCAGCCTAAAAAATACTACATAATTCATTTAAAAATCATTTCCGATTAAACCGGAAGTCAGCTATTTTGTGCAAAGTTTGAAAAAAACCCATCTTGTATACGTGTAAAACTTTTCTTAATAAACTTTTTGTCTATCATGAATAATAAAAAAGTAAATCAAGTGGCCCTAAATTTACAATTAACCTGTATAGTTGAAGAAGAAATGAAATTAGAGGAAATAATGATACAAGCGGGGATATAGGCCCTGGAAAGAAGTGAAGGCTCAAAGGATTAAATATGGTCAGGAAGAGAGATGGTTATATTAGCAAAAAGGAGGATATGCGAGAGAAGAGGTAGAAAGACAAAGACAAGAAGAAAGAAATATAGAATAGAAAATAATAATGAGAGATAAGGATAACCAGATGAAGGAAAAAGATCAAATATAGTAAATATAACAAATGCTTTTGAGATCTAACAACACAAAGGATACAAAAATAACTAATATGAAAAAGAAACTTAAAGGAGAAAAGGATGATAGGGAAGCGGAAATGAAAATAAGTATTGGTGGGCGAGCAAAAAACAAGAAATGTAGAATGTGTAAGAAAAGATGGGAAAATTTAAAACTTATGAAGGAAGAATGTGATGATCTAAAGACGGAGAAAAGATAAAGAAAGATTTTATATAGGTAAAGGGGCAAGGGGTGGGTTGGATGAAGGAGGTACTTGAAAGGACAGAAATAATAAAGGAAATAATAAATAAAATTAACTTATTTAATGTATATAGTAGTTCTACAATTTAAGTAGGCGCCCGAGCAGGGACCTCTCACTACTCTTATCAAATACTTCTTTTTACAATAACAACAACATATCAGAAGACAGAATTATTCATAAAGTATTATTCGCAACAACTTTTTTTTGTTTAGGCGGTCCAAATTTTGCGCATTCATCCTCTTTGGTTTCGTTCTTGCTGTTACTCCTATATAAAATATCTTCTATAGATTCATTTTCTGTTTGATTACTATCTGAACCTGTTTCTTTTTGGCACCACACCTAAGAACAACAATCGCGTAACACCGCGTCTTGGTCAAATCTAAAATCTCCTTACCTCAAACACAAACGCGACAGCAATCAGCGACATTAAGCAACTAAATCGAATCATAATCAAACATTTACTTCATTTTACGTCAACGCATTATATAGAAAATCGGATATTACGCAATTGACGGTTTTTTTTTGAAGCGAACCAATTGAATTTACAACGAAATAATTTTAGCCAACAACAATGTTTGATTTCTTTTGTAAACCATTTATTTTTGTATAACCTTTTTTTTTCTTTTATTAGGAAAGGAACGAACGAACGAGCGAGTAAATTAGAAAAACAAACACGGAAAAGTGCGCGTTCGAAATAACACGTTCGGCTTCATCCATCGATTATTAATATTAAATTGTAGAAATATTCGGAGGGTTAAAATATGGGGGTTGAACTTTTCTAATATAGTATTTATTGATTTTTAGATACTTTTATGTCGAGCCGAAGCTACCGTGATGGTAACAATTCCGAGGAACATTGACAAAACATATTACGTGAAGCAATATCTCATTTTTCGAATTTATATTATTGTGTGCGCATGCGCGCTTGTACGCACACGCACGCAAATCATACAAAAAAAGTATATATGCGACGGTTCCTGTTTAATTATTCAAGATGTAATGATTGGAATTTTTTGGTGTAGTTTTTGTCGATACATGTAATCTTCCAATTTAGCTTCGTTCCGACAAACACATGCTTTGTTAGTAATTACCGTTAATTACATCTCACCAACTTCACACTAATTATACTTCACTAATCTAGTTACCAGTCACTAATCTATCTTATGTTGACATTATCTAAATATATTTTAGTACAGCAGTATTAGAATTATAAAATTATTTCTTCTGTAATTTTGAACGATGTTTAGTTTGACCGATGTAACAAGCATCATAATACTAACATTTGATTTTATATATCAAGTTCAATACTCTAATTAAATGGATAATTTTTTTGAGTCGTAAAAAACCTTTATTGAAGTAACAGTCTTACTAGAAAGAAATTCACAAATTTTAATTTAATTAATAATTTTTTTGAGTCGTGGCAAGCGTGATCTGATTTAAACTATCTCACCAGTAGAATTTTATTAATAAAAGACTCAAATACTTCGTATGAAAGTTGTTAAATGCAAATAAAACAATTTTTTAATATAAAAATTGTTTTTATTGTTTATCATGTATCTAAAAATTGATAATTTTTTTGAGACGTAAAAAACTTATTTTGAAGTAACAGATTAAAATTCTACTAAAAAGAAATTTAATTTGTTGTAACCATTTTGTAAAGCATTTTAGTTTTGGAAACAACCTAACAAATGATTGAATTTATTACGATAAAATATTAACTGATAGATTGATAATTTTTTTGAGTCCTGGCAAGCTTGATATAAAATAAATCAGAAATAGAATTATATTTTGTTCCAAATAAATTCAAATACCTTGTTTAGAAGGTTTTGATTGGAATCAAAACAAAAAAAACTTTTCAAATTATTAATATTAAAATAGTTTTTAATATTAATAAATAATTAATAAAAACTACAAATTGAACATTTTTGAGTTGTAAATAACATTTTGAAGTAACAGTATTACTAGAAAGAAATTCACAAATTTTAATTTAATTAATAATTTTTTGAGTCGTGGCAAGCGTGATCTGATTTAAACTATCTCACCAGTAGAATTATTATTATTAATAAAAGACTCAAATACTTCGTATGAAAGTTGTTAATTACAAATAAAACCATTTTTTAATATAAAAATTGTTTTTATTGTTCATCATGTATCTAAAAATTGATAATTTTTTTGAGACGTAAAAAACTTATTTTGAAGTAACAGATTAAAATTTTACTAAAAAAAAATTTAATTTGTTGTAACCATTTTGTAAAGCATTTTAGTTTTTGGAAACAACCTAACAAATGACAACCTTTAAGAAATTTTAATATTATAATTGAATTTATTACGATAAAATATTAACTGATAGATTGATAATTTTTTTGAGTTCTGGCAAGCTTGATATAAAATAAATCAGAAATAGAATTAAATTTTGTTCCAAATAAATTCAAATACTTTGTTTAGAAGGTTTTGATTGGAATCAAAACAAAAAAAATTTTCAAATTATTAATATTAAAATAGTTTTTAATATTAATAAATAATTAATAAAAACTACAAATTGAAAATTTTTTTGAGTTGTATAAAACATTTTTGAAGTAACAGTATTATTAGAAAAAAAATTCACAAATTTTAATTTAATTGATAATTTTTTTGAGTCGTGGCAAGAGTGTTCTGATTTAAACTAAATCAGCAATAGAATTGTGTTAACAAAAAACTTAAATACTTTGTATCAAAGTTGTTAAATGCAAACCAAACCATTTTTAATATGAAAATTGTTTTTATTGTTAATCATGTATCTAAAAATTGAAGATATTTTGAAGATCAAAGTTTTACTAAAAAGAAATATAATTTGTTGTAACTATTTTGTAAAGCATTTTAGTTTTTAGAAACAAATGTTAGGAATTTTAATATTAAGATTAAATTTATTATTTTATTATCGTAGGACAAAAAATTAACTAATAGATTAATAATTTCTTTGAGTCTTGGCAAGCCTGATGAAAAATAAATCAGCAATAGAATAAAATTTTATTCCAAAATAATTCAAACATTTTGTTTAGAAGGTGTTGATTGCAATCAAAACAAAAGAAACGTTTGACAAGTTTTAATAATAAAATTGTTTCTATTGTTAGTTATTAATTAATAAACCCTAGAAATCAATAATTTTTTTGATTTGTAAAAAACCTTTATGAAGTAACAGTTTTACTAGAAAGAAATTCACAACTTTTAATTTAATTGATAACTTTTTGTGTCGTGGCAAGCTTGTACTGAAATCATATTGCTAAATCAGCAATAAAATTTTATTAACAAAGATTCAAATACTTTGTATCAAAGTTGTTAAATGCAAACCAAACAAAAAAAAGTTTTCAAATATTTTAATATAAAAATTATTTTACTATTAATCATGTATCTAAAATTGATAATTTTTAGAGACGTAAAAACTTATTTTGAAGTAACAGATTAAAGTTTTACTAAAAAATTTAATTTGTTGTAACCATTTTGTGAAGCATTTTAATTTTTGGATACAAACAAAACAAGTAAGTAAGTAAAATATTAACTAATCGATTGATAATTTTTTTGAGTTCTGGCAAGCTTGATGTAAAATAAATCAGCAATAGAATAAAACTTGATTCCAACAAAATTTAAACACTTTGCTTTGAAGTTGTTGACTGCATTAAAAACAGAAAAGGACTTATTTTGATGTAACAGATTAAACTGTTACACAATAAAATATTAATTTATAGATTGATAATTTTTTAAGTCATGGAAAATATGTTTTAATTTTTTATAAAACAAATAATAAAACAGATATTTATTAAAATAATTTCTCTGATGGTTATGTTCACCAATTGATTTTTTAAAAATAACATTAAGTTATTGTTTTTCTGAAAATTCAATTTAGAATTACACATATTTTTGATACATAGAGATGTGACGTTTTTTAACAGTTGAACATAAACAATAAAATTTAGTATTTTGAATAAAATCAGTTTCTAATGATAATTAATAAGCAAATAAATTGATAATTTTTTTGAATTATAAAAAGCTTATATTTGTTTAAAGTAACTAAACAATAAATACATAAAGTCAGTAATTTTATTTTGTTTCAATAAGAGTATGAAAATAATTTTAAATGCAAACAAATTACTCTGATAAATAACCTATTAAATTGATAATTTTTTGAGTCATGTAAAGTTTATCATTATTTAGGGTAACGTAAATAATAAAATTTATTTATTTTAAACAACTTAATAATTTTATTTTGTTTTAATAAGTACATAAAACATTTTAATTTGTTTCAAAGTTTACTATATTATTATTATTATCATCATCATTCACAAACACTTTATTTTAAAAGTTACATCAAATGGTTATCTTTGAATAATTAAACATAATACTGTACTCTAATTAGTAACAAACTAATAAATTGATATTTTTTTTGAGTCATGGAAAACACGTCTTTAATAAAATATATATTAGAATAAAGGTATTCTACCAGTTGGTTAATTTGAAAAATTACATCAAGTGTTTTCATTCTGACAATTCAACTTAGAATCAAACATATGTTCGGTACCTAGAGATGTGACGTTTTTTAACAGTTGTACGTAACAATTTTGTTTTTTGAATAAAATCAGCTTACTAAACAAACAAATTGATATTTTTTGAGTCATGAAAAACTTATCTTTGTTTAAAGTAACAAAACAATAAATAACTAAAAAGTCAGTAATTTTATTTGTTTCAATAAATGTATGAAACATTATAATAACCAAACAAATCAAATGAAATTTGTTTAGTGATTTTAACATAACAATTACTCTGATAAATAACCTATTAAATTGATAATTTTTTTGAATCGTAAAAAGTTGACTTAATTTCAAATAACTTAACTAAAAAGTTCAATTTTATTTTGAAAAAATTTTAAAATTTATTTTGAATGATAACTAAAGCTATAAAATATTTTTGATTGGTATTAATATTAAAATTAGATTTATCAATAAATTCTACATAAAATATCATCAAGTGATGATTGTTCTTGCAAATTAGATTGATAAATAATTACTTAACAAACTGATAATTTATTTCAGTCATAAAAAGATTATCTTGATTTGAAATAACTGTAAGTAATATAATTAACATTTACAAAAAATCTTCTCAAAAATTTTGTTTTATTTTGATAATTTTGTGTACTATTTGAGTTTTGTTTTAAAGTTGTTGAATGCAATGGAAAAAATGACTGGGTTCTATAAATTTTTAAAAATGTCACCAAATTATTTTCCTTGAAATTGAATTTTGAGTCAAACATTATTTTTAACGTTTTTTAACAGTTAAACATAAACTATAAAATCTTGTTTTCTTAATAATAATTAATAATAACTAATAACTGAATGTTATTAATAAATCTACCAATTGATAATTCTTTTGAGCCATCTAAAAGTTATCATTTTAAAGTAACGTAAATAATAAAACGCATTTTTTTTAAACTAAATTTTTTTTTGTTTTAGTGCTGAAGAATTTTACTTTTTGCAGAAGTTTTGAATACAAACAAGATAAATTCCTATTAAACTTTTTTTAAATAAAATCAATTTGTTGACATTTAATTGATCCATAAAATAAATTATGCCTTTACTAATAAATCTAGTTTACTTCCAATAATTCTAAAGTTTATAAATTGATAATTTTTTTGAGTCCCGATAACTTTATCTTAATTTAAAATCACGCAAACAATACAATTAAAATTTTACTACAAAAAAAACATAAAATTTTATTTTATTCAACATTTTAGTTTTATTGCAGTTATTTAATGCATATTATAATTAAATTTATTTTTGCAAATTTATTCTTGCTCATTTTTATCGTTTTTCAATAAATTCAGTTTACAGCAATAAATAATAAAATAATATTTATTTATTCTTAAAATTAAAAAAACATTTATCTTCTTTAATTTTATTGGTCGATTTTTAATTACAGCATTTATCTGTTTAAAATTAATTCCGTTTTTGTTTATTGTACTTGTGCAACTAAATAAGAATTAATCAAAAGTTTCATTAATCTTCTAATTAATGACGATAATTAAACCCCAGTAAATTACTTTTGTAATTAATTATTAAAAATTCATCATCAAAAGAGAACGTCAGAAGCTTAAATAAATACTCGCATTAAAGTTGAAGACGAGTTCTTTTATTGCATTATGTAACTTTTTACGTATGTTATTTACGAAAGTTTACGAAACGAGCAAAATTTAACTTGTGACGAAGTTTTCATTTTGATTAATCGAGTTTGAAAAACTCCGTCGACTGCGGATATCCGTTTGTAATAAAGAAAAATCGGAAGTTCTTTTATTTATTTTAACTGATTGTTAATACGTTATCGCTGCTATAAAGTTTTAGGTAGCAGTTGAAATCGCGTTCTTTTACTATTTTCTTTTTCGTAAAAGAAGATTAAAATATTAAGATCTAGAAGCGTGAGATCGATTTATTCAGTTACGAAATAAATTGACAGTTAAACGAATTAAATACGTATTTTTTTACATTCTGCTTTTTCTCTCATATTGTCTTCGTACCTCATTGCTTTCTTTCTGCTGTTATTCTAAGTTTTTCCAATTTTATCTCCTCCTCTACTAGGTATGCTGGTGTCTTCTTTTCCATTTTCAAACTCTATTTCCAATATTTTATTTGCGCGATTAATATTATAGGTTAGAACTTCCTCGGGCAGAGCTCGCTTCTTACAGGATAAGCAACAAAGGTTACAATTACGGTTTACGGCTTTATAAACAAAGGAAGTCCGTCTTAAGGTGCACCGGATAAAGATGGTCATCAATTCACTTCAGATGAGCCCGTCTCTACCGGCCCGCCTACTACTAGATGCTACCGAATAAATCGGTCACACTATAAGAGACGGTGATAAGTATGCGGATTAATAACGGCGGGTTTTTAGGCGATTCTTAAGCGGTTAGTAATGTGTTGCCAGGACGCGTCCCAAATTCAATTAGCAGTGGAAGTGGTCTTTAAAAATCCGGTTAGCACTGGGTTGCCACGACCCGTGCCAAATTCAATTAGCAATTGAAGTGGTCTTTGAAAATGCGGTTAGTGAAAAATAACTAGACCTATGATTGAACGAAACAAATTGAATCACTATGTCCCACCAATGTTCCATTAGGTATAGAAACAAAAAACTGAGTACAGCGGATAGCTTAGTATAGTCTTAGGAATATTCGCATCGGTTTCGGAATTGGTATTAGAATCGGAAGAGAATTATTGAACAAGTCAATAATAAAGTACTTTCTCGGCATTACGCTTGCACTTATAAAGAGGACGTTGTCGCTAGCGGGAGAGTGGGCAACGGTTGTACAAGGGTAATGTTAAGTGAGGCACAATGTCTTTATTGACAATGTAAACTTTATACAGTAAGATAATTTTTATCTCGGCGGCAAATTTGTATTAAATAATTATCTGTTTCTTACAACTTATACATCCCACACTCACCCCCCTGTAATTGCCCACTTCTCATCGGTTTTCTTTTTTGTATATTGAACTTATTATTGCTTTCCTCCAATCACTTGGGAAGCCTTCCTCTCTCCAAACCTTATTTATTATCTCACCTATTTTTGTATTGCATTTTTATGCGTTTTTCTGTTTCTCTACATTTCACTCCCTACCATTTATGTTTTTTCTTTTCTACAACTTTTTTACATGTTACTTCTTCTTTACTCCTTTATTCCATCTCTTAACTCTTTTGCCTCTTATTCTACTCTTTTTCTACCCATTTAGTTTCTCTTATTTCCTACTTATATCTTTTTATACTTTCTACTGTCTATATTTATATTTCTTTCCATACTTCCTTCTCCACTCTTACTTCTTTCTTTCCTCCGGTTGGTGATTTGATTCTATCTCTTTTCTTATCTTAAAATTGTCTATTTCTTCTATCATTTACCCGTTCACTAACACGCAGTCTATTACTATTCCATTTGTAAAAGTATATTCACCTTTTCCACCGTCTTTCATATTTTTGTTTAATATTGTCCATCCTCTTACTTCGCACATTTCTACGAATTTTTTCCTTGTCCATTTATTTTCTTTTCATTGACACCCTTTTTTTCTTCTGCATCTACCATCATTCCCTCCTTCGCCCTTATTCTAGCGTTAAAATCACCTCCTATTATTATCTTCTCTTTTCTGTTTCTCCTATTGTTTTCTCAATCTTTTTTTTTGTTTCCTCATATCTTTTCCGTATGATATCATCATGTCTAGTTTTACGATACCTTCTTTTTGCTCTATGTTTCCTTTTATATATTTCCCCTCTTTTTTCTTACTCCTGTCAAAATACCTTGTTTCGCCCTTCCCTTTTTCTCTGTTCTTTCCCTTTGTTTTTATTTCCGCAATATTTCAAAACAGTATATTTTCCGTTCCCTCTTCTTATCTCCTTTTATTCCCGCTTCCCCTTTCACTGCACTACGTTTCTCTATTGATTTTTTTCATTTTCCTTCCTTTTCACTTCATCTTTTTCTTTCCCCCCTACCCACATTTACATGTACCTTACTCGCACTCTTTTTCCTTTATTTTTAATTTTTCCCCTCAATTCTAATTATTTTTGTATATCTCTTTCTTTCTATAAATTTTGTCCAAAACAGTTTTCTTTTTCCTTCAAAATTTATAATTTTTCTTCCATATTTCCTACTTAATATTATTACTCCTTTCTTTATTTCTGTAGCATGTTTCCACTTTCACTCTGCTTCTTTCTTTCTTTCATGTTGTCAATTCTTTTCTTTAACATGTCCATCCTTTTCTCCACTCCATTAAATTTTTTTTCCCAAATTTCATTCATTTTATAATTTCTAACCTTACTTGCTTTATGTCTTCATTTGTTTTCCTGACTTGCTTTTATGGATCGTATTTCCTTCAACATTTCTTGACAAGTCTTTTTGCTTGTTATAAAAATATTGTACATTTTCTCCTATATCCTTATTTTTTTCTAACCCTATTCCTTCCGACTTTGACACCCTTAAAATTTATTATTTTTTATTTAGTCTCCGCGATAAAAGTTTTATTAGTGCCTCTGTGCGCGGTAAGGCAATTCGATGCCGCCAGTTCGGTGACGGGTAGTTCCGTGCGGCCATTTCGGTGCTGATCCAGTTTGGTGCCAACACAGTTCGGTACAGAGCCAATTCGGTGCAAAGAATTGAAAATTGAGAAAAACTGCGGTTTTGTGTCTTAAAACACTGATACGTGTACTATAATCTTATTTTTTAATTAAATAAAGAAATTGTAATAACTGTAACCTACCAACCAACGCCGTTCACCCGGAATCACATTAAAACAACTTAAATTGATTAAAGCAAATTTACGTGAAAAAAGTTTGTTTTGAAATGTTTATTATTAGTGTAATTTTTAAAGCTGTGATGGCTGACGTTTTGGCCTTCATTGTAAGGGTTTTTTAAAGATTTTTAACTCATGTCTGTGAAAACCTTAAAAAAAACTCTCGCAATGAGGTGCAAAACGTCGGCAATTACAGCCTCCACAAAGAAGGGGTTCTACAAGACAATATTATTTATTAACTTAATTTTTGGATGAATACTTATCTTAAAATGCACCGAACTGACCGACACCAAACTGGCGGCACCGAACTGCCCCATTCCGCTCTGTGTGTTGTAACTGTATTATTTAGCAAATAATTGATTTATAGAGCAATTTCTCCCAACAGTATAGACAGCCGTGTTTACACTCATGCGTTTGAATATGAATTTTTGTATTGAAAAATCTTCTGGGAATTTTAGTTATTTGAAATTGCCAGTTCCGACAATTTATCTTTATTTGCTGGCAAAAGATATACCTTATTTCCTATTTGCTGACCGTCGTGAAAAGGTGTACATGGAAAATGTTGTCAAATAATTGAACAATTTGACCTGTGCTTTGTAGTATCAATTGAAGTAAAATCATCCCATTCAAATTAGGGAATAAGTCTTTGACTACTGTTCCTGTGTAAGTACTTTTATTACTTTTCTTGGTTTTAATAAAATATTTGTTATCACCGGTTCTATCAATTGCAAACACTTTTTTTTATTTTCCTTTTTGGCCTCTTCTGCTGGTCACTTCAGACGTACTCCGCTTTTAATTAATCAATGGGTCCTTAATTATGGTTATGCTGGCATGGATAATAATCTAAAAGTTATAAAATACCGAAGTGGGTCTGGTATTTTCACCAACGTTGGAATTTCAACTTACCTTGGAACCTTCTTCTGGTCAAGGACACCACCCAAGATAAGCCTGTTATCTGATTCTTTGTGAGCAGCCCAGCAACTGTTATCAACGAAGTCCATTTTGGTTTTTCCTTTTCTTCAGTGGATAATAAAATACTAGATTAAACACGAAAGCTGTCACATCTGCCGATTAACTGTCGAACACCGAAGACTTCCTATTTATACAAGCTAAGTTAATTCTTTTATGCATGATATTCATAAATTTTGTCACGTTCTATGTATACGTACTGCGGCCGTGAGTTTAGCAACGTACCGTTTTGGCGCTGTATAGAGAATTTTGTAAACTAGCAAGATCTTTCCAAGTACCTAATTAATTTTGTGCGTTTTAAACCTATTTATAATATATATTTGATAATTTCCAAATATGTTTTAGGCAATTTTGGTTCAAATTTTCCTAACCCAAATTCAAATTTTCCGCTAAAAGTAAGCCAAAAAGGCATTATTACACTACTACTTTTTCAAGAAAACTTAGTTTTCAATCAATAACTTTAATGCAAATTTTTGTTTACTGTTTAGAAACTACATTACAAAATGGTCATTTTTAAATTTGGATGATTCATGATAAACATTATTAAGCAATTTTTCGTTTAAATTTTTTCAATCTAAATTCAAGTTTCCCGCCAAAAGTGAGCCAAAAACAGCACTACTACACTATTGTAAAGCAAACATTGGAATTACGTGACTAAATTTAGCCACCTTCTACAGGAAACTCAGTTTTTAATCAATAATCAACGCAAAACATGAAAACTAAAATTTATCCAAATTTTTTCGCCAAACGTGAACCAGAAACGGCACTGATACACTAGTATTAAGCAATCATTGGAATTATGGACCTATATTTAGCCTCCTTGATTATTATTATAAAAAATTTAGTTTTCTACCAATAATTTCCAATACAAATTTTAGCTTCTTTTCAAAAGTACATTTTTAAATTTGGATGATTCACAAAAAATATTATTAAGCAACTTTTAGTTCAAATTTTACCAAACCAAATTCAAATTCCCCGCCAAAAATAATCGAGAAACGGCACTACTACACTACTATTAAGCAATCAATGGAATCATGAAGCTAAATTTAGCCTCCTTCTAAAGAACATTCAATTATCTATCAATAACCTTCAATGCAACACATTAATTTTTAAATTTGGATGATCCATAAAAAATATTATTAGACAATATTTGGTTCAAATTAACCTAAATTCAAATTTTTCGCCAAAAGTGGGCCAAAAACGACACTAATATTTTGAAAAATTTTAATTTTTTTGTTAATAATTTTGACTGCAAAAATTTATTTTTCTCATGGAAAAATTTGTTTTTTAATTGATTCACAAAAATCTTTCTAGCAACGAAACTGAAATTTAACATATTTTTTAGATTTTAAATTTTTAATCAATATTTTCTGGTAACTTTTGATACGTTTTGACTTTAACATAAAAATGTAAATATTTGACACTTATACCGAACAAAATTTAAGTTTAATTTAAATCTTCTATTTTCTTATTGATATTGTATGGAGCAATTTTATTTGTTTTTTGTTGTTTACAAAAAGAAAGTGTGGAAAACATTAACTTTTAAAATTACATTGATTAACAAAATACTAACACTAAACGACTGTTAAAGCTAAGGAGCTTTTCTTTGTTTCTCCCTTAGTCTCTACATCAACGCAAAAAATAAATAAACTTTAAAATTTTAGTTTGTAAATTTATTGTGATACACAAATGCTGTTAAAGTTACGCAATCATTACAACTACGGACCTAAAATTTAATTTTTTCTTGATGATGATTGAATTATTTTTTTGTTTACAAAAAGAAAAGTGTGGTCACTTTATTTTAATTAAGAGAATTCTGCTGTTAAACCACCGTTTAATCTACAGAGCTAAATTAATCTTCACTTCATTCTTTATTGTTTTTCTCTTAGACTCGACACCAAAGCAAGAAATAAATGTCAAAATTTTAACTTGTAAATTTATTGTTAAAGTTACTCAATCATTATAACTACGGAGTTAAATTTAAGTTTAATTTAAAAAATGTATTTTTTTATTGATACTACATGCATCAATTTTATTTTTTTTTACGTAAAAAAAATTGTTAAAACATCAATTTTTAAAATTGCGTTGATTAACAAAATACTGGTACTAAACCACCGTTATAGCTACTAAGCAAAAAACATTTTCTTCGTTTCTCTCTAAGTTTCTACACCAACGCAAGAAATAAATGGCACAAAATATTGTTAAAGTTACGCAATTAATACAACTTGATTTGATTTAAAGAAGTTAATTTTATTTTATCATATTTGAAGCAACTTTTTTAGGGTTTACATAAGAAGTGTAATAAACGTCAACTTCTAAAATTACTTTGATTAAGAAAATGCTGCTATAACCCAGTGTTAAAGCTACGGAGCTAAATTGATGTTTACTAAATTTTTTTTCGTTTTTCTTCTAGTCTCTACACCAATGCACAAAATATAAGTGAAATTTTAATTTTTAAATTTATTCTGATACACAAATACTGTTAAAGTTACCCAATTATTGCTACGGAGCTAAATTCAAGTTTAATTTTATTGATAAGGACTGGATAAACTTTTTGTGTTTTTTTGTTTAAAAAAAGTGTGGTAAACATCAATTTTTCAAATTAAGATGATTAACAAAGTACTAGTATTAAACCACCGTTAAAGCTACGGAGCTAAATTGATGTTTACTACATTTTTTTCGTTTCTCTTTTAGTCTCTACACCAATGCACAAAATATATGTGAAATTTTAATTTTTAAATTTATTCTGATACACAAATACTGTTAAAGTTACCCAATTATTGCTAGGGAGCTAAATTCAAGTTTAATTTTATTGATAAGGACTGGATAAACTTTTTAAAAAAAAAAATGATGTTTAAATTTTTTTTGTTTTTAGGAAAAATTTTAAATTTATTCTGATTGTTTTACCAATTTTTTTATAAGGAAATTAAATTTTTTATTTTTTTGAAAATAAATTAATATATAATTTTTTTTTTTTTTTAAAAAAAGTGTGGTAAACATCAATTTTTAAATTAAGATGATTAACAAAGTACTAGTATTAAACCACCGTTAAAGCTACGGAGCTAAATTAATGTTTACTAAATTTTTTTTTCGTTTCTCTTTTAGTCTCTACACCAATGCACAAAATATATGTGAAATTTTAATTTTTAAATTTATTCTGATACACAAATACTGTTAAAGTTACCCAATTATTGCTAGGGAGCTAAATTCAGGTTTAACTTTATTGATAAGCACTGGATAAACTTTTTGTGTTTTTTTGTTTAAAAAAAAGTGTGGTAAACATCCATTTTTCAAATTAAGATGATTAACAAAGTACTAGTATTAAACCACCGTTAAAGCTACGGAGCTAAATTGATGTTTACTAAATTTTTTTTTCGTTTCTCTTTTAGTCTCTACACCAATGCACAAAATATATGTGAAATTTTAATTTTTAAATTTATTCTGATACACAAATACTGTTAAAGTTACCCAATTATTGCTAGGGAGCTAAATTCAGGTTTAACTTTATTGATAAGCACTGGATAAACTTTTTGTGTTTTTGTTTAAAAAGTGTGGTAAACATCCATTTTCAAATTAAGATGATTAACAAAGTACTAGTATTAAACCACCGTTAAAGCTACGGAGCTAAATTGATGTTTACTAAATTTTTTTTTCGTTTCTCTTTTAGTCTCTACACCAATGCACAAAATATATGTGAAATTTTAATTTTTAAATTTATTCTGATACACAAATACTGTTAAAGTTACCCAATTATTGCTACGGAGCTAAATTCAAGTTTAATTTTATTGATAAGGACTGGATAAACTTTTTGTGTTTTTTTGTTTAAAAAAAGTGTGGTAAACATCAATTTTTCAAATTAAGATGATTAACAAAGTACTAGTATTAAACTACCGTTAAAGCTACGGAGCTAAATTGATGTTCCCTAAATTTTTTCGTTTCTCTCTTAGTCTTCTACATCAACGCAGACAATATAGGACGAACTTTTAACTTGTAAATTTATTGTGATACACAAGTATTGTTAAAGTTACTCAATTATGATAACTACGGAGCTAAAATTAAGTTTAATTTAAAAACTCACTTTAATATTGATACTCAATGGAGCCATTTTGTTTACGATTAGAAAAGTGTTTTAAATATTAACTTTTAAAATTACGTTAATTAACAAAATACTGGCACTAAACCATCGTTAAGGCTACGGAGCTAAATTGATGTTCACTGAATATTTTTTCGTTTCTTTCTTAGTTTCTACATAAATATAAATAATAATAAATTAATATAAAATTTTAACTTGTAAATTTTTGTAATACACAAATATTGTTAAAGTTACCCAATCAATACAACTACGAAGCTAAATTTAAGTTTAATTTTAAAA